>JAHRHZ010000046.1:3978110-3990290 GCA_024137785.1 Ginglymostoma cirratum
AGCTGGTGCCCACAGATGGAGGGTGTGTGCAGCTGGTGCCCACAGATTGTGCCCTGCGATGTTGTTGCCCACTGTCTAAGATGGATGTCGTCTGGAACGAACGATGAGCTGAATTCCCAGGTGCTCACTCTGGTTAGAATGTGAAGAGAAAAAGATTAATAAAGACAAATGTAGGTCCCTTACAGTTAGAAGCTGGGGAGATATTCATGGGGAGCAAAGAAATAGCAGCAATATCAAATGAACAACTTCTGTCCTGTCTTAGGAACATAGGAAGAGGAGTAGGCCATTCAACAAGATCATGGCTGATCAGTGACCTAATTCCATAGACCAACCTTTGGCTCATATCACATAACACCTTTGCTTAACATAAATTTATCTCTATCAGATCTAAACTTAACAATCCTGCATCCACTGCCATTAGTGGAAGAGAGTTCCAAACCTCTCCCACCCTTTGTGTGTACAAGTCCTTCCTAACATCTCTCCTGAATGGTCTGGCTGTAATTCTCAGACTATGCCCCTAGTTCTTCACAAAAGAGGATCTCACAGAAATGTTAGGAAACCAAGTGAGAGGGAGAAATTGAAGGAAATCGGTATCAGCAAGAAAATAGGGCTGGGGGAATTAATGGGTTTAAAGGCTGACACATTCCTGGGACCTGATAATCCACATCCCAGAGTACTGAAGGAAGTGACTGTAAAAGTAGTGGATACATTGGTGATCATCTTCCAAACTTCTATAGATTCTGGAGCAGTTCCTCCAGTTTAGAGGGTAGTTAATGTAACATCAACAATTTAAAAAGGGAGGTAGAGAAAAAACAGGGAATTATAGAACACTTGGCCAAACATCAGTCATTGGGAAATGCCAGATTCTATCAAAAGACATTTTAATAGCAGACATCTGGAAGGCACTTACTGGATTTGACAAGCCAGCTTGGGTTTATGAAATACACATCATGCTTAACAAGTCTGCTGGATCTTTTGACTATGTAACTTGTAGAAAAATCAGGGAGAACCAGTAGATGTGGTTATTTGGATTTTCAGGCCCCCTTTTGATTAGCTGAGTGGGAAAACTTAAACCCGAGGGATTGGCGTTAATATATTGACGTGGATCAAGAATTGGTTGACAGACTGGATACAGGGAATGGGAATAATTGAGTCCTTTTCTGAGTGGGAGGCAGTGGCCGGTGGCAGGCAGGGGTCAGTGCGTGGGCCCCAGCTATTCCCAGTGGATGGAAATGAGCAGAATGGGGGAAAAGAAATGCAATGTTTCCAAGTTTGCTGACAGTGCAAAACTGAGCAGCATTATGAGGATAATGACAGGAGGCTTCAACTTGATTTAGATGAGGCGAGAGAGTGTGCAAACATGTGGCATACACAATACATTGTGGCTAATCATGAAGTTATGAAAACCAGTGCGTTGTGAAAACCAGAAAGAAAGAGTATAGTTCAATGGCAAAGTGTGGATGTACAAAGGTATCTGAGTGTCCTCATTCACCAGTCACTAAAAGTATACAGGAAGGTGCACCAACCAGGTAGGAAAGCTAACGGTGTACTGGCCTTCGTTGTAAGGGGATTTGAGTTCGGAATTAGGGATGTCTTACTGCAGTTATACAGGGCCTTGGTGAGACCACACCTGGGGTATAGTGTGCAGTTTTGGTCTTCCTGCAAAACGAAGCATATACCTGCCACAGAGAGGGTGCAGCAAGAGGTCAGCTGTTACTGGGGATGGCAGGACGGTCCTGTGAGGAGAAATTGGTTCGACTGAGTCTGTACTCACTAGAGTTTAGAAGGATCAGAGGGGATCTGATGGAAATACATAAAATTCTAACAGGGCTGGACAGACTAGCTACAGAGGGGGGATGTTTCCCCTGGATGACGGGGGACGAGAATCAGGGACACAGTCTCAGGATACAGGGTAGATCATTTAGAACTGAGACGAGGAAGCATTTCTTCACTCAGAGGGTACTGAACCTGTGAAATTCTCTCACACAGAAGGCTGTGGAGGCCAAGTCACTGAATATATTCAAAGAAGAGGTAGATAAATATTTGGATTTTATTGCTTGAAAGTGGAGTCACGGGTAGACAGGATAGTGAAGAAGGCATTTGGTACGCTTGCCTTTATTGGTCAGTGCTTTGAGTGTAGGAGTTGGGAGGTCATGTTTCGGCTGGACGGGACATTGATTAGGCTACTTTTGGAATACTGTATGCAATTCCTGTCTCCCTGTTACAGGAAGGATGTTGTGAAACTTGAAAGGATTCAGAAAAGATTTACAAGGATGTTGCTGGGGATGGAGGACTTGTGCTATAGGGAGAGGCTGAATAGGCTGGGGTTATTTTTCCTGGAATGTCAGAGACTGAGGGGTGACCTTATAGAGGTTTATAAAATCATGAGGGGCATAGATAGGGTAAATAGCCAACATCATTTCCCTGGGGTCGGGAAGTCCAAAACTAGGGAATAGAATAGAATAAGTTTAAGGTGAGAGGGGAAAGACTTAAAAGGGACCTAAGGGGCAACTTTTTCATGCAGAGGGTGGTGTGCGTATGGGGCGAGCTCCCAGAGGAAGTGGTGGAGGCCGGTACAATTACAACATTTAAAAGGCGTTTGGATGTGTATATGAATAAGTAGTGTTTAGAGGGATATGGGCCAAACGTTGGCAAATGGGACTAGATTGATTTAGGATATCTGGTCAGCATGGACGAGTTGGACAGAAGGGTCTGTTTCTTTCTGTGCTGTACATCTCTGTGACTTTATGACATCAAGGGGGGCGGAGAGAAAGCAGGAATATGGCAGTGAGATAAGAGGATCAGCCAAGATCGTTCTGAGTGGCAAAGCAGACGCGAAGGGCTGAATGGTGTACTCCTGCTCCAAGGTTATGTGTTTCATGGTGGGACATGTAACTGCTTGCACAGTAGCTTCACTTCACAAGGAACTTTAGTCTTTCCCTTGATCTCAGAAACCTTCCTTCCCCAAACCCATCTTTCTGCAGAGAAAATAAATTCTCTGAGCAGATGAAGCCATATTGATTTTCAGTTGACTGAAGAGCAGTGTGCAGTGTATAATCCTAACCCTCGCTAAACTGCTGAGAGCCCTCAGTGTCTATCAATCTGTATACCTCACTGAGCGCTTCTGAAACATCAGTACAAGCCAGATGTTAGTGTGAAAGAGACAACAAATCACTTTATTATGGTTCTTTTCATGGAGAGCAAAATATTTTAGGAAATTGGTAACATATTAATGTACAAAAACTGAACACTTTTGTACGAAGTATCTTTTTCTGATGTTGTTGTGTTGGAATTAACCCAGCGTTATGCTTTTCCTCAGTCACATCAGCAAGACTGTGGTGATTCAGCACAATGTGGGTTGTCCCGGAAACATCAACATTATCTCGTCCCTCAAAAATCCGCCCTGTTCCTAAATTGTGAAACACGTTTGCAATGGTTCACTAAATACCCGGGAAAAAAGATAGTTTTCCCGGAGCATTGTGTATCTGACGTGACTTGTTACATTTTCTGCCAGTTTTGCAGCTTCTCATTCCCCACAGAGCAACCATTGTTCGTTTCATGACTTTTCATTTTACAGGCGGAAGAAATGTAACTAAGCATATCCTCAAGTCATTTTTATGGGGATTGGATTCATTTTTCAGACACTTAGTAATCCTGCTGTTGGCCAAACTCATTATGGACAGCTCTTTGTAGATTTTGCCCTCAAACAGCTGATCTGTGTTCCCATTCATGACTCAGAATGTTCTAGCAGCTTTTGTTCATTAGACGAACCGCAACATTTGGAATACAGTTGTACTTCCCACATCCTGCAAACGTTCCTTTTAATTACATTTGCATGTGTGTCAGACACAGAAGCCCACTGGGGCATTCCCTTGTCCTGTACAACCAGTCCAATTCCCAATGCCAGAAGAGAGTGGTGTCGCGATAACATGAGTTTGTAATGTAGAGGACCAGGTTCATCTTCTGGGAATACGGGTCCACATCCCTCCCTGAAGGCTGGGGAAATTTAACTTCAAAAAATTAATCAAAACCTGGAATATGAAGCTATTTTCAATAATTGTGACCGTGAAACTATTTGTTGTAAAAACACATGTTGGCTCACTAATGTGCTTGTGGGAAGGAAATTGTCATCCTTACCTGGGCTGGCTTACATGTGACTCCAGGCCCACAGCAATGTGGTTGGCTCTTAACTGCCCTCTGAAATGGCATATCACTTGATTCAAGGGCACTGAGGGATGGGAGGTAAGTGCCTTGGCCATGATGCCCACATGTTGTGAAGGAATAATAAAAATGTTTCTGAGGCGAGTAGGGGTCTTTTAGATCAATACTGTTAGATCTCCCACAGCACTGCTCACAAACAAGACTCTGAAATATGAAGCAAGTACAGTGAAAAGGAGTTTTTGCATTCATCTTAGTCCTTTATATTTTGTTCTGTGTAACATCTTAACAGTTTTCTTGTGAATCTCTGTTTAATTTATGGACTCGTTCATAATTTTGCTTTCCTGATTATTTCTCTCACAGGAAAACCTTGTTTGCATGCGGAGAATCATGTTTATATTTGTATTTAACTAGCTGTGGCTGTTATTATGGTCTTTTAAATTATCTACTTGCATCTTAACATCATGAGTTACGATTAAATCTATTTCAGTTTCTCATTAAAACCATTCATTTGTGCAGTGAAGGGAGAGAGAGGAATTGGGAGCAGATATACACTGCCAAGGAGCTGAGGGAATACACAGGGAGATTTCAGATACACAGAGAGGAGGTGACGACCAGGAACAGAAGTGGCTGGTTAACAGGAGGAGACAAGGAGGAGGACAGGAGGAGAGCAAGCAAATAAGCAGAGTCATCTCACACAGGGACAGGATGGAAGAATGTGGTAGTGTTCAGGATCTGGGCAGTACGGTGGCTCAGTGGTTTATACTGCTGCCTCACAGCACTAGGGACCTGGGTTCAATTCCAGCCTTGGGCATCTGTGTGGAGTTTGCACATTCTCCTTGTGTTTGTGTGGGTTTCCTGTGGGTCCTCCAGTTTCCATCCAAAGTTCTGGAAGTTAGGTGGATTGCCCATGCTATAGTGTCCAGGGATGTGCAGTCTAGGTGGATTAGCCATGAGAAATGCAGGGTTACAGGGACAGGGGAAAGGGAGGTAGGTTGAGGTGAGATGCTATCCAGAGGGTAGGTGCAGACTCGATGGGTTGAATGGCCTCTATATGCATTATAGCCATTCTATGCCGTAGCAATGGAACCTGGAATTGGGAGCCAGACAGAAAACCTGTTTTCTGTTCATTCGCTCATATTCTTCACATTGAGGTCCCAGTGGGGAGGAGGTATTGTGTGAATGATGTCAGTGAGGTCACTGGGGTACAAGTCAGCAATGCACTGGAGTCATTGGAAGATGTGATTTTCATCTCAGTTCCAGGACATCTCTGCAGGAGTTCCTCAGGGGAGTGTCCTAGAGCCAACCATCTTCAGCTGCTTCATCAATGACCTTCCCTCCATCATAAAATCCAGTTCCCAAAGGCCGTAGCCTTAAACTAAGACAGTGGCAGATATAAAACAGAAATGAGAAGGAATTAATTCTCTTGAAGGGTCACGACCCCTGAATGTTGTGGATGCTGGGGTACTGAGTAAATTGAAGGAGGAGATAGATTTTTAATGAGTAACGGGACGAAGAGTCGTAGAAAGCGGGTGGGAAAGTTGAGGCTGAGATGAGATCAGCAATGATTGTATCAAATGGTGGAGCAGGCTTACAGGCTGAATGGCCTACTCCTGCTCCTAGCTGTTGTGTAAGTGGGAATGTTCGCCGATTAAACAATGTTCAGCGCAATTTACAACTCCTCAGATACTGAAGCATTTCATGTCCAGATGCAACAAGATCTGGGCAGTGTTGAGGCTTGGGTTGATAAGTGGCGATTAACATACATGCCACATCGCTGCCAGACAATGACCATTTCCAACAAGAGAGAATCCACCTACCACACATTGACATTCAATAGCATTCCCATCATTGAATCCCCCACTATCAACAATCCGGGGATTACCACTGACCAGAAACTGACTGGACAAGTACTGAGGTTACCAGAACAGATCAGAGGTCACAGAACATCTACATTCGGCTCACAAAAAAGACCCTGAACTACCTGTTGCCTGCCACTTTAACGCACCACCCTGCTCTGTAGCCAACATCTCTGTCTCTGGCTTGCTGCAACGTTCCAGCGAAGCCCAACGCAAGCTCGAGGAACAACACCTCATTTTCAGCTTGGGGACCCTACAGCCCTCTGGACTCAATATTGAGTTCAATAATTTTTGGGCCTAAACTCTCCCATGTCCCAGCCCCCTACCCCACACACCAGGCCTTGTTACCACGTAGCCTGCCATTACACACACACAAATGTTAGTCACTAACAGTCCCCATTAACAACTATTCACCCTCCCAGCCTAATCGTTAGCAACTCCTTTGTCTGTCCAACTGTCTTTCTCTCTCTTTGGGCTCTATCCTATCGTTTACTCCCTACCCCACCCACCTCCCTATTTTCTGCATATAAACTGTTTTCCCAGCCACTAGTATTTCTGAGGAAGGGTCACCGGACCCGAAACGTTAGCTCTGTTTTTTCTTTCACAGATGCTGCCAGACTTGCTGAGTTTTACCAGCAACTTTGTTTTTGTTCCAGAGGCTGGGAATCTTGTGGTAACTCAATTCCTGACTCCCCAAAGCCTGTCCACCACCTGTAAGACATAAGTCAGGAGTGTGATGGAATACTCCCCACTTGCCTAGATGAGTGCAGCTCCATTTAAGAAGCTTAACACCATCCAAGACAATGCAGCACACTTGATTGGCACCACATCCACAAACATCCGCTCCCTCCACCACCAAAGCTCAGTAACAGCAGTACGTTCTATCTACAAGATGCACTGCAGAAATTCACCAAAGTTCCTCACACAGGAGCGGTGTGGCTCGACATCCATCGTTATGAACTGCTTCAAGAGGTTAGTAACAGCTCACATCAACCCTAGCCCACCAAAGTGCCTTGATCCTTTGTAATTCACCTACCAGCATAAAAGGTCCATGGCAGATGCCATCTCCCTGTCCCTACACTCATCCCTGGAGCTTCTGGATAACAAGGATACCTACGCCAGGTTCCTACTTATTGACTACAGTTCCGCTTTCAACATAATAATTCCAAACAAATTCATCTCCAAACTCCAAGACCTAAGTCTTCGCTCCCCCCTTTGTAACTGGATCCTCGACTTTCTGACCCATAGACCGCAATCAGTAAGAAAAGATGATAATCCTCAACTCCGGTGCCCCGCAAGGCTGTGTAATCAGCCCCCTCCTATACTCCTTACACACTCACTACTGTGTGGCTAGATTGTGGCCCAACTCCATTTACAAGTTTGCTAATGGCACCACCTTTGTAGGTCACATCTCAAGCAAAGATCAGACAGAATACAGGAAAAAGACTGAGTGCTTCATGGTATGGTGCAATGACAATGATCTCTCCATCAAAGTTAGCAAGGAGCTGGTCGTTAGCTTCAGGAAGCAGAGTGGAGGTCACGCCCCTGTCTGCATGAATGGGGCTGAGGTGGAGGTGGTCGAGAGAGTCAGGTTCCCAGGAGTGACGATCTCCAACAATCTGTCCTGGTCCATCTACATTGACGTGATGGTCAAGAAAACTTAACATCTCTACTTCCTCAGGAAGCTAAGAAATTCACCACATCCACAATGACTCTTGCCAATGTTTATAGATGCACCATAAAGAGCATCCTATCTGGATGCATCACAGCTTGGTTTGGCAACTGCTCTGCCCAAGACCACAAGAAACTACAGAGAGTCGTGAACGCAGCCCAGTCCATCACACAAACCAGCCTTCCATCCATTGACTACATCTATCCTCACCACTGCCTTGAGAAAGCAACTAACATCATCAAAGACCCCTCCTGCCCCGGTTACACTCTCTTCCACCCTCTTCCATTGGGCAGAAGATATAAAAGTCTGAATACACTTACAAACAGATTTAAGAGCAGCTTCTTCCCCACTGTTAACAGATTTTGGGACAGACAAATTTCAAGACAAGGGGCACCTTTTTAAAGTGAGAGGAGGGAGATTTAAAGAAGACATGACGGGCAAATTTTTTACACAGAGGGCGGTTGACTTCCTGATGAATTGGTGGCTGTGGGTACAATTATAACATTTAAAAGATATTTGGATAGATGCATGAATAGGAAAGGTTTGGAGGGATATGGGCCAGGAGCAGGCAGGTAGGACTAGTTTAGTTTGGGATTATGAACTGGTTGGATCGAAGGGTCTGTTTCTCTGGTGTATGACTCTATGTTAATTCTGATGTCTCTCCCTGCAGCTGTAACACTGCATGCTGGACTCTCTTCTGCTACCCTCTCGCACTCTGTATGGTACGATCTGCCTGTACAGCGCGCAAAACAACACTTTTCACTGTATCCCAGAATGTGACAATAATGAATCAAACTCACATAGAGTGAGGTCTAGAGGCTGGAGGGGCGTTATAGAGATAGGGAGGTGTGTAGGGGCAAGAGGATGTTACAGAAATAGGAAGGAGTCATAGAGTCATCTAGATGTATGGCACGGAAACAGACCCCTTCAGTCCAACTCGTCCATGCTGACCAGATATCCTAAATTAATCTCGTTCCATTTACCAGCATTTGGCCCGTATCCCTCCAAACCCTTACTATTCATATACCCATCCAGGTGCCTTTTAAATGTTATAATTGTACCAGCCTCCACCACTTTCTCTGGCAGCTCGTTCCTTACACGCACCACCCTCTGTGTGAAAACGTTATCCATTGGGTCCCTTTTCAGTCTTTCCCCTCTCACCTTAAACCTGCGCGTTCTAGTTTTGGACTCCCCCAACCCTGTGGAAAAGACCTTCCTACGTACCCTACCCATGATTTTCTAAACCTCTATAAGGTCACCCCTCAGTCTCTGACACTTCAGGGAAAATAGCCCCAGCCGATTCAGCCTGTCCCTATAGCTCAAACTTTCCAACCCTGGCAACATCCTCGTAAATCTTTCCTGAATCTTTTAAAGTTTCACAACATCCTTCCTATAGCAGGGAGACCAGAATTGCACACGGTATGCCAAGAGTGGCCTAACCAATGTCCTATACAGCTGCAGCATGACCTCCCAACTCCTATACTCAATGCACTGACCAATGAAGGTAAGCAAACCAAATGCCTTCTTCACTACCCTGTCTACCTGGGACCCGACTTTCAAGGAAATATGAACCTGCACTCCCCAGGACCTTACCATTAAGTGTATAAGTCCTGCCCTGATTTGCCTTTCCAAAATGCAGCACCTCACATTTACCTAAATTAAACTCCATCTGTCATTCCTCAGTCCATTGGCCCAACTGATCAAGGTCCCATTGAACTCTGGGGTAACCTTCTTCACTGTCCACTACACCTCCAATGTTAGCATCATCTGCAAACTTACTAACCATATCTCCTACGTTCACTTCGAAATCATTTGTATAAATTACAAAAAACAGTGGACCCAGCATGGACCCCTGTGGCACACCACTGGTCACAGGCCTCCAGTCTGAAAAGCAACCCTCCACCACCCCACCCTCTGTCTTCTATCTTTGAGCCAGTTCTGTATCCAAATGGCTGGTTCTGCCTGTATTCCATGTGATCTAACCTTGCTAACCAGTCTACCATGAGGAACCTTGTTAAATGCCTTACTGAAGACCATATACATCAGGTCCATTGCTCTACCCTCATCAATCCTCTTTATTTGTTCTTCAAAAAAAACACTCAATTAAGTTATTGACACATGATTTGCTGCGCACAAAGCCTGTTCTCAAGGTTGGAGGAGGTTACATCGATAGGAAGGGATGTTGGGGCTGCAGTGCATTACAGAGATAGGGAGGGGTTTAGAGGCTGCAGGGCATTGCAGAGATAGGGAGGGGTTTAGGGGCTGCAGAGCGTTACAGAGATAGGGAGGGGTTTGGGGCTGCAGAGCATTACAGAGATAGGGAGGGGTTTAGGGGCTGCAGAGCGTTACAGAGATAGGGAGGGGTTTGGGGCTGCAGAGCATTACAGAGATAGGGAGGGGTTTAGCAGCTGCAGGGCATAACAGAGATAAGGAGGGGTTTAGGGGCTGCAGGGCATTACAGAGATAAGGAGAGGTTTAGGCGCTGCAGAGCATTACAGAGATAGGGAGGAGCAAGGCCATTGTTTGTAAACGAGGATAAGCATTTTAAAATCAAGTTTGACGAGAGACCAACCCAATGTAAATTTCCAACAATGAAGAAACTGAGGAAAGATGCAATTGACAAAATCAGAGACAGAAAAACACTTTTTATTCTGTTGATTGCATACAATCTTTTCATCAAAATGTCCAGGATTGGAACATTAGAATATAAGACATGCTTAAAATTCTGAATGCTTTCAGACTGTGTACTGTCTATCACAGGAGATTGAAATAGATATACTCTACGCAGTAAAATTCATGTCATTGGGAGCTGGGTGGAAGTTCTGTACCTATTGGACTCATAATGAGTGCTGAGGAAGATGGGGGAAGGTGGTCATGGTTGTAGGAGGTCAGTTATCTCAGCTCCAGCAGGAGTTCCTCAGAGTAGTGTCTTAGGCCCAACCATCTTCAGCTGCTTCATCAATAACCTTCCCTCCATCATAAGGTCAGAAGTGGGGACTTTTCTAGAAAATCTTAACAGTGTTCAGTACCATTTATAATTCCTCACGTAGTGAAGCAGGCTGTGTTTACATTTAACGAGACCTGGACAATGTTGAGGCTTGGGTTGACAGGTGAGGACTAATATACACGCCACATAACTGGCAGGCAACAATGTCCTTCAGCCTCAGAGTCAAGCTATGTCCTCTTGCTGCTCAGTGTGTTACCATCACTGAATCCCCCACTACCAACATCCTGGGGGATGCCATTGACTAGATGTAGAACTGGACTCACCACGTAAACACAGTGGCTACAAGGGCAGCTCAGAGGCTAGGAAGTGTGTGTCAAGTAACTCACCTCCAGACCCCTTCTATCCTGCCCAACATCGACAAGGCACAAGTCAGGAGTGTGATGGAATTCTCCCCACTTGCCTGGATGGATGCAGCCCCAACCACACTCAAGAAGCTTGACGCCATCCTGGATGAAGCAGCCCCTGCTTGACTAGCACCACGTCCACAAATGTCCTCTCCCTTCCACAGCAGCACTCAGTAGCAGCAGTGTATACAGTCCACAAGATACACTGCAGAAATTCACCAAGGCTCCTTAGAACCTTCTAAACCCACAACCAATTCCATTTCAAAGGACAAGGGCGACAGATACATGAGAACACCATCCCCTGCAAGTTTCCCTCCGAGCACTCACCATCCTGACTTGGAACTATGCTGCTGTTCCCTCACATCCCATTAATGAATAAAACAAAAATCTGTCTCTCCTGATTTATGGATTTGTCGTAAAGAAGAAACAAAGTGAAGGTGTTGCTTTCAGTAACATTTAAAATCGCATAATAGATAAATCACAAAAAAAATTGGAGTTATTTAAAAAGGAGATCGAAGAGTGGTTTGGTAATCCACATTGACAGGTTCTCTACCTGAAGCAGGTACGAGTGGAAATGAATATCTTTGTGCCCACAACTCCCTGAGCTGTGACTCAATGAATATACGCATCCAGTCTTTTCACTCTGACCTTCATCGTTCACTATTATTTATCTTCCATTGGATTAAATCATTTGTTTTGTTTCATTCATAAACCAAAGTTGGGAGATGGGTTTTACCTTAAAACAAAGTAGATAAAATTATCTACTGCCTTCCTTCACACTAATTTTGTAGAGGTGTTATAACCTCTACTTACCTCCATAAAATGGTAGTAAGGATTGATTTTCTGATGAAGGGTTTAGGCCCGAAACGTCAAGTTTTCCTGCTCCTATGATGCTGCTTGACCTGCTGTGTTCATCCAGCCCCATGCTTGTTATCTCAGTAAGGATTGTATGTTAGCATTACACAGTTACATGATAGCATTCTTTAATTGCATGATGTTTCACTAAGATTAAAAGCACTAAGGTGTATCACACATGCAGAGATAGTAGGAACTGCAGATGCTGGAGAATCTGAGATAACAAGGTGTGGGGCTGGATGAACGCAGCAGGTCAAGCAGCATCAGAGGAGCAGGAAAGCTTGA
>JAHRHZ010000046.1:3990690-4009550 GCA_024137785.1 Ginglymostoma cirratum
CTGATAATGCTGTGTAATGAGATTATAGTCTCTCATTACAATCTGATAATGCTGTGTAATGAGATTATAGTCTCTCGTTACAATCTGATGGTGCTGTGTGGTGAGATTACAGCCTCCTTATAATCTAATGGTGGTGTGTAATGAGGTTACAGTCTGTTAGTGCAATCTGATGGTGTTGTGTAATGAGATTACAGCCTCTCAGTGCGGTCTGTGTGAAAGAGTGAAGCTGAAGTCTTTCTGAAGTTTGCTCACATCAGGAATCACTTTAACTGTGCCGTGGTCTTGTAAAAGCTCAGTGCTCGCAGTCATCTCTGCAGCCAGATGGTGATGCATCAGATATTCTTCCTGAGTCGGCCATGTGACCTGTTTTGCAACAAACCAGGGGAGTCCTGTATCATGTGGCCCATTTAACACCGATGCAGGCAGATTAGGAAACTGACCCTGTCACACCATCTACTGAGAGCAAAGACTAAACTTGACAATTTGGTAACGTCTCTCTCCCAAAGGCTTTCCTGTTTCTGTTCCTGAGAGACAGGGTGGTGTAGAATAAGAGAGCAGTGTGTTTGTAAGAGCAGAGGGCGAGTCTCACAGGAGGGTTCTTCACATTTTCTCTCTGACATCAAGAGGGGGGAGTGAAGTTAAAAAATCCCCAGCAGGATCATCCTGCAGATGCAGTGAAACCCCTGTGTGCTGAGCTCTGGAATTTCAAGAATCTGGTGTAGACACAGGATTTGGAAGTTGCTCAGTTTCTTTTCTATTTTGCTGCTTGCCTTTTCGCTTTGAGCCTGCACTATGGTTGTACAGACTGCAGTCTCGCCTGCAAGGGCCAGGAGACCCTTGTTCAGAATTCGATACGGAACCCTGAAAAGGAGCAGCAATGAGAAGGTAAGGGGATCCTTTCTCTGTCTGCACAAGGCTGTGAGCTGCATATTCCTGCCTCACTGTCAGTCTGTATTACAGCTGCTTTCAGTTACCAGGCATGCCAGTGCTGGCTTCTTCACATCATTGCAAGGCTAGGAGACGCTCCTTTATCGAAAATGTATGGGAACTTCAGGCAGCTTTTTCATTCTGTTGAATGAACCGAATTATGCTGTGGTTATTTTTGGCTTTGCAGCCAGGGAATTGAGCGACTTGTGTTGGGCAGTGCTGCTAAAGGTGTAAATGAGCTTTGGAGCATTGAATGGATGTGTGAGAGAGAGAGAGATCAGTTTTTCACCAGTATCCTGTTCCCTGCAGCACACACTGTGCCTCAAGCAACTGCCCATCTTGCGAAATGAAATTGGGAAAATAATTAATGTCCTGGCTAATCATCAAAGCAGTGCTATCTTGTCAGTCCCATTAATGTCATCTGAAAAAAATGCTTTAATAGTGCAGCTTCAGGTAGACTGTATTGTGCATGAGCCTTGATTACAAATTGACCTTTCATTATAACTGGCAGGAGTTTGCATGTAGAGTGGGACTGTTTCTATAAAAAAAAAGCAGCCTCTATACATTGTCACGCAGTGAATATTTTGCCTCTGTTTAAATAACATCTGATAATGGAATGTAAGAAGACTTCATTGTATGAACCAGTCCTAAATGTTATGCCATTATATTAACAGTGTACATAATGCACAGTTTATGACTGTGATCGCTGAGCTTTGCAGAGCTGCTTGGAGTGTGACTGTGAATTCTTATCATCTGCATTGTATCATATTGCACTCAGACTGATAATTGCTATAATGAAAATCATTCACTATGTGATATACGCGGCATGGTCCCTCATCAACAGTGGACCGTGTCACTTTGTATAACAGCATTCAGAAAACAAAAGAACTTCGCAAATCTTCCAGGCAGTTTGAAAGCCTGAGCAGGAATATTTTGTTGTTCAAAACAGTTACCTGTTCATAACCCAAAATATAACCTTCCCTTTAAACTTGGACTATTGTGTTGCATTGGGAAGATGCGTCATGATGGAGCGCCTTGTCATGGTCTCTTCAAGTGACATGAGTGAGAAAATGGATTGCCTTGTTTCCCAAAGCAGCTATACAGATTGCATGCCGTGTATTCATCTGGAGCTTTCTGCCAGAGCCTGACTGAAGTTGTCGATGACTGCGTGTAATGTTCACTTGGAACATCACCCCATGAGTACATTCACAGCGCAGCAAAAACATTTCATAACAAGTTAAAAATCGATTCTTTCAGTATATCTTTTTGAATAAGGAATAGGGATGAACTCTGAGCAAATAGGTGCTCTGTCTAGATGTTGCTTCCCCCTCAGATTTAACAAGCTTCCAAGACAATAACGTGACGGGGAATAAACGCTTGAAGGAGGCCGGTGATTTGCTCTATTCAAAGATTGACTTGGCAGATTAAACAAAGAACTGCGGATCTGAAACAAAAACAGAAATTGCTGGAGAAATTCAGCATGTCTGGCAGCATCTGTGAAGGAATAAACAGAGTTAATGTTGCGGGTCCAGTGACAGCCACGTTGTATTTAAAACATGAACTCTGTTTCTCTCTCTACAGATGCTGCCAGACCTGCTGAACTTTTCCAGCGACTTTGATTTTGTTCTTGATTTACAGCATCTGCAGTTCCTTTGGTTTTTATTTGGCTGTTTTTCAGAACTGATAACTGCCAGCAGCTATCACCTTTTTCAAACTACTATACATTCTGAAGAAGGGTCACTGGACCTGAAACGTTATTTCTGTTTCTCACCCCACAGATGCTGCCAGACTCGCTGATTTTCACCTTCAGTTTCTGTTTTGGACTGGGCAGATATTTGGAATACAAAGCAGTGAGAGAAAAATATGTGTTAGTTTTTCAAGTGTGGTTTACACCCTATCAAGTGGATTGGTTCTCCCACATTCGGACACTTCTTCACATAATCTTTGCTATTTATAAGTACTCTAAAACTTCCAAAAAATGCTGAATAATTGCACAGAGGCTGGTATCCCATCACCAAGTCACCCTTTATTTACCTGTGCACAGTACACTGGCTGTCGTCAGCCAGCTCGGAGTCAGTCTCTGAACTGAGATGCTAAATCCTTTATTTAAATTAGTCAGCCAGGGCTCCATGATTGACCCAGGTTAACAACCCCAGTCAAGGACCTCACAGTCAATGAAATCCACCTGGTTCCAATCACTACAAATGCCAATACTGCAACCAATATTTGAACCAAGCTACATCAGCAGTTGCCCTCTTATACAATTAGATAGCCTTAATGTATTAATGGCAAAACTTAAGAGTCTCAATAATTTTAACACTTGTTTTAGTTGCAAGTCTCAACTGAGATACCAAATGGAAAAATTCCAATAAGTCAGTTTGGATGATACCTCTGGAACGGCTAGGACTTGAACCCAGGCCCTCTGGACCAGAGGTGGGGACATTACCACTGTGCCATAAGAGTACAAAAGTGCAAAGTGTATATTTTTAATCAGCCTGTTCCAACATACCTCTGGTCCAGTGGAATGTGTACCTTGCAGGCACATGGGTAGGGGCACAATCTCTGTGCCACAAGACCCAAAATCCTGGCAAAACTCAAATTCCTGGAGCAGAATAAATGTTCCAAGATGATGGCCTTTCACCAGAACAGACCTTATCTGATAAACATGCTCGAAATGTTATTACACACCTGCTGGAGAGGTAGGATTTGCACCCAAAACCTTCTGGCCCAGACACTACCAACGTGCCCCAGCAATCTTTACCAAGAACAAAAACAAAGTTGCTGGAAAAGCTCAGCAGGTCTGGCAGCATCTGTGGAGGAGAAAACAGAGTTAACGTTTCAGGTCCGGTGACCCTTCCTAGGGAACGATAGTGGCTGGGAAAACGTCAGTTTATATGCAGAAAATAGGGAGGTGGGTAGGGTAGGGAGTAAACGATAGGATAGAGCCCAAAGAGAGAAAAAAAGAGAGAATCTTTACCAAGATGTTGGTGTTAATTGTGTAGATATTTTCTAACCAACCTGTTCAGGGTTGTTATCTAACACCTCTACAGTGGATGGGACTTAAACCTAGATCTCCTGGCCTAGAGATAGGGACACTACCAGTGCATCACAGGACCCCTCCCGATTAAGAGTAGTCCAGCGAGGTTTATCTTAATGGATCGCAGCCAGGGGGCATCTGCCTTAAGTAGCTGAGTTCATTGCTTAGTTGGTTAAGCAGTTGCCGGGGTTTCCCGTGGTTTGTTTAACACACGGTCCTTCACTTTCCTCATTCACAAACAGGGGTCCTGCTGAAGATATTTGTTGGACTGTTCACTTTAACCAACCTCTGCCAGTGTCCCCACTCCAACATGGACAGTGGTTGTTGGAAACCTATGCAAGTTAGAATTGCTGCATCCCAGCAATTTGAATCGAAAACTTCCACACCGACAACTTGCATTTGTCTAGCACCCAGAATGTGAAAAACAGCATAAGTTGCTTCACAGGAGAATTATGGGGTAAAGAATCTGGCATCTTGCTCAGGAGATGTTGGGATTAAAAGCTTGGGCATAGGTGAAGTTATTAATGAGCCTTTTAAAGGAGGAAAGGAAGGGACAGAGGTGAAGAGATTTAGGAAAAGAATTCCAGAGCTTAGTGCTCAGACAACTGAAGGTACTGCCACCAATGTGAAGCAATTAAAATCAAGAATATTGAAGAGGCCAGAATTAAAGGACGCAGAAATCCAGGCTGGCAGGTGATACAGAGATAAGGAGAGTGAGTCCATGGAGAGAAATCAAGGATGGTAATTTTCCAATCCAGGTGGTTTCTTGCCTGGGAGTTGCTGTAGGACAGTGAGAAAGGGGCAGTGGGTGAATGGGACTTGATGCCAGTTAGGGTACATAGTAGAAATAAGCACGAGCTCAGAGACAGGAGGGTAGCCAGGGGTCACTGGAATAGTGAAGACTTGAGGTCGCAGAGGTGTAGATGAGGATTTCAACAGCAGATGAGCTGAGACAGGGGTAAAGTTAGGGGGTGTAGGGAAAGAGGTCACTTAGTCATGGTGCAGATATATGGTCAAACACTCAAGTATGATCAAACAGACGGATGTTAATTATGACTCAGGATCGTGGTCAGTGGAAATTTTCTTTCACAATCTGTTTGTTGTGCACCATTTCCAGCCTCTCAGCATCAATGTTGAATTTATAGTATTGAGATCCCACTTTATATCTTCATTGCTCCATCCTTTGGGCAGCAGTCAAGGGAACCAAGAAAAATGGTAACATCACCTGAATCTAATACGACAGCCGTTGTCATTGTACTCAAGTTACTGATGATAAATGGAACTAGGTCTGTTAAAATTGTGCAGTGATGATAGATTTGTAGCTTCATAGAATCCCTACAATGCAGATAGAGGCTATTAAGGCTATTGAGTCTGCACCAACCTCGGAAGAGCATCCCACTCAGACTCAGCCCCCTAGCCTTTCCTATCCCTGTGACTCCACATTTGCCATGGCCAATCCACCTAACCTGCATAGTCCTGCACAGTATAGGTAATTTAGCATGGCCAATCCACCTAACCTACTCATATTTGGACTGTGAGAGGAAACTAGAGCACCCAAAGGAAAGCGACACAGACACAGGGAGAATGTGCAAACTCCACACAGACAGTTGGCCAAGGTAGAGTCAATCCCAGGTCCCTGGCACTGTGAGGCAGCAGTGCTAACCACTGAACCATTGTGCCACCCAGCTCACCTAGAACTGAATCAACATTCTTCCTTAAGTCTTTGTGCAACATTTGGACCCATATATATCGCCCTATCGCAGGAATGGGGAGGTGATGGTCTAATGGTATTTTCGCTGGACTGTTAATCTAGACACCCAGATAACATTCTGGGGACCCGGTTCAAATCCCATCATGGCAGATGGTGGAATTTGAATTCAGTAAATATCTGGAATTAAGAATCTAATGATGACCATGAATCCATTGTTGATTGTCAGCAAAAACCCATCTGTTCACTAATCTCCTTTAGGGAAGGGAACTGCCATCCTTAGCTGGTTTGGCCTACATGTGACTCCAGACCCACAGCAATGTGGTTGACTCTTAACTGCCCTCTGGGCAATTAGGAATGGGCAATAAATGCTGTCTGGCCACCGACGCCCTCACCCTGTGAATGAATGAAAAAAAGGAATCTCACAAATCCCAGATACTGACACTCCAGAATAATTTGCACAGTTTCCATAGCAACAACTTTTTTTATATTTCACTTTTTACTAGGAGTTCGCAGCTAACCTTTGAAGGACCGTTACAGGCAAAATGGCCAAAGGCTTGGTGGAGAGATTGGTCTTCAGGAAATGAAAAGACGAGCAAGCTGAGTGTTAGGAAAGGAAATGAGCAGAATGTAACAGTGAGATACTGAAAGGCTCTGCTACAGTTGGAGTGGAGGAAGCGACTGTGCACATCGGGCTGTCTGACAACAAGAGGTCATTGGGCTAAGGAAGGCAGCAGAAATAGGATTGGCAAAACCAGAGGAAATATCCAGTTGAGTACAAGGATCTTCAATACAGACGTTTTTCAGATACAGAGCTTTTGTTGTGATAGGGCTGTGTTATGATCGGGCTGTGAAAATAGCTGCTTCAAAACGAAGGGGAACCTTTCCAGGGCATTAGATTAATCTGCAATCATCGTCTTTGTCTCCCAGGATCTTTTCCATCCACTTTGTCCCACTGCGACAGCTGCTTCCAATCAGGCCAGCATGTTGTTTCCTCTCTTGAGGACATGAGGAGGAAGTTTTTGTCTTCCAGCTCTTTATCCTCTTCACAAGCTCTCCAGCAAACATCTTGCTGGCACATTGAGTTAGCAGGTGTTTCTGGAGCATATCCTGCCTCTCTTCTTACATGGCGGACTTAACAGAGTCATAGAGTCATACAGCACAGAAACAGACCCTTCGGTCCAGCCACCCAAGCCGACCATATTCCCAAACTAAGCTAGTCCCACCTGCCTACTCCTGGCCCATATCCCTCCAAACCTTTCCTATTGATGTATCCATCCAAATGTCTTTTAACTGTTGTAATTGTACACACAGCCATCACTTCCTCAGGAAGTTCATTCCACACACAAACCACGCTCTGTGTAAAAATTAGCTTCTTATGTCTTTTTGAAATCTCTCTCCTCTCACCTTAAAAATATGGCCCCCTAGTCTTAAAATTCCCCATCTTAGGGAAAAGACAACTATCATCAACTCTGTCTATACCTCTCATTATTCTATAAACTTCTATCAGGTCACCTCTCAACCTCCTACGCTCCAATGAGAAAAGTCCCAGCTAACCCAGCCTTTCCTTATAACTTAGATCTTCCATACCCAGTAACATCCTGATAAGTCTGTTCTGAACCCTCTCCAGCTTGATAATATCCTTCTTGCAGCTTCGAAAAATATCCCCAGTCTCTCTCGAATAACACTGTGGTTTTTTTCCTCAGCATCTCAGTCCCACTCTGCTTCTGGCTATCAATACCTCGCTGGGTCCATTCCTTGCCTAATGGAATTGTAGGTCCACCCGCAGCACATGGACTGCAGTGGTTCAGGAAGGCAACTCATCACCACCCTCTCAAGAGCAACTAGGAATGGGCACAAATGCTGGATCCAGCCAGTGACACCCTCAGGTCATGAGTAAATATTTAAAAAAAGCAAAATTCTATCATATCCCCAGGTCTCCCCTGTGTGTGGAGTGCTTCAGATTGTGTTCTCATTTCTTTTACACACTCTATGTCTTTATCTCTTACTTCCTGGGATGATTTTGCAATTGGAAACGTTTTCCAAGTCATTTCTGTGACTTGTTGGATAATGTTGCCTTCCCTGCCTGTGATGGGAGTAATCTCCTGCAAAGCCCTTGTTCAGTACCACATGCTGAGGTGATTGCTCCAGTCTCTTGAGTTGCGTCTGAACTTTTTTAAAATTAATTCTCAGAATGAAGGCATCTCTGGCCAGGCAGCATTTATTGCCCATTCCTAATTGCCCAGAGAGCATTTAAGAGTCACCACATTACTGTGGGTCTGGAGTTACATGTAGGCCAGACAAGGTAAGGATGGCAGTTTCCTTTCCTAAAGGACATTAGTGAACCAAGTGGGTTTTTTACAACAATTGGCAATGGATTCATGGTCATTATTCGACTCTTAATTCCAGATTTTTTTTTACTGAATTCAAATTCCACCATCTGCTGTAATAAAAAACAAAAGAACTGCAGATGCTGTAAATCAGAAGTTGCTGGAAAAGCTCAGCAGCTGTGGCAGCGTCTGTGAAGGAAAAATCAGAGTTCATGTTTCGGGTCTGGTGATCCTTCATCAGGACAGTTCTGAGGAAGGGTCACCAGGCCTGAAACGTTAACTCTGATTTTGCTTTGCAGATGCTGTCTGACCTGCTGAGCTTTTCCAGCAACTTCTGATTTTGTGCCCCACATCTGCCCTCCTGGGATTTGAACCCAGGTTCCAGGACATTGCCTGAGTCTCTGGATTAACAGGCCAGCAATAATACTATGAGGCTGTGTCACCTCCCCTGACCTTTTGTGACCTTCAGATTCTGAGGCAGAATTGCCCAGGTTGAGTGTCAGCATCAAACACTGCCCAGTCAGATAGGGCACACTTAAGTTGCAGAGTGAAGTGGTCTCTACTGTGTGCTCAGTCCAGACACTATTCTCACTTGGGCAACATAATGTGTCTCAATTCCTCACAGCAGCTTTCTGAAGGTATTTCTCCAAACTCTGTGTAGTGATTACCTGTGGCCCCAGAGTCAATGAGGATGAGATGGTGATTTACCAACATTTCACATAGTGACAGGAAGGAAATGAGACTTTGCTTCCAAACATTGCGGATTGGTTTTGAACCCAAAGATAAAATTGAACTGCCCAGAATAATCATGCATGGTTGAAGGCATTCAAAGTTGAACTTCTGGAATCTGTATCGTCAAGATTTTCACAAAGGGGCAAGCCCTCAATGTATATTAGAGATAATAAGGTGTAGAGCTGGATGAACACAGCAGGCCAAGCAGCATCAGAGGAGCTGGAAAGCTGCTAGACCCGTCAGGTCTAGGCCCGAAACGTCAGCTTTCCTGCTCCTCTGATGCTGCTTGGCCTGCTGCTTTCATCCAGCTCTACACCTTGTTATCTCAGATTCTCCAGCATCTGCAGTTCCCACTATCCCTTAATGTATATTCTTGGTTCTTTGATTTATCAGTCAGCTCAGTTGGCATCAGTCTGAGCTGTGTGTCAGAAGGACTTTAAGAACGACTGGACTGAGTGGGAGAGATCCGTATTCCCCCTTCCCTTTCTGCCCAGTGCACCCACTCACTCCCTGTAAAATTGTGCCCAAATTTAGGCAGGTACCTGGGTGCAGTACTGACGGTGTGCTGCTCTGGCTAAGGTGCTGCCTGTCAGATGAGAGGCTAAAACAGAGGACCAGCCTGGATGTGAGAAGGTGCAGTGGATTTGTTCAGAGACCTCAGGAAGTTTTCTCAGCATCCTGGAGCAAAATGTCACCATTGATCCACAGTCACACAGATCGGTAAAATAAAACGAAGAACTGTGGATGCAGAAGATCTGAAACAAAAGCAGAAATTGCTGGAGAAACTCAGCAGGTCTGGCAGTATTTGTGGAGAGAAATCACAGTTAACATTTCAGGTCCAGTGACCCTTCCTCAGAAGTGCCTTGAAGAAATAGTTCTGAAGAAGGGTCTCTGGGCCCAAAACGTTAACTCTGATTTCTCTCCACAAATGCTGCCAGACCTGCTGAGTTTCTCCAGCAATTTCTGTTTTTAACACAAATCAGAATATCTGAACATCCACCTGATTTAGTACTGTGAAGATTTGCTGTACACAAGCTATCATAGTTAGCTTTGTAGCTACTGGGCTTACACTGCAAAAAATAAATATTTTCTTGACAGAATCCTATAGCACGGAAACAGACCCTTCGGCCCAACTCATCCATGCTGACCAAGTTTCCTAAACTGAACTATTCCCATTTGCTTGTGTTTGACCCATATTGCTGTGAACCTTTCGTACCCATGTAACTGCCCAATGTCTTTTAAATGTTGGAACTGTACCCGCTTCCACCACTTCCTGAGGCAGCATGGTCCATACACGCACCGTGCTCTGTGTGAAAAAGCTGCCCCTCAAGTCCCTTTTAATTCTTCCCCCTCTCACCTTTAAACCTATGCCCTCTAGCTATGGACTCTCCCTGCCTGGGGAAAAGATCTTGGCTATTCACCTTATCTGTGCCCCTCATGATTTTATAAACCTCTATTAGGTCGCCCCTCAGCCCCCTACACTCTGGGGATGAAAGGCCCAGCTTGTCCAGCCTTTCCTCATAACTCAAACCCTCCCGTCCCTGTAACGTCCTTGTAAATCTTTCTTGTGCCCTTTCCAATTTAATAACATCCTTCCTATAGCAGGGCAATCAGAATTGTATGCAGTACTGCAAATGTGGCCTCACCAATGTCTTGTATAACTGTATCATGAAGTCCCAACTCCTGTGTTCAGTGCTGTGACTGATGAAGGCAAGCGTGCCAAATGCCTTCGATGTAAACCACTTTGCAGGTTCCTGAGGATAAGACATAACACATGCGCAAGCTTATTCTTTCTTTGGTATTCAGAACCGAGCCTGTTAAGAAATACCTAACTTTCCAAGAATGAATCATGTTCTTCCAATTTAATTCTCAAAGGCCTATACTACTTTGCTACTCGTGACCTATAAAATGTCTCTCGCTAGCGCATGATAACACACTGTCACGCAGGCCTTGTTTAAATGAGTGAACATTTTTGAAATAATCATTTTAATTGCTATAACAAAAATGATACCTTATGGGCATCAACGAGTTGATGAAGCTTGACAGCTCATTCTGTGCAGAACGATGGCAATTTGAAAGAGATGGTCTCGGTGAAGGTTTTGGGTGATTGTAGGAAGCATTGTGTGGACTTTGCAGCCAATCATCAGCCATTAGAACTGCGCAGAGGAATGAATAATTATCACAGTTCCAAGTGCTTGGTTGTGGAAATGATTGACCTCAGGAGTTTACGAGGTGATGGTAAGAGATGAATACTAATGAATTTATTTTATTCCTGGCAGTACAAGAAACTGCAGACTGGCTAAGAATCACTATCTCTGTTCATGGTAACTCGGTGGAAAGCTGCTTTAGCCGTGGATTTAGTGCGCATTGTATAAAATCCAACACGCGATCAGCTAATTCTATCTCTAGAAAGATTACCGTGCTGATATTAAATTGACTGCTGGTTTGTCAGGATTGGCACTACCCAACAATAACAGTTTGCATTTGTCTAGTGCCTTTTACATAGAATGCACTAAGCGCTTGACAATAGCATTATCAAGCAAAATTTGACACCCAATTATAATAGAACAAGAGGACATAACCTCAAAATAAGGGGGAGCAGATTTAGGACTGAGTTGAGGAGGAACTTCTTCACCCAAAGGACTGTGAATCTGTGGAATTCCCTGCCCAGTGAAGCAGTTGAGGCTTCCTTGTTAAAAAGTTAAGATAGATAATTTTTTGAACAGTGAAGGAGTTAAGGGTTATTGTGAGCGGGCGGGTAAGTGGAGCTGAGTCCATGAAAAGATCAGCCATGGTCTTACTGAATGGCGGAGCAGGCTCGATTGACCAGATGGCCCACCCCTGCTCCTGGTTCTTAGGGTCTTACATAAGGAAATACTTAATAACTTTTATCAAAGAGAGCAGTTTTAAGGAACTTTGAAGAGACAAGTAAGGTGGAGATTTGGCAAGGTTTAATGAGGGAGTTCCTGAGCTTTGTACCCAGGCAGATGTAGGCATAGCTGACCTTGGTGGAGTGATTAAATTTGGGAAAGCCCATGAGGTGTGTGTGCAGGAAGGTTATTAGGATGCTGGATTGTGATGACAGCAGCAGATGAGGGAGTAGGAATGCTACAGCAAGTAACTCCCCTCCTGTCTCCCCAAAGCCTGTCCACCATCTACAAGGTACGAGTCAGGAGTGTGATGGAATACTCCCCACTTGCCTGGATGGGTTAAGCTCCAATAACACTGGAGTAGCTTGACACCGTCCAGAAGCTACAATGACAAGAGCATCACTAGAATCCCTAAACCTCCCCCAATCACTGCATTCCCCTCCCAGCCAGGCACCATCCCCTGACTGGGAAATATATCACCGTTCTTTCACTATCGCTAAGTCAGAATCCTAGAGCTCCCTCCGCCCCACAGACTGACACTTCTAGAAGGTAGCACCACAGCCTGCTCCAGGCAATTAGGGATGGGCAATAAATGTTGGCCTAGCCAACAACACTGCTTGCTTTAAATGACCAGAGCAAAGGGAGAGTATTGGTACAGAAAGGACTGAGATCATGAAGAGATTTGAAAATCAGGATGACAAACATTAAAAGGTGTTGCTTAATTTGGATCCAGTGTATACCTGCGAATAGTGGGTCAATGAGCGAATGGGATTTGGTACTTAGTGATTTGCAGGCAATGTAGTTTTTATGTGCTCAAGGTTGCACGCTATAGATCAAGAAGCTATATGCCCCAGTTACTTTGAAGCATTAGCTGACCGTCTCCTCTACCTTGACTGGGATACTTTGAGGAATTTGTTAGTTCTGAAGACAGGTCAGTGGACTTGAAATGTTGACTCTGTTTCTCTCTCCACAGATGCTGCTAGACCTGCTGAGTTTCTCCAGCGCTTAGGGCTAAAGGCACCAAAGGTATGAGGCAAAAGTGGGAACAGGGGATTGAGGCGGATGAACAGCCATTTACAGTATAATTCACACCTAAATTTGATCCTCCAAAGTGCGTCACCTTGCATTTGTCTGGATTAAGCTCCATCTGCCATTTCTGTGCCCAAGTTGCCAGTCCATCTCTATCCTGTTGTATCCTTTCACAATCGTCGTCACTATCAGCAACTCATCTGATCTTCATGTCATCTGCAAACTTACTAATCAGAACACCCACACTTTCCTCCAGATCATTTAAATATACTATAAACAACAGAAGACCTAAGACTGATCTCTGCGGAACATCACTAGTTACCAGTCTCCATTCTGAAAAACGCTGTGCTATCGCCACCCTCTGCTTTCTATGACCAAGACAGTTTTGTATCCATCTACCCCGAATCCCATGTGTTTTTATTTTTGCACCAACCTACCATGTGGGACTTTATCAAATGCCTTACTAAAGTCCATGTAAACTACACCCACAGCCTTTCCCTCATCACTTATCTTTGTCACCTCTTCAAAAAATTCTGCCTGTCACTAACTAGTTCATTTCCTTTCAAATGTGCGTGTATCTTGTCCTTTAACATCTTCTCCAAGAGCTTCCCCACCAGTGACATCAGGCTCACCTGCCTATAGTTTCTTGCTGTCATTTATCCCTGCTTCCTTTCTTAAACAAGGGAACAACATTGGCTAATCTCCAGTGCTCTGCAACTTCGCCTGTGGTTCAAGGAGGGTGTAAAGGTATCTGCTAATGCCCCAGCTATTTCTTCCCTTGCCTCTCGCAGTAACCTGGGATAGATCCCATCTGGCTCTGGGAACTTGTTTACCTTAATGCAATTTAGGATATCCAAAACTTCCTCTTTCAATACACTGACATTCCCTAGAGTATTCACACACTCATCCCTGACCTCATCAGTCATGTCCTTCTCCTCGGGGAATACCGATACAAAATACTCATTAAGGATCTCCCTCACTTCCTGTGGCTCCACGTATAACTTCCCTCCTTTGTCCTTGAGTGGGCCTACTCTTTCCCTTGCTACCCTCTTCCTTCTAATATATGCATAAAAAGCTGTGGGATTCTCCTTGACCCTAGACATTCCTGACCATCTGAGAGATAAGTGCAGCAGAAGGCATCCGGGTTAGATGTGAAAATGAGGACAGTGTCAAGCCTGAGCTTACCCCTTCATTGCTGGAAAGGGCACCAGCCTAAATCCCAGGATCATACTGCATTTGAATAGCACCAGTGGCCAGACTGTTAACTGATTTTCTCACCAGCATATATTTTCATTGAATCCTTGCAGTGCAACAGCAGGCCATTTGGCTCATTGAGTCCACAATGACTCTCTGAAGAGCATCCCACCCCCCGCCCTGGGGGGGGGGGCCTGGGGGTCGGGGGGGCAGTCCACCTAGCCTGCATATTTTTGGACTGTGGGAGGAAACTGGAGCACCCGGAGGAAGCCCACACAGACCCAGAGAAAATGTGTAAACTCCACACAGACAGTCGCCTGAGGGTGGAATTGAACCTGGGTCCCTGGTGCTGTGAGGCTGCAGTGCTGACCACTGAGCCACTGTGCCGCCCACCCTTTGTTTGTTCAGCAGCTTTGCAAAGTCACCCTACAGTACAATTCAACTGTGGCAGCACATGCAGGTTGGTTTGGTTAAATAAAAAGCAGCGCTCTCTTTTATATCTCATTCCACTCATAATGCAGATTGGACCCACACTGATATTAAATGATATAGCCATTGCACAGGATTTTACATGTTTCAGCCCCTTATATAGAACACTGTTAGGACCTTTAACTGCCCTTTGTCTTTCAAGGCTTTGCGGACGCTACCCCTTCCAGCACGTCATCCCGGGCCTTGGAATGTGCCAGTCGGCCATCTCCACTTACTGAGGAAGCAGGGGCCACTGAGCTGAGGTTTATCGCAGCACAGACCTTGCAGCTCTCCTCACGAGTCAGCATCTCCACAAAGAGAGCAGAGAGAGCTGCTGAACAGGAGCGAGTGGAGAATAATAAATACTTAGGGCAAAGCAAACTATCAGTCAGAAATCCTAATAGGATTACGGTTTCATAATTCCCACAGGCTGCCTTTAATTAATGCACTGATCACTCTCAGCGCCATTGACCTGTAAGAAATGAGTTTCACAGCAGCCAAGTCTCCTGGAAATGCCTGGTAATACGCATCTTGCTATTTCTGAGGTCTGTCAGTGATTTTGCTACAATCACCTTGTCCTTCCCATTCTTTATAGGAAGGTAGGCCCCTTATCCTTCAATTTAACTGTTGAAGCAGGGTCACATTGACCTTATCTCTGACTGTTTGCTGCATACTTCAGTGAGATTCTTTCTCCATGGCTGCCTTCCAAGCCTAAACCTCAGACAGCTCACACGGGCTGAGGGAGAAATCAAACAGCAGCTTAGCTTGGTCCATCACCGCTCTTCCTCCAACCCACCCCCTCCCCCACCCCCCACCAGCCACTGCCCACCAAAGCAGAGCAGAGGCCACCCCCAGGAACGATTTGTGACCCAGAGAACATGCAGGGGAAAAGGAAATGCACTTTGTATAAGGTGCATTTAATAACAGAGCACCTCAAAAGTCCACCTTAATCATAGAACCCCAACTGTGTGGAAGCAGGCTATTTGGCCCATCAAGTCTACACCAATCCTCTGAAAAGCATCCCACCCAGACCCATCCCCATACCCTCTCTCTGTAACCCTGTATTTCCCATGGCTAACCCACCTAGCCTGCACATCCCTGAACACTATGGGGCAGTTTAGTACGGCCAATCCACCCTAACCTGTACATCTTTCGACTGTGGGAGCAAACTTGCTCAAACACAGGGAGAACATGCAAAATCCACACAGTCTCCTGAGGCTGGAATCAAACTCGGGGTCCCTGGGTGTACTAACCACTGAGTCACTGTGCCACCCCACTAACCTGAAGCATAGGTCTGGAGTTACATGTAAGTCAGAACAGGTAAGGACAGCAGATTTCCTTCCCTAAAGGGCAGTAGTGAACCAGATGGGTTTTGATGACAATCAACTTTTAGTGCGTGGCCACCATTAGAGTAACATTAAATTCTAGATTCTTTTTAAAGTTTCATTTGTGTATCACCATTTGCCTTGATGGAACTTGAACAAAAGTCCTTGGAACATGAGCTTTGGGGTTCTGGATTCCAGATCCGGTGACATTACCACTGCAGCAACACCTCCCCAAGAACCTGACATGCCTTACAGCCCATCTCTGCTATGATTGTTCTACAAGAAGTTTCTTCCATCACTGATGCTTGCTGTCAGTTCTTCGAGGATCCCCTTTCTGAATAGCAGTTCATTTTCTCTTTTGGATTGAGGAAAGAATTTATAAAGGTTCTACCTAGCATTTGATCAATTTGATATTCTAAGCTCTAGCCGCCAACTAAAAAGACAGGATGGAAACCTTCCAAAACAGAGTGATCTTACACAGGATTGTCCTGAGTGTTTCGAGCACCGAGACAGAGCAGTCATGTGGAGAGAGTAGAGATTGGACGCTGTTCTCCTTGGCTCAGAGAAGGCTATGAGTGGATTTTGATACTTTCAGACCCATGGACATTTTGGGTGGAGTAAGTAAAAAAGAAACCAAAACAGAAGTTGCTTGAAAAGCTCAGCAGGTCTGGCAACATCTGTGACGAGAAATCAGAATTAACGTTTCGGGTCATTCACGCTGTTTCTGTAGTGTTTGGTTAGGGTTTTGAAAGCTGTACCTGATGGGGTATTGGAAAAAAAGGTTCAGATTTTAACTTTCAAAAAGGGAATTGGATTAGGACTTGACAGAGGAGAGAATTGGCTGGAATATTGTGAAGGGTATCAGACCAATTGATATGATATGAAGTCTAACAGCTTTGCAGAAAGTATTGACGGGCTGTGAAGTGCAATGAATAACTCTGTGTTCTGGTCACAGATGGTTGAGGTCGACGTGGGGACTATTTTTTTTCCTGATCTGGTCGTCTCTTCCCAGAGTTATGAGCTAACGTACATCATCATTCCCTGACATAAAGAGCCATTAAACTCGAATTCTGTTGTTCAAAATCAGTCCATTAATCGAGGTAATTTCTTTCCTTATTGACAGGAAAATGCATAACTTCATAATATCGCTTAACATATGAGTTCTTTGTTTGAGCAGTTGAGGGGGGCCTGGAGAAGTCTGAATGGTGTTTTGTATGCTCTGTGTACTGGGCTAGGGCCTACAGCACTTTTGATAATAGTCTGTGATGAATCATATGTTGCTAAACCGGGATCAGAAAGACTTCACTGTTGACTGCCTGCATTAATCTCATGTAGAAATCTATCCGCTAGGACTGCGTAATGGGTCTTGTGAATTAAATCTGCTCAACTGCTCCTTAAAATTCTCATCCACATTTCGGGCCATGTGTTGCAGTCGCTTTTCCATTATTGTTTTGGAAAGAGTTGAACAAAATGGTTTGCATAAAATTGTGTACTGACAGCCTTCCCAAACTCTCATTACTGGAATCGCTCTGCTCATCTCACACTCACCGCCTCAATTTCTTAGCTCCAAAATGGATGTGAGCCAGAAGGATTTTTGGATGTATGTAAGTTGCAGAACAGCTAAAAGATACCTCCTTGGTTGAGTTAGCTTTTAAAAAATATTTACAGACTGTTATGATAAATAGCACTTTGTAATTAAACCCAGAGCCCATCTACTAAGGTGAATGTAACTCGCTGGTGTTCTGAGCAATATTTATCCCTCAGTTATGAATCATAAAGAGTATTATCTCTTCATTATCACATTGCTGTTTGTGGGAGCTTGCTGTGCACAAGTAGTGCAACATGTCAAAATTGGATGGCACGGTGGCTCAGTGGTTAGCACTGCTGCCTCACAGTGTGAGAGTCCTGGGTTTGATTCCACCCTCAGGTGACTGTCTGTGTGGGTTTCCTCCCGGTGCTCTGGTTTCCTCCCACAGTCCCAAGATGTGCAGGTTAGGGTGGATTACCTGTGGGAAATTGCCCATAGTGTTCAGGGATGTGCAGGCTAGTTGGGTTAGCCATGGAAATGCAGGGTTAGAGTGTTAAGGTCTGGATGGGATGCTGTGGGTTGGTGGGGTGTCAATGGGCTGTGTGGGTGGGGGTGTAGGTGGGGGTGTCCTGATGATTGCAAGTGACTGTGCATAACGGGGCCTTAAAGTGACTTCTTGTTGAATACTGTGGGCCCCACACTGTAGGGATTCTACAAAGTACATGTCCCACAGTCACTAGAATGACCAAATGGCAATGATGCTTGTATGAAGTGCTGGTGCAGGCATGATGGGCTGAATGGCCTTCTGTACAGTAACAGTTCTGTGAAAAGGCACTATGGCAGGGAAATCCTTAGCTCAGTCACACAGAACGTGGACATTGCTGGACAGAGAGACATGCTACTGAGGCGTTATGACTTGCAATCATCAGGACACACCCACACCCCACCCCATACATACACACAAACAGAAGAATGTCACATTTCAAAAGTTTACTTCAATTTATACTGAAAAAGAAACTGGTGCTGATTGGGTGGAACTGATTAGCTGAGACATTGCCAAGAGAGAGTTATGGGAAGCGATGGACTCCCAAAACATCTCAGCTAATTCTTTAAAAAGTGCAAGCCTTGAACGTATTACTTTTGCTTGCAGAGAATGGGTCTATGTTTATGATTTTCTGCCTCTTACAGCAAAAGGGTTTGAAGTGTGTAACAAGCTTGAGTGATTGTCCTAAGATTTTTTGTTGGTGTCATTATTAGTGAACTCAGGACTGTTCAGCAAGTGCTGCCCAATCTCTGGGTCAAAATCCTGGAAATCCCACTCCAGCCCTATTCTGTGTTTACCTGTGCATGTGAACTGCAGTGGCTCAAGAGAGCAGCTCACCCCCACCTCCTTAAGGGACCACTAGGGATGGGCAATCAATGCTGGGCCCAGGTAGTGACAACCACGTCCCATGAGTGATTAAAAAAAAACACAGAATCAGAACTAGTAGCTAACATTTTTTTGGTTCTTGCAAACCAGCACTGGTTTCTTCATGCCCTGGCAGCATTTTCCTTCAGTTGTTCAGACTAGACAGAGAAAAGACTCAGAGATAGTAGGAACTGCCGATGCTGGAGAATCTGAGATAACAAGGTGTAGAGCTGGATGAACACAGCAGGCCAAGCAGCATCAGAGGAGCAGGAAAGCTTGACGTTTCGGGCCTAGACCCTTCTTC
>JAHRHZ010000046.1:4009950-4021721 GCA_024137785.1 Ginglymostoma cirratum
CGGCACTCCGACAGTGCGGCACTGCGCTGTCACCGGGACAATGGGCATTCCGACAGTGCGGCACTGCGCTGTCACCGGGACAATGGGCATTCCGACAGTGCGGCACTGCGCTGTCACCGGGACAGTGTAACACTCTGAAAGTACAAGAGGACAATGTTTAAGTGCTAGTTATGCAGCTGTTAATTAAGAATTGAAAGACCTGATTTCCCATCCCTGCGTGGGGAAACTTTCAATTCTCTGGAATGGTAGAACTGCATACTTTGCCACGTTGTTGGTGCAGCCTGTGGTTAGTAGGTGTTGCTGTGGTTAGCCTGTGTAGGTGCCAACGGTGCAGTTATTGAGAGAGTGTGACATTGCACAGTCTGTATGATTTGCGTTCTCACACCTTCCCTTTATATCTGTTTTCCACAGACCGTCATAGTTTGAAGCAACACCAGGTTCACCAGTGACTCCATGAGCAGACAGAACAGCTCACCTAACACTGAACCATAGGCAGCGAGATTCCAAGTCCAGTCTGTCTACACTGTATACACGTATATAGGAGCAGGAGTAGGCCATTCAGCCTCTTGAACCCACTGCATCATATAATATGATCATGGCTGATTGGATTGTGGATTCCACTGTTCCATCTATTCCTCTTTAACTCCAGTGCAAGTCTGGAATGCAGTTCAGGTTTATAAATATTTCATGGCCCAGCTTCTGCTGTCCGGGAAAGAGAGTTTCACTGACATTCCTCTCTTGAGGCAAGAAAGCAATTCTCATCTCTTTGAATTGGAGACTCCTGATTTTTAAACTGTTCCCCTAGTTCTAGTCTCTCCCAAAAAAAAGGGGAAGATGCTTTCACCATTCACCCTCTCTAGTTCCCTCTGGATCTTATTTCATCACGAGCGCCTCTCATTTTTCTAAACTCCAGTGGATACAGCAGTGCATTTCTTGAAGATGTTTTTTCTTGCAACACATTTGCTTCAAATCTGTGCTTTCTCATTCTCCATCTTTTTACATCAGGGATGGGTATGCCCCCATCCATGCCAGGCCAGGGCAGACCCTGTATTAGTTTGTAAATTCAACCAAATCTCCCCTTTTTTAAAATCCATTCACAGGATGAGGATGTCACTGGCTTGGCCAATATTTATTGCCCATCCCTATTGCCCAGAGGGCAGTTAAGAGCCAACCACATTGCTGTGGGTCTGGAGTCACATGTAGGCCAATCCAGGTAAGGATGGCAGTTTCCTTCCCTAAAGGACACTAGTGAACCAGATGGGTTTTTCCAGTGGTTTCATGGTCATCATTAGATTCTTAATTCCAGATATTTATTGAATTCACATTCCACCATCTGCCATGGCAGGATTCAAACCCAGGTCCCCAGAACATTACCCTGGGTCTCTGAATTAACAGTCCAGCAATAATACCACTAGGCCATCTTGTCCCTCCCCCCTGGCAATCTTCATATAGTTCAGCTGAAATGGACTTTCATCTGCCTCTCTCTGGGCAATTAACGATGGTTAATAAATATTGGCCTAGCCAGTGACACCCTCATCCTGTGAATGAAGGGAAAAAGGACTGTTGTCCAGAACTGTACGCAGTACTCCAGCTGAGATTGGACTTACTGCTGTACAAGTTCAGCATCACCTTGCTCACTTTAATAGAATGCTATACATGTTACAAATAGCCCTGACTGGTTGCCTGTACAGCATCCAGGACAGCCTGCAGCTGGCACCTTAAAATACTTGGGAAATCCAGCAGCAACGCCTTCACACCAGCTTCCAAACCCAGTGGCTAGAAAGCAGTTTGGAAACAGCATCCTCTGCCAAGCAGCTGTGCCCGGAAAACAAGGCACCATTCCCCAAAACCAGCTCCGATGGGCAGCGAACGTCAATGGCTGACCCCACTCTTTGCAAGCAGCTTCGGAACCCGGACACAAGAGGACGCCCCTTGCAGGAAGACCTGGAAAACGCACCAGAATGTGCTCAAAGCATTGCTGAAGAAGTCAGACCCCCCCCCCACCCCCCACAAACCCCGGCCCCCTCCCCACCATGGCTTGTGTTCGTTTGAGACAGAGGAGGTTAATTAAGGAAGACACCGAACAGCTCTAGAGCCTTCCTCAGGAAGGTGCACAGGTGAAATCAAGGTGTTGAGGGGCTGCATAAACTTGCCCCTACATCACCCCCAGACTGCCTATCACTCCAGACCTTCACACCACACTCTACCCTCCCCGGCCAACCAATTAGGTCGCCCACACATCCTGGAATGGACTTTAAAAGGGAGACAGTGACCACCCACTGGATCTCTACAAACAGCTCTCCATGTCCAACACTGAGGACCATAAGTATTGTGTAGGTTTCTGTCAAAAAATACAAATGAGAGTAATTATAGAATCCCTGCAGTGTAGAAAGAGGCTATTCAAATCTGTACTGACCCACCACATCATCCAGATCCAGCTCTAACCCCATAACTCTGCATTCCATGACCAATCCACCTGGCCTGTAAATTCCCACACACTACAGGGCAATTTAGCATGGCCAATCCACCTAACCTGCACATCTTTGGACTGTGGGAGGAAACTGGAGCACCCGGAGGAAACCCACGCAGACACTGGGAGAATGTGCAAACTCCACACAGACAGTCGCCTGAGGGTGGAATTGAATCCAGGTCCCTAGCGCTGTGAGGCAGAAGTGCTAACCACTGAGCCCAGTGATGAAGAGAAGTAATGCACAGAAGTTCTGGCATTACTGGAGGGAAATAGTTTTGAATAACAAATACTTTATTATACAACGTATCAGTGCTTTCAGACATGAAAAAGAATCGCATATCCTCACTCAGGTATTCGCTCGAAAATTCAGTCGCTTCTCCAGTTGTCTCTGTATTGGTCACTCCTTTTTTGCTGCAATTTTATTCTGTCTAAAAATAATTCTGATTGCCAATAGCAGCTAACCCTTGACTCTTATTTCCTTGCAAATAAATGGAAAATATTCATGGGCTGACATATGTAACTGGGAAAAGTGTCTGGAAATAGCTCCCAGCCTGACATTGCTGAGGGTTTGGGAGAAAACCCAGAATAGCACAATCTAATCAATTTAAGAGACTTTCAGGGCAGAAGGTTGGATAGTTTGTTTATGTCACAGGACCTTCTGGCTTCAGAGTTAATAGAAGTTTTTTTTAGGAAAAGCACAGACACTGGTGGAGCGCTCAGAATGTTTAGCCTGAGCAGTTGATGTTTGAAGTCAGTTTGTTCTGAAGTTTCCCATGTGTCAAAATGACCGCAGCATATAGAAGGGGACGGCCAGGAATTCTCTCAAAGTTGGAATTGCAACTTGGAAAATTCATGCTTTCATTTAATGTAATGATGGTTTGGATCTGAGATTCAAACAAAGGCTGTACTGGTAATAATCTGTCGTAAGACACTCTTAAACTGCTGTTTGGTCAGGAGTGATCTGTAATGGAGAATGAATCAATATGGGTTGTATGTGAAGCAGTTATCCAGTGACATGCAGATGCAGTTCACAGGAAGAGAAGGAGGTGTTCAGTCTTTCAAGTTTGTTTCTGTCACTATTCAGTGAGATTACGCTGATCTCTGAGCTAAATCCATGCATCCACCTTTGCCCCACCTACCTTAATGCTTCTGGCTAAAATCCAATCAGTCTGTGATTAATAAAATTTAATAATTGACTCAACACTGGGTGTCTTACACTGAGGGGAGTTCCAAATTTCTCAAACATAAGAAATAAGAGCAGAAGCAGGCCATTCAGCCCTTCCCTGCCATTCTATAAACTCATACAAACTCTACAAACACTATGAACCCCAGGCCTCAACTCTTCCTTTGTGCCAACTCCTCAAGGCCTTCATCTCCCGAATATTTCAAACACCCATCTCCAACCCCTTCACATACTTTCGGCGATCTAGCCTCCACAACTCCAGGGGTGGAGAATTCCAGGCATTCACTGCCCCCTCTGAGAGAAGGCATTCCTTTACAAAATTCCCTACCTTCCTAGTTTGAGATTCCCTTTATAGTGGAAGCTTCTTCTGAACATCTACTTATCAAGGCCCCTCAGAATAGTCATAGAGGTCTACAGCACAGGAAGATGGCCCTTCAGCCCATCAAGCCTGCCCCAGTCACAAACAAGCACCTAACCATTCCACTCCTATTTTCCAGCACTTGGCCCATAGCCTTGTATGTTTCAATAAGATCACCCTTCATTCTTCTAAACTCTAATAAATAAAGGTCAAACTTGTTTAATCTTTCCTGATAAGCCTCTTCTTATTAAGATTCACCAGAGGTTTATCCTGCTAACCATACAAGCTCCTAGACTCGTTGTAGAAAGGAGAATTGGTGCAGGATGTTAACCTAACGCTTCCCTGCCATTGGTTCATTCTTTAATACATACAACGGTCAACATTGCAAGGCTACATGAATCAGGAAAGGGTGAGCAGGCTGGATCTTGTCTTTCTAGAAAAAAGAAAGCTGTAAAGTGAGCTAACGGAACTCTGTAAAATGACAAAAGGCTATGATAGGGTAGACATGAAGAGATTGTTTCTTCTTGTGGAGAAGAATAAAACTAGCAGCCATCCCCGTAGAACAAGGTGCAAGGAATCCAATTGACAACACAGGTGGCCAAGGTGATTAAGAAGGCATATGGTATGCTTGCCTTCATCGACCAGGGCATGGAGTACAAGAGTGGGCAAACTATGTTGCAGCTATATAGAACCCTTGTTAGGCCGCGTTTGGAGCGTTGTGTGCAGTTTTGGTCGCCACATTCCCAGAAGGACATGGGAGCTTTGGAGAGAGTGCAGAGAAAGTTCACCAGGATGTTGCCCAGTCTCGAGGGCATTGGCTATGAGGAAAGATCAAAAAGATTTGGAATGTTTTTACTGGAAAGATGGCGGCTGAGAGGTGATCTGATAGAGGTCTACAAAATTATGAGAGGCATAGATAGGGTGGATAGTCAGAGGCTTCTTCCCAGGGTTGAAGTTTCATTTGCAATGGGGCACAGGTTCAAGGTGAGAGGGGAAAGCTTAAGGGAGATGTGCGAGGGAAGTTTTCATGCAGAGAGTGGTAGGAACCTGGAAAGCACTGCCAGAAAAGGTGGTGGAAACAGACACATTGGCGACATCTAAGAGGCATCTGGATGATTACATGAATAGGGAGAGAACAGAGGGATATGGTTCGAATAAGGGCAGGTTTGTTTTTAAGATTAGTTAGGTCGCTTGACCTGAAACGTTAACTTTGATCTCTCTCCTCAGATTCTGCCAGACTTGCTGAGCTTTTCCAGCAACTTCTGCTTTTGTTTCTGATTTACAGTAACTGCAGTTTTTTGGTTTTCATAACAAAAGTAGATTTGCTGGCCATTTTATGGGGGGAGCTTGCTATGTGCAAATGACTTTGCTACATCACAACAATTCACTGGTTATGAAATGCTTTGGAACATGTATCAGCTAACGGTGTTGTGCAAATGGAAATCTATTCTTTTATTAATAACTGGTGGTAAGATTAATATTTACTTCTTTGAAATCTTTGCTTCAGACAAATAATTACATGAAAGAAGATTAGAGTTTTAATTGGAAATCGTAATTGGTTTATAACATAATCATAAAAACCTTTAATAAGCAGTGCACATACATTTGTAAAATTGCACACAGTATATTCTCCAGGGTAAAACATATTGACAGTTGATCACCAGATAATACTGACTTTCTCATGCACAAGTCAACTTTATTTTCACGTAAGAATGTCAATTACTTTTCATCCCTATTCTAGATCTGCTCTCTATCAAGTGAATATGAAACAGAATATTTCAGTTTCAACTTCTGGTTATCTTCGTCTTTGAAGCCAGTGGCCGTCTTCAGAAGTGGAATTTCATGTAACATTTCGCGGCCAATATTTTAGGAAATGTCAAAGTTGATTGGTCGACAGGAACAGGAAGCAGATGATGATTGAATGCAATTAAGAAAGAATTAATTTCAGCAACCAGGCTGTATTGTCTTTACAGTGAAAGTGATATGCCATTTTCTGGTTATTTTGTAAACGAGATTATTCTCGAATGCAGATTGAGAGCAGTCTGTTGGCTCTGTTTTACTGGGGCTCTGTGTATACAAGGTACTTGGTGCCATTGACCCTAAATAGTAAAATGGAATGTCAAGGGAATGTTGGCAGAAAAACAACATGAGAGTTAATTTTTCCCGAGACACAGTTCTGGCAGTCACACAACCCAACTGAACTCATTAGTGCTTCTTTCCTATTCAGAAAAAAGTGAGCATTGGGAGTAGCGTCTTGTTTGTCGTGAGAGACTTGAATGAAGGCTTTTTCTCATCTGTGTAACTTGAAGATGCACTGCTGGACTTGAAGTTGCACTTGTTTGGTCCTTTCTGGACAGCACACTCCTGAGCTCTCCGAGGAGCACTTCTTGTGGGAAAGAAGAAAAGTTGATGTTGGCTTCATCCCTCTTCCTTTGGCTCCAGAAACTGCAAAACCGAGCAAAAACAAAATTTCTGAGTGTCGTTTTCAATTTGCAGTACTGACAGGGGAGCAAAACTCAAGAGAATCATTTTGAACTCGACGGGGTTTCAATTGCTGATTCAATGGCTACAGTTTTGTTCAGCTTTGAAGATTTGTTATATAACTGGGATAGTCTGGTCTGGAACTTTACAGCCCGAGCTCTGAGAAATTGGCGCTTTGGTAATCTCCGTGCAGTTCAGCTGCTCCTAAGACCATGGTGTGTCTCCCGGGATGTTTATCAGGTGGGGAATTTCACTTAGTACCGGAACTGTATAGGCTGGCTATGCTCAGGTCAAAACTATATGTCAAACACAGCACAGCTTCTGCAAAGCCTACCCTAGTACTTATTTATTGAAAGGAAAATAGAATGAATTTTAAGAATTAAAAATAGCATATCTTGCTTAAAGTTCATTTGAGGCAAGGGGCTATGTTATTGAAGGTACAGTCTGGTTTGTTTTACTTTATTGTCTTGAAGTTAGTTTGCACTGTATGTAAAAGACTTTTGCAAGTAAATAAATTCTTAACAGAATCCACCTCCTCCAATTTAAAGTCTGATGGCCCATAGTGATAAAATACATGTGGAAAGTTAAGCCATTTCAGTAAGTCGACAATCTGAAATGCAATTTTTTTTGTTGAACATAAAGCCAAGAGAGTTGGTAATGGAGCAGCCAAATGCTGATTCTGGAATCTCTCACATTTTGCAGGTGACCCTTCTCTGAACCTGAGATGGGGGCTGGGGAGGGGGAGCTGTTGTCCATGACTAGGCATGGGAAGGTGCTATTACTGATGGTTAGGAAGCCGTGGATTGGGACGAACACTTCTGCTCCTCTCCACTTCCCATTAGTGATTTAAAAACACGCATTGAAACCCTCCCGTGACAGATATATATTCATTTCTGTACCCTCGTGAAAGAATGTTTCTCTCAGCTTCAGATGAGTAAACGATAGGAAGCTTGCACCATGCAGTCATGAGCCAGTTTCCGCACAGTGTCTTCACTCAATGAAGGGAAAGGGGTATCAGTCAAACCAGCATCTTCTCAAGTCTTTGAGACACCAATTTTCTGAAGGGTCCAAGAAACAGGCTTCAGGCCCTCAGTCACATAGCGCGGGGTTTAACACGTGTTAATTGGCTGGAGACAACCCCTCAAGACTCTATTTGAAGGAGGTTGGATGAAATTGGGTTTTATTGCAGCCACTTTACATCCTTAACAAAGGTCAGCAGTGTCCAGTTTCTGCCCCCAGGTATTGGCCATTTGAAGGTGTGCATATACCTGTTAAATGCACTGCAGAAGGAGCAGGGACCTGAGGTGAACTGTCCTCTACACATCCTGAAGTATTATTGACACATTGCATTGTCAAGCATGAAACCGAAGGAGGGACCCTGGGTCCTGTGCCCTCTGTTTCTCAACACAGAGAGTGCTAGAGAAACTCAGCAAGTCTGGTAGCATCTGTGGGGAGAGAAACAGAGTTAATATTTTGAAATCAGTATGCCTCTTCTTCAGAACAAACTGTTGTTTTCTCCACTTGAGATAGAGATTGTCTCCCACTTAGGTCTCTGGTAAACAAAGAAAGCTTGCAAAATGCTGACAGTAATTTCATTGAAGATATCCAGGAGATACCCTCTAAAAGGGGGTTACAGCTAAAGCAGTCCCACTGCACTGCCTACATAACCCTTGGTTCCTGCAGCTCAAATGGGAACACAAAGTGACATCTTCTTTCAGTACACAATAAAAGCAAATCAGTTTCTCATCCATTGGTGGATATTCTGCTGGGAAGCTGACTTTGTTCTGAAGATAGCCTTGCACCTGGTCTTCATTCTTCCACATTTACTAAATTTTAAAGTCTTTGTTTTCCTGATGATCAAGATGAAACAAGGGAGGAACTTATAAAATGCTTCTATTGGTCCACTTTCCTTTCCACCTTAGGAGCCTGGACAGTAAGATCTCAGTGGTTAGCACTGCTGCCTCACAGCGCCAGGGACTTGGGTTCGATTCCAGCCTCGGGTGACTGTGTGAAGTTTGCACATCCTCCCTCTGTCTGCGTGGGTTTCCTCTGGGTGCTCCAGTTTCCTCCCAACGTCCAAAGATGTGCAGGTTAAGGTGGATTGGCCATGGGAAATGCAGGGTTACAGGGATCGGGAAGGGGAGATGGGATGGGCCTGGGTGGGATACTGTTTGGAGATTCAGTGTGGACTTGATGGGCCGAATGGCTTGCTTCCACGCTGTGGGTGTTCTGTGATTCTATGATCTGTGGAAGTAAGCAGAGGCTTTTAAAATTTAGGTGCTAAGGTGTTTGCTTAAAATTCTATATTGCTGAAACAAATGGGGCGATGTTTGAATTTGCAAGAGCAAAAAGAGCTCTTAAAACGTATCATCCAGAAAAGAAAATATCAATACTTTGGTTGTTTGATCAAAGCTGAGAAGGCATGGAGATGGTCTTTGAGGGTAAAATGCAGGGCAGCTGAAAGAGAGTTTGACCTTACCGTTTTTGGATGATGATATCACAGGACAGTTCCAGATGAGCTACAGTGGAGTGTGAGGATGGGGTAAGACAGGCGGGTGTGGCACCACGACAGCAGATTGCCCGACAAGAGCAGAGCAGGATGCTGGTGTAAGTGAAAAGTGCAATGTTGTAGTCCATCTACTGTCCATGGACCGTGTCCTCTCAGGTCCATGTACTATTGGTATACATCGCCTCTGTTCAGTCCTCATTGCTGGTTTTCAGCTGCTCTGCACCTCAGACAAGTTCACAATTTTTGGTTTTTGCTGCTGCTCAGTGTTAGGGATGTGATTTTCAATCTAGTAAGCAGTTATTTATATGGTGTACCCACACACAACCCCCCCCCCAACTTCTTGGATTTAGTGTTCCCCTCTTCCTTTCACAGAAGAGAGAGAGAAGGCTTCTATTTCTCTAACCACAGCTGAATTCTTTGCTATATCATGTCCCCCTATTTGCTCTCCAAGATCTCTGTGCTGCTCTAATTCCACCCTCATGAGCATCGTTGATTCTTTTTGTTAATCGCTCCATCTCTGGCAGCCATGCCTTCCAGTAACTGGGCCTTACATTCTAGAATTCCCAAACGTCTCCGATCTTTTACCTCCGTTTCTTCCTCCAAGATGATTGTTAAAATCGACCTCATTGATCAAGCTTTTGGTCGTCTACCATAGTGAGTCGATGTCACATTCAGTTTTACAAAGACCCTGAAGGACACCTTTCCAATGTTAAAGGTGCTATCTCAGTAAAGGCTGTTGTTTATAGCTCTCAAGTAATGTTAACACCGAATAGGTGATTAAGGCTCTCATATCAGAAAGAAATACGTATGCATGTGAGTAGCAAGCCGGTGCAATGACAAACAATGTTTTAAGTGTGGAGTATTAACTCTGAACTGGTTTGTGGAAAGCTCTTGTGATATTTTTTCAATAAAGACAGCTGGACAGAAAAAAAAAATCACAGGTTGATGTCCAAATATGATACTTGGAGTGCGGTTTGGCTTTAAGGCATTTTAAATGGGAATGCATGAGCGGTGCTTTGTTTCTGGGCTAGTGGGAGTTTCAGCAGGTTCTGACAGCATGAGGAAATAGTTACAGAGGATGGAAGCTATTATACTTCAAAATGTGGGAAGAAGCAAGATTTTGCAGAGTTCACCACCAGTGCAAAATGTTCTCTAAGTGAAGTCAACTCCAAATATATAGAGCAGTTTAATTATGTGGCTGGCTTATTAGATCCTGTCATGCAAGTTTCAAAAGCCTGTTTGGGAAGGTCTGTATAATTTACAAGATGTTACAGAGTCCCACTGATTTTCCGATGCATGCTGTTTTAAATGGCAGGGATGGAGTTCTAAAGCTCTGGAGCTTTTTAGACATAAAGGACTGAGGTGATGGCCTAGTGGTAATTATCGTTAGACTGTTCACCCAGAGAGAAAAATGAAGAACTGCAGATGCTGGAAATCTGAAACAATAACAGAAATTGCTGGAAAAACTCAGCAGGTCTGGCAGCATCTGTGGAGAGTGAAACAGAGTTAATGTTTCAGGTCCGATGACCTTTCTTCATTTGCTAATCAAGAGACCCAGATAATGTCCTAAGGACCTAGGTTCGCATTTGAGTGGACTTAGACTCTTAATTCCAGATTTTTATTGAATTCAAATAGTAAGCACGAATTGAGTGTTGGGGAAAAACCCATCTGCTTCACTTATGTCCTTTAGGGAAGGAAAGTGCCATCCTTACCTGGTCTGGCCTACATGTGAATCCAGACCCACAGCAGTGCTCTTAACTGCCCTCTGGGCAATTAGGGATGGGCCAGTAATGCAAACATCCTGTGAATGAATAAAACAAAAGACCAAATCTTGCATTAAAGCAGTCGACCTTCAGAGAAGCTTGCTCAGGAAACAGCAGCTACAATGTGGGAGATATGTAATGTATATATTTGCTGAATGATTTCAGAAATTATCTTTACAGTCATTGCACAAAATAACATCATCCTCAGAGAGAACTGAATCTGAATCAGCTCAATAGAACAGGTGACTACCATTTTCTCAGTTCAGTGCTTGACCAGTCAGAATCGACCTATTTGGTTTAAGCCTGGCAGTTAATTGTCAATCAGCATGCACTGGTGCATTCTAAATGACAGTGTTTATACTGATCAGAGTCCACATATCAACCTGCAGTACTGTCCTTTCATGTAGTAGAAACATTGTATTTCCCTTAATTGGCTATTCTTGTGAATTGTCCTGATCGGTGCATGATGATAAGCTTCAACAAAATGTGTTTTTTTTTCATCAGAATTCAAGTTCTGAGATTTATAGTTAGTTACAAATTTTGCACCTCCTTCAATATTTATTGCTGAGTATGAAATGTTTGGACCTTGCCTGATTTCGATGACCTTTTATATGATTCCAGTTGTCTGTTTCTCTGCAAAGAATATTTTGCAGCAGCAGAATTTATGGACAGAGTCTTAGATAACAAGGTGTAGAGCTGGATGAACACAGCAGGCCAAGCAGCATCAGAGGAGCAGGAAAGCTTGACGTTTCGGGCCTAGACCCTTCTTCAGAAAATGGAGAGAATCTTGTTGTGTTTCAATGTTTGAATTGGTATGAGCGGGAAAAGCAGACGATTGGTACGAGGTAATGATGCAGAATTGATGAGCCAAACCAGGCACAGTGGGCTAAATGGCCTCCTTCCGCACTGCAACATTTCAGTTACACACACAGACACACACGTGCGCGCGCGCACACGCGCACATACACGCACATACACACGCGCACACACACAGTCACACATACACA
>JAHRHZ010000046.1:4031721-4055102 GCA_024137785.1 Ginglymostoma cirratum
ATCTTCTCCTCTATCCATCTTCTTTCCGCCTCCCCCTCTCTCCTTATTTTTTTCAGAACTCCCTTCCCCTCCCCCATTTCTGAAGAAAGGTCGAGGCCTGAAACGTCAGCCTTCCTGCTCCTCTGATGCTGCTTGGCCTGCTGTGTTCATCCACCTCTGCACCTTTGTTATCTGAGCTTTTCCAGCCACTTTGTTTTTGTTCCTGATTTACAGCATCCACAGTTCTTTTGGTTTTTATTTAAGGAGGCAAGGAAATGCATTAGGCAAATTGGTGAGAAAATGGATGGGGATCCACTAAACCATAGAAGTTACAATTATCACACACAGCCTTACAACTCTCCTATGGAGCGGTGCCCAACCTCCACTCTCTCAAGCAATGGTTGATGTTAGGATGGGCTGTGGATGGAGAATCATGTTCCTTCACTCCATGGTCCAATCTGTAACTTTTCTGAGAATGAGTTTTGTACAAAAACTCTGCTTGGCTCTACACTCAATTTGTAGAAAACCTGTGAATCTGTCATCAGATGCATCTGGATTCCATCTAATGATCTTTATGAGACAGAATGTTCTATTTGAAGTCCTTTCTCCAAATTTGCAAAGTCCAGCTCCCCTGATATCAAATTCTTGTCTCAAATTGTTTATTGTCAGAAATATGTTGTGGCATCCCATATATTAAATCCTGCATGCCTGGGGTCATGTGAAAGGAAACTGGAGCTGTGTAATTCATTGGGCATATCATCAACATTCTACAATGATGAGTGTGTTAGTACATTTTGTGTTTGTCCACTTGCAAGCATGCAAAACATTCAGGAGAGGGAACTGGGCAAATGGTTTATGAAGCCTTCCTGCTCCTCTAATGCTGCTTGGCCTGCTGTGTTCATCCAGCTCTACACCTTGTTATCTTAAATGGTTTATGAATCCTCTTCAGTTTGCTGAGATTTTTACCCTCTTATCTCTACCAGCCACCTCCCTGCCCCCCTAGACTTCCCCTCTGGTGTTTACACACACAGGCAAAGAGACATGGATTAAATACCCCCTTATCTTCTTTGTAAGGCTGAGTTGACCATGTTCAGTATGTTGTCCAAGTCCCTTTAGAGTATTTGCAGCAGATCTGCTCTCGTTGTGTGCACCAGTGACTTGTCCCTGAGGTCAGAAACTCTTTAAGTGTCTCATAGGAACAGGAGTAGGCCATTCAGCCCCTCAATCCTGTCCCACTGTTCAATGAGATCATGTCTGATCAGTGGTCTAACTCCTTATACCTGCCTTTGGCCCATACCCCTTAACACCGTTCCTTAATAAGAAAAATCTGCCTCAGATTTAAACTAGCTATAGAGCTGTCGGTGTAGGACTGGGTGGGACAACGTCAGGAGTCGCATGCCACCAGGTTAGAGTCCAACTGGTTTATTTGAATTTGCAAGCTTTCGGAACTCAGCTCCTTCGTCAGGTGATGAAGGAGCAGCATTCCAAAAACTTGTGATTTCAAATAAACCTGTGAGATTTAAAATTAACAACTGATCCAGCATACACTACTATTTGTGGAAGAGAGTTCCAAACCTCTCCCACCCATTGTGTGTATAACTACATCCTAACATCTGCCCTGAATGGTCTGGCCCTAATTCTCAAACAGTGTCCCCGGTTCTAGAAGCTCCAACCACTGGGAATAGTTTATCTTTATACACCCTGTCTTTTCCTGATAATACCTTGAAGACTTTAATCAGACCACTCCTCAACCTTAAATGCTAGAGATCCTAGAGTGGAGGTAGCTATTACGAGGGGGCATAGTTTTAAAGTGAGTGGAGGTAGATAGAGGGGAGACATCAGTGGTAGGCTCTTTACTCAGAGAGTGGTCGGGGCGTGGAATGCATTGCCGGAGAGGGTAGTGGAGTCGGCCTCATTAGGGGCATTTAAGTGGCTATTAGATAGGCATATGGATGATAGTATAAGGTAGGGGTGGAGGTTAGATAGGCCTTGGGATTAGGGTAAAGGTTCGGCACAACATCATGGGCCGAAGGGCCTGTACTGTTCTATGTTCTAAAACAGGCCTAATTTGTATAATCTCTCCTCATAACCTCACCCCTGTGGGCTGGGTATCGTTCTTGTAAACCTACGTCATTCTCCCACCAAAGCCAACCTGTCCTTCCTAAGGTGTAGTACCCAGATCTGCTCACAGTCTCCAAGTTTCAATCAGGAGGGATCAGATTGAAATTTGCAGAATGCTGACAGGCCTGGATAGAGTGGACGTGGAGAAGATGTTTCCACTAGTAGGAGAGACAAGGGCCTGAGGGCACAGCCTTAGAGTGAAGGGATGACTGTTTAGAACTGAGATGAGGAGGAATTTCTTCAGCCAGAGGGTGGTGACTCTGTGGAACTCATTGCCACAGAGGGCTACGGAGACCAAGCCATTGGGTGTCTTTAAGAGAAAGAGAAAGATAGGTTCTTGATTAGTAAGAGGATCAGGGTTAACAGGGAGAAGGCAGGAGAATGGGGTTGAGAAACAAATCAGCCTTGATCGAATGACAGAGCATACTTGATGGGCAGAATGGCCTTATTCTGCTCCTACATTTTATGGCCTTGTGGTCTGAGTGGGGTCTAACCAGGGTTTTGTATAGCAGCATAACTTATTTGTCGTCATACTCCAAGCTCAAGATAACTTCCTAACATCTGATCCCCAGCACGGGTAATGGGGACAATGGTGCTGGTGTAAATGGAGGAGCAGCGCTCCAAAAGCTTGTGATTTCAAATAAACTTGTTGGACTATAACCTGGTGTTGTGAGACTTCTGACTTTGTCCACCCCAGTCCGTCACCGACGCCTCCAGATCATTGCACACTATACACAACACTTTCACAGCTGGATAATCCATTTGTGTGGTGTTGATGAAAGGACAGTTTTGAGGTGGACACAAGAGACAAGTGGCCTGGTCTCCTTTAAAACTTCTTTTATTTCCACCTGAAGGGCAAATGGGGCTTAATTTGACATCACAGCCAAAAGACCATGTAGTGCAAAGGGTTAATGAATGTGCAGATCATACCGTCTGCTTCATGATGGGGATGACATGGCACTAACAAAGGCTTCCCTATGTGAGAGAGGAGAGGTTCACATTTACCATGTTTAAGGAATATATTCCAACTACAAAGCTCCCTGTAATTTTTCTGAGCCTAACTCCCAGGCACAAGCACAGGAGAACAGCAGAGACTGCACCTCTGACAGTGCAGTAGTCCTGCAGTGGAATAACAGGATGTCACTTTGGATTTTTTTTTTGTGCGGTAATCTGGTCCCTGGTGCGGCTGTTTCTCTGTCCACAGACACTGCTGGACCTGTTGAGTTTCCCCAGCATTCCCTGTGTTTTGTTCCAAATTCCCAGCATCTGCAGTATCTTGCTTTTGTTTGAGAGTATTGGGATGCAGGAATGCTCCTGACCTGAGGTACAGCTAACAGCGCAGTTGGCTGTAGGGATGGAGCAGTGCCCTAGAGCAGGAGCAGACTGCAGGACATGTGTGTTCATACACAGCACAGAATATCTGATTCTGACAGACCTGTGGAAATCTTTCTCTATGACACCGGCAGCACCATTTCCAAGTCCCCCTCATGTGTCTCTCTGACACATTTACTCCCAAGTCTAGTTTCAGATCAATAAATAATATGCAGCAGCTTTGTGATGACAGGCACGTTCAGCTCCTTCCCATTGATTATTTTTTTCTCTCCTTGAGTAGGAGATATTCAGTAGAAATTCATTCATTGTAAACTGATAGATACTCACCTGAATTTGAGACAGGTTGCAATGAAACCTGAGCAGCTGAGTTCAATTCTGTCATGTTTTAACTAGGGCTGTGGTGGAAAGGCTGATGCAGGGAAAAAGGAAGTAATGTTGTGTAAGGAATAGGTGACCCCTGGTCGCAACACGGAATGATGAGATGGAGAAGGAAGTGTTTGAAACTCATTGGACGCGAACCTCTGCAGTCAGCTGTGGGCCAGAAATACAGATATATTTTTCTTTTGTAAGTTGTCTCTCAGAAAACCGTCTGCCACAAAGAAATAATTGCACGGTAGCTTAAGGAAAATGAACTTTGCATGTTCAAACTGTACAACACAGGAACGGGCCGATTGGCTCATTCTTCATGGGTTTCCCTTAGAAAACCCCAACCTGGTTTTTGAGTCCCAGTTTGCACTGATTGAGCTGGTTACTGTGATCTGGATGTTCACCAGCTTTCTGTGTTTGCGAATTTCTGTTCGATGTGTCTCACGGGTAGTTCTGTATAATGCACATTGCCGTCACCTGAAGGTATAGTGAAGGACTTGGTGGTAGTGTCCCTGTCACTGAGTCAGAAGCTCCATGTTCATGTGCCCCTCCAGGAGTTAAGTTTGAGTGATGACATACTGGAATCCTGCTGGTGTGCCTCTGACAGAAATCAAGAGTGCGAGAGTTTCCTGGGCTCAGTACAGAATTTCCCAGTCTTCATATAAAGTGACATTCCTCAGAAGGTTCAGTTTCTGACAAATTGTCCCAGGAAAATTTATCCATGAAGGATTTACTTAGACTCCAGCATCTGAGTGTTATTAAACTGCTGCCTCAACAGAACAAGCTTCCCAATCCCCTGTGTGTCAGGGAAGAAGAAAATGAACCAACTTAATTTCCTGTCTGAGAGCTGCAGACTTTTTCATCTGCTGTTAAAGTGTTGAAGGAAATAGGCTGTTTGATGTATGAATGCATGGGCCTCTGTGATGGGCTGAGTAGCCTCATTCCGCAGCATTGACAGTCATGTGATTCTGAATCAAGTTAATGTTCAGTGTTATGGAGTCATACAGCACGGAAACAGACCCTTCGGTCCAACCAGTCCATGCTGACCGATAGCAGCGAATTCAACAGGAAAGCGCTGACTTGTTGATTGAGTTTCTGTTCTGTGATTGGATGTATGTAATTGATGCCAGTGCGTTACCGGTCTCCTCCTGATCTATGATCACTGCCGTGTACTGGCCGGAACGGTGTTACTTATTTTTCAGCAGTGGATTTAAATACATTTAACTATGTTTGACAAAGATACATTCACAGGAGGTTAGGTATGCAGATGAAAGAGAACAGAATGATTAGATGAAGCAGTATGAAAATGTGGGTGTCACTGACTAGACCAGCATTTATTGCCCATCCCTAATTGCCCTCTGAGGTATTAGATTAATCTACTTTGCTGTGGGTCTGGAGTCACAAGTATACCAGGCCAGGTAAGGATGGCAGTTTCCTTCCCTAAAGGGCATTAGTGAACCAGTTGGGTTTTTTCAAAAATCAACATTGGATTCATGGTCATCATTAGACTCTTAATTCCGGATTTTTACTGTACTCAAATTCCACCATCTGCTGTGGCAGGATTCAAACCCAGGCCCCTAGAACATTAGAGGTAACAAGGTGTAGAGCTGGATTAGCACAGTAGGCCAAGCAGCATCAGAGGAGCAGGAAAGCTGACGTTTCGGGTCTGAACCCTTCTTCAGAAAATTAGAAAATTCCGAAAAATCCCTAGAGCATTACCTGGGTCTCTGGATTAAAAGTCCAGCAGTAATACCACTCCGCCTTTGCCTCCCCTTGTGCTGTTAAATGCACTTGATTCAAAATAAAACAAAGAACTGCAGATGCTGGAAACATGAAACAGAAACAGAAAATGTTGGAGAAATTCGATGGGTCTGGCAGCATTTGTGGAGAGAGAAAGCAGAGTTAGCGTTTCAAGTCACGAACTCAGTTCTGAAGAAGGCTGGCAGGACTCGACACATTAATTCTGTTTCTTTGTCCGCAGATACTGAGTTTCTCCAACATTCTCTGTGTTTGCTTCAAAATAAATTGCCGATATGTCCCAAAATTGCATTAAGTCACGTAGGGGCCATTTGTTCTAGGGTTAGTAAACTGTTTACAAAACAGCCTTTAAAAATTCCTTCCAAAATTGCCGTTCGACTTATAGGATAGGTAAAGACCCACAGCGTGAGTGTGCATGTTCGATATGTTGAGATGCCATCAGCAGCCAGGCAGAGTGGCCGTTCTTTAACCTGCTACACATCTTACACAGACTAAAGAAATAGTCCCAGGTCGGATCCCACGGTTTGGACAGAATGGGCTGCCCTTGGGTCGAGCAGATGGATGTGATATTGCCGTGCCCGATGCCATGCAGAGCGACAGCGAGAAAATCATCAATTAACCAATGCTGCAGGAACTAAGCACTGCCCAGTCACCCCCAGGAGGTGAACCTGTAGTTATACTAAGTGCCAGTGTTCGCTCCCTTAGCTCCTGTGGCAGGGGCCCAAAGATAGCCAGCCCATGTGGAATATAACGCCTGCCTGAGTACTTTCAGCAGAAGAGGGGAGAAAAGCTGAGGCTCATTCTTTTTTTCATTTGTTCAAGGCTTGTGGGAATTGGTTATTGCTCCCTCCCTAGTTTGTCCCGCAAGAAGGTGGTATGAGCTCCTTCACAGTGACCCCCACAGTGTTGGAGTTGGAAAAGTGGGGAGAACACCAGAAAAGGAGATTTCCATCGGTCAAGACCGTCTCACAGAGTTTGTCAAAGTTTGGGCGGGTTTTTTTTCCCCGGGTCACAGATTGTGAGATCAGGGTGAAATACAGACCCCATGTGTGCACTTTTCCTGGTACCCAGACAGGCAGGAGAAGACTCCTGATCTTAACCTCTCAATCAAACACCGCCCCCCCCCAACAACGCAAACTGAACCCCCCCCCCCCGAGCAGCCCCCCCCCCCAAACTGACTACCCCCCAATCTGAGGGGCAGCAGTGCTGAAGGTTGAGGAAGGAGTTACTGAGGGAGGTTGCAGACATAAGGACACCACATTAATGGAGGGACTCAAGGAGACATGCAGTGAACAATCCAAGAGGTGGGTGGGGGTAGCAGGCAGGCTCACCCAGTGACACCTTGAGGCGGGGGTGGGACATGCCTTACCCTCAGCCCCATCCTTGGGGGATGGAGCCTCCATCTCTGAAGAGGCCAGGACTCCTGCCCCACCCCCACCCCCAGGCCCAGGGAGGCCAGCAAGAAAACACCGAGTGGAGGAGAGGGCCTCAATTATTGAAAGGAACTGAAAGGAGTGACAGAACCACAGCCAGTCCCACTGTTGAATGGTGTACCTCCGCCTGTGAATATATCAGGGGCCATCTCAGTGAGTGTCCATCAGTCTCCCAACCCTTCCACCTCCCAGCCCCTGGGCCCAGCAATATCATACCTGCTGTTTCCCCCCACAGTGAGGAAATAGATCATGTTGCAAATATTTTAATAAAGGATAGGCAAAGCAATTTACTGATCGAGCAGCTAGCTAAAAATAGAACTCACCGGGGTTGTCTGGTGGCTATGTGACAGATGCTGCTTTCTGGATTTAGAAAGGCTTTCTATCCTTCTCCCATTACTATCAGGCAACAGCAACTTTCTCAACAACCAGCTGGTGTCTCCAATGAAAATGTTTTCCAGTAATAACTAAGATGAGCAGATGCTTGGTGACCTCAGCATTGGGATCTCCCTGCGATTGTGCCTGCATCCCAGCTCTTGAGTTTGCTGACAACCCTTCATTAAAATAGAAGGCAGCTCAGGTGACAACCTTTCCAGTAACACAGGGTGAAGAAGGTTCCTGACCTGAAACGTCAACTTTCCTGCTCCTCTGATGCTGCCTGGCCTGCTGTGTTTATCCAGCTTCACACTGTGTTACCTCTGACTCCAGCATCGGCAGTTCTTACTATCTCTGTGTGAAATATTAACAGCTCTTGAATTCTAAAGGAGATTAGAGAACCACATGGGTTTTTCCAACAATGGTCATCATGAGACTTTTAATTCCAGATTTTTATTGGATTCAAATTCCATCATCTGTCACAGTGGGACTCAAAACCAGGTCCCCAGAACATTACCTGGGTCAGTGAATTAACAGTCCAGCCATTATACCACTTAGCCGCCACCTCCCTATGCAGTATTCAATTATTGAAAGGAATAAAGGAGTGACAGAACCACAGCCAGTCCCACTGCTGGATGGTGTACCTCCCCCTGTGAATATATCAGGGGCCATCTCAGTGAGTGTCCATCAGTGTCCCAACCCTTCCACCTCCCAGCCCCTTTCTGCTTTCTCTCCACAGACCTGCTGAGTTTCTCCAGCTGTTCCCATCTTTGTTTCAGATCTCCAGCATCTGCAGTTCTTCACTCTATTTAGGCTGATTCTTACCTGGAGTCAGTTAGGGATGTTGACCAACCCATTGACATGTGCATCCTGTGAGTGAATATGTAAGCGATGGACTTAGACGCTGTAATACTTTGCCAGGATAATGCAATGGGTAATCTTAGGGTAAGCAGCCAGTCTAGTTCTTTTTCATAGAATCACAGAATTGTTACAGTGCATAAAGAGGCCATTCAGCCCATCGTGCCTGCTCTAGTTCTATTCTCTACTGTCAATCTCTTGCCTTTTCCCTATTGTGCCTGCGCATCATTTCTTTCTAAATATTCATCCAGTGGCCATATTTTAAAAATATTCAGGGAGTGTCCTGTGTAAAGCTTACTGATGATTTCCCCAGGTATAGTCCAGAATGCTCCCACGAGAAGTATCTTGTACAGGATGGTGATGAGGAGAAATATTTTTCACCCAGAGGGTCTTTGGAACTCTCCCTCAAAAGGTGGTAGGAGCAGACCCCTTGAATATTTTTAAGGTCTAGGTAGTTAGATTCCTGATAAACAATGGGAGGTGAAAGGTTATCAGGTATAGTGTGCAGAAGACACTGAAAGTCTGCAGAGGGATATAGATAGTGTAAGTGAGTGGGCAGAGGTCTGGCAGATGGAGTACAATGTTGATAAGTGTGAGGTCATCCATTTTGGTAGGAATAACAGCAAAATGGACTATGTTTTAAATGGTAAAAGATTGCAGCATCCTGCTGTGCAGAAGTACTTGGGTATCCTTGTGCATGAATCGCTGAAGGTGGGATTGTAGGTGCAGCAGGTAATTAAAAAGGCAAATGGAATTTTGTCTGCCATTGCTAGAGGGATAGAGTTTAAAAACAGGGAGGCTATGCTGCAGCTGTATAGGGTCCTGGTGAGGCCACACCTGGAGTACTGTGTGCAGTTTTGGTCTCCTTACTTGAGAAGAGATATACTAGCACTGGAGGGGGTGCAGAGGAGATTCACTCGGTTGATTCCAGAGTTGAGAGGGTTGGGTTATGAGGACAGACTGAGTAGATTGGGATTATACTCATTGGAATTCAGAAGAATGAGGGGAGAGTTTATAGAAACATATAAGATTAACAAGGGAATAGAAAAAGTGGAGGCAGGGAGGTTGTTTCCGCTAGCAGGTGAAACTAGGCCTAGAGGACATCAACTCAAAATAAAGGGAAGCAAATGTAGGATTGAGGTCAGGAGGAACTTTTTCACCCAAAGGGTTGTGAATCTGTGGAATTCCCTGCCCAGTGAAGCGGTTGAAGCTACCTCGCTGAATGTTTTTAAGGCAAGGCTAGATAAATTTTTGAACAGTAAAGGAATTAAGGGTTATGGTGAGTGGACGGGTAAGTGGAGCTGAGTCTCAAAGATCAGCCATAACCTTATTGAATGGCGGGGCAGGCTCGAGGGGCCGGATGGCCTACTCCTGCTCCTAGTTCTTATGTTCTTATTGGCAGAAATGTGGACTAATCAGAACGGCCATTATATTATTGACTGGGAGAGGAGGATGAATTTTAATTTGTATGTTTGCATTGAGGGCAGCGATGATGGCTTTTAAAGTGCACTGAAAAATATAAATATTGAATTAAGAAGCTTATTCTTCAGTACCTGGGATATGCCAAGATGCTGGTGATATCACCAAACTAGCAATCCCAAACTTCAGGGTATGATTCTAGGGCCATGGATTTGAATCCCACCATGGTAGGTGCTAAAATTTGAATACAATTTTTTTTTTTAGAAGGCCCTCTGAAATCAGAACCCAATCCAATAGTGATAGTTATAGATGTCCTTCCCTGAAAGATATTAATAAACCAGATGGGCTTTTATAACAATTGACAGACATAATTGCTGTATGTGACTCAACAGATGAACGGAATAATAGTAACATCTCCAAGTTTGCAGATACGAAGTTGGGTGGGAGGGTGAACTGTGATGAGGATGCAGAGATCCTTCAGCATGATACGGACAAGCTGGGTGAGCGGGCAAATCAATGGCAGATGCAGTAGAATTTGGATAAATGTGAGGTTATTCACTTAAGAAGCAAAAACAAGAAGGCAGATTCCTACCTGAATGGGTGTAAATTGGGAGAGTGGAGTGTGCAGTGGGATCTGGGTGTCCTTGTGCCCCAGTTGCTGAAGGTAAGCATGCAGGTGCAGCAGGTGGTAAAGAAGGTAAATAGTATGTTGGCCTTCATTGCAAGCGGCTTCGAGTACAGGAGCAGGGATGTGTTGTTGCAGTTATACTGGGCCCTGGTGAGGCCACACCTAGAATATTATGTGCAGTTTTGGTCTCCTTTTCTGAGGAAGGATGCTCTTGCTCTCGAGGGAGTGCAACGAAGGTTATCAGGCTGATTCTGGGGATGGCGGGTGTGACATATGAGGAGACATACGAGGTTGGGATTGCTTTCACTAGAGTTCAGATGAATGAGGGAGCATATCATAGAGACCTACACAATTCTAACGGGACTGGACAGGATAGGTGCAGGGAGGATGTTCCCGATGGTGGGTGTGTCCAGAACCAGTGGTCACAGCCTGAGGATTCAGAGTAGACTATTTAGGATGGAGATGAGGAGACATTTCTTCACCCAAAGAGTGGTGAGCCTGTGGAATTGGTTCCCACAGGAAGTAGTTGATGCCAAAACATTGAATATATTCAAGAGGTGACTAGCTATAGCATCTGGGGTGAATGGAATCGCTGGTTATGGGGAGAAAGTAGGATTACGCTATTGAGTTGGATGAAGAACCATGATCATGAAGAATGGCGGACCAGGCTCGAAGGTTCGAATGGCCTCCTCCTGCTCCTATCTTCTATGTTTCTATGTAACAGTAGGCCATGTGGCCCTGTGAGCCTGCTCCCCCATTCAATAAGATCGCGGGTGATTTGATTTTAATCTCAACTTTACATTCCTGAATTTCTCTGAGAATCCCTTTCGTCATCAAGAATCAACCTACTGCTGCTTTAAAAATATTTAAAGATTCTGCATCCACTGCCTTTTGAGGAGGGGAATTCCAAAAATTCTGAACCCTCTGAGGGAAAAAAATGTTTCTGAGTCTCTGATTTAAATGAGTTTTTAAACTATAACCCCTGGTTCTTACTTCCAGACCCACAATAGTGTGATTGATTATAACTGCCAAATGGCCACTTCAGAATCGAATAGAAACACTGCCCCAGCCTTTGGCCTCGGGGAGGTGATGGCCTGGTGGTATTTTCGCTGGACTGTTAATCCAGAGACCAGGAGATGTTCTGGGGACTTGGGCTCGAATTCCTGCCACAGCAGATGGTGGAATTTGAATTCAATAAATATGTGAAATTAAAGGTCTAATGATGATCATGAATCCATTGCCGATTGTTGGGAAAAACCCATCTGGTTCACTGATGTCCTTTAGGGAAGGAAACTGCCATCCTTACCTGGTCTGGCCTACATGTGACTCCAGACCCACAGCAACGTGGTTGACTCTTAACCTCACTCTCTGAATGAATAAAGGAAAAAAAAAACTAAACCCCTACATTCCATGATCAAATTATAAAAAGAATATCTTGCAAAATGCTTGAGTAGACAAGCCTCAGCCCTTTAAATCCTGGCTGCTGAGTCCGGAATCATTTCCCTGTCTGTCTACATTTGGTTAAAGCACCTTAGGGTTGCATGAAGCCTTCAGGACGGGGTTTGATGTTGATGGATGCACAGGGCAGTGTTGCTGTCCTGCAGCCTGAAACTTGGCGATTTCTAAAAGCAACAGGGATGATAAGCCCAAGGTTCCTTGCAGGTGCGGGTTCACTGTTCTGTCATCATGTTTTTTCTGTGAAGCGGTTTGGAAGATTATTAGTTCTGCCAAGGAGGAGTAAAACTTCTGCTCTCATTTAGCATTGTATGGCCTTTGGGCAAATGACTCATCGCTTTGGCAAAGGTCTAAACCGTTAGCTGTTTCTCAGGGGCAGGAAAGTCCTGGCATTGATCACACAGCAACTCATTTGTTATGACATTGGTAAAAAACGATTTTGTTTTTCGTAGACTCGATCTTGGTTGGCAGGGTACGGGGATTTCTTCTCACATTTGCAGCACGCCTTGTAATTCCACATTTCTCAATTCAAATGACGTTATTTCATTTTTAGCAACCTCGCCCCAATTTGCTTTCCTTCTTGCGTTATGCAAAGATTCAACATTTTTTGCTCATTATATGACATTGAACAACTAGGGAATGCATATACTCTGTGTTTTACGTTTTCACACAGAATGTTTTACACTCTGCTCCATCAGTGAGGTTCTGTCTGCATAGTTAACATGTTGTGATTCCTGGTTTTAGTGTGTTACAGGCTACTGTAAGTGTATTGCAGATGTGTTAGAAACTCCAGTGTTAATGTGTTGATTTTTAGAAATTATTTATTTGATGTGGATATCACTGGCTGGGCCCAGCATTTCTTGCCCATCCCTAGTTGCCCTTGAGAAGGTGGTGGTAGGCTGCCTTCTTGAACCAACTGCAGTCCATTATATGTAGTGTTAGCACGATGAAGTCTATCCTTTTGGTTTATTAAAGTCTACAGATAACATGTTTAAGGCCCAGTGTCCTGGGACTAGCTTCTTGGGGATGAGTTGCCTCTCAGAGTTTGAGAGCAACCTGGAACCTTTTTCTCTCTAGCTTTGCAGTTTGAGTCAGAACTCCTCTTAAGGTTCAAGTTCATTATTTTCTAATCTTTAGGAGTATTTAGCAGTATGGACGAATTCAGATCTAGTTGAATCGAGGTGTAGTGGAGATATTAGTACCTGGGAGGGTGTGCCCAAGTGGCCAGTCTATTGTGCAGATATCCTATAAGTACTTCACCTGCCCAGTGCACCATCTCAGCCGTGTTCATTGGTTCAGTAATGGTTCACTGGGTGTGAGACATGAAGGTGGTGGGCATGACACCGGCAAGTTGGAGACCCTCGCTGTCAGCCATGACCTTGGATGGTTTGGGCGGCCTTTAGAAGAGAAGAACCAGCGAGCTGACTGTGTACAGGCCGGAGAAACGGTTAGGGGAGGGGGGCGGTGAATGGAGGACCTGCTCAGTTCCCTCTGCAGAGAAGGCAGCTGAGATTGCCTATGGGTGAGGCAGCACTGAGCAAGAGTTGACTACCATCAGCACAAACCATCTTCTTACGGAGAGTAGACTGCCATGAGAGGGGGGTGGGGAGGCATTGCTGTGGCATGAATGGTGGTGGGATTAATGGATCGGTGCCATGGGGTTGGAAGAGCTGCCCTCAAAGTGGAACGAGAAATACCTAGAAACCTGTGGAAGGCTGATACTTTGAAAGTTGATGAAGCAAATAAAAGTTAGTAAAAGCACACAAAGAGATTGTTGGAAAGTGCGTTGATAGAAAACTGACAATGGTTGCAGGTGAGAGAGGGCTCAGTGTTTGCCCAAACTATTCCTCAATTAGTGGAAACGGTAATCAGTATCAAACAGTGGAGGGAAGTTTGATGACAGTTTAAATTTAAATCTGTTCCTTTTTCAAATTCCTTTTCCAGCATTACTCATACCCGATCTATCACAGAGTAAAGGAATTTGTGCAGAAAATGTTTTTGTCGTTACAGTTAGCAATTCCAGCCAAGGTTTTCCACACCCTCTTTGTTGTTAATGAAGTGAGAGCATTGCAGGACATGTGTGGTCCTGTAAAACCCAAACCTTCCCTCTGATACAGAACACGCTCTGGAATAAATACATTACAGACAGACCTCATTTTATTAAAGTCTTTGGTCAGTGGGCATGTATGGCATAGTTATGTTGAGTTTCATGATCCCTGTAGCAAACGGATTTTGTAAATAAATTATGTGTTGTACTTAATGAGCTTTTAGTATCAACGTACTCATTCTCCGAATCTTCAATTCTAATTTGATGACTGCTTTAATCCTTGCGGCTTTTGGGGCTTCATGCCTCCTGAGTCATGGTCACAGTACTGCTCCCACATACAGCCAGCAAACAGCAATCTGTATTTCTATAGCACCGGCAGTGTCATAAAGTGCTTCACCAGAGTGTTCTCAAATAAACCTTGACACTGAGCCACATCAGCAGATAGCAGGAAAGATGGCCAAAGTCTGATGCTTTGCCATGTGTTTTAAAGGATGAATGAAATGTAGAGAGATAGGGGCATCTGGACCGTTGAAGGAATAATCGCCAGTGTTGGAACATTTAGAATTGAGCACACACAAGATTCTGGAATTGGAGGGGAGCAGTGATGTCGCAGGGTCATAGGGCAGGAGGACAACTACATTTCTAACAATGTGATTGGCTCCAGTTGAGTAAAGCCCAGCTCTGTAATTACTCTAAAATCTGCTCACGGCTGTCCAAATTGCAGTGGCACTTCAATGAAGAGTTTCAGAATATCAACATAACCACCAGCGTGGCCAACCTATCCCACTTGGGAAAGGGGTGCACATGACTTTGTAAAGTTCCCAGGCATCCTGGCTGACTGCTTGTGTGTTTCCCAACACAGACTGTAGTTACACTGTCATTGTGTGAGTTTGCACAGAGCAAAGTCACATCCTCGAGGCTGACTCACGCCACACGGTAAAAGTCTCCAGCTGTGCAGCTTCACCCTTCAGCGTCAGAATTTTTGCTGTGTGTTTTACTGACCCTTTTCTGTGCCACTCTGAGTGTGCCTTCCTGGGGTCCGATAGCCAACATGAGATGGTCACATCTCCCCATTGTTGTACAAAACCCCCAGGAAATGTCTGCCAGGAGCACTGTTAGGGGCTGGATTTGACCAGCTCCCTCGGGAGGCACGGGGAGATGGGTGTGGTGGTGCCAGTGGTGGGAAAGTGGGATGGGTGAGGGGCACTCATCCTGCCCGGATATTGTTCCAGTCACATCAGCGACAGATTAATTCCCTTTCTGCTGTCACCAGTGACGTTTTCCCAGCAATCGGGTGGGTAGACTGCCTGGGGAATCCTGGGAGAATGGGAGGGGGCGAGGGATTCACTCTGTGACCCAGGGACAGGCTAAACATGACAATAGTCACTCCCCCCAGCCTCATCCCACTGCCACCCTTATGATAGAAAGTGACATTCCTGGCTTCCACAAAGACCAGAGGAGGAATGTCCTTTCTGTCCTTGACCTACATTCAGCCCATTGAGTGCACTATCAGGGAGAGTGAAATCTGTTTCTTGTGGACCAGCCTCGGGTGAAAGATATTCAATGTAATTGTTTTTCTTCACTGAACTAGTTTTGTTCCGCCTGAAGATTATTGAGTTTAAATTAAGCAATGGGAACTCTAACGTAATAATCCCCCAGATTGATTGGGGTGGAATGTTTTGCTGTAAACGTTGAAGCTGTGTTTCTGAGGGTTGTGTAACTTTCTACTGAGTGTCACCATTTCTTGGCAATGTCATAGCAATCATCACAATCATCTTAAAAGCCATGACAGCAAAGGAGACTGTTTGGCCCATCTTCTCCCTGCTGGTTAATGAGAGGCAACTCAGACATAGCCCACCTTCTAGCAATAGACGTCAATTCGCAAAGATTACTGTCACTTTATTGTATGTGTTTAGATTGTAGCCATCTGGTCCTTTATGAGAAAATTGTCTGACTTTGTTCAAGTTTCCAAAGTATGATTTGGTTTTAGCTCGGTCCTAGCCATTCCTACACTCTTCGTAATCCAAAGGACAGAGACTAAAGGGAACCCAAATTGTGTCTGTCTGTCTGTGTGTGTGCGCGCGCGCGTGTGTGTGTGCGTTTGTGTCTCTGTGTGTGCATGTGCGTGTGTGTGTGCACACGTGTGTGTGTGTATATCTCTGCAGTTGTGTGGGTATGAGAGCACAAGCTTGTCATCACCAATTTACTGCACTGAGAACACATTGCGATAGCAATTTGCTGCTAACCTGATTTTGTCATCACAGCAAATAAAGTCAAATAATAGAAAGAGCTTTTGTTATCAGCTGTGGAGCGTGGTTCCCAATTCACTGTAAGACAAGTTGAGCCTTTGCATTGTTTGCTGGGCAGTGTATTTGCAAACTAGTTAGAAAGCGTAGGAAGGTTCACATCAGACAAGCCCCAGGATGACTGCATGATACATCAGTTACATGTCAGCACTCAGTTTATAAAACTGGGCAGATCACCGGAAACTGCAAACATCTGGTAGCTGTGTAGTTGGGAAAGTTATATTCTGCCAAGAAAATTGTTCTCAGGAGCACCGTCTCCAACATGAAACTATCTCTCATTTATTTACAAGTTCCCGACATTCTGATGTAAATCTGAATTCAATATTACATTCTGGTCGCAAGAAATAACTGAGAGCGTTTCTGATTCTCCTGTCTCTCCAAAGAGCCATTAAGATGAAAGCAGTGCCCTGTAAATGAGAGGCTGTTCACCCAGAACACCACAAAGCTTTATCCGAATAAGGAAAATAGTGTTTCTGATTCCCAGGCCCTGGGATCTGACTGTTGGAATGTTTTTGGTTTAATTACAACCGTGCTTCTTTCATGTGATGTATGTTGTTAATGATTTACTTTCAAAATATAACAACATTGTGAAAGGGGTAGAGGGAGTGACTGCAATAACGTTCCAAAACTCCAGAAAAAGCATATTGAACCTTGGTGAGGAGATGCAATGAGCCTAGAATTTTACCAAAAAAAGACTGTGTATCTCTCCCACTGAGTGACCTTTCAGAGTAGCCTCACTCCTGGAGCCACAGAGAAGTTACTCAGATCCAGATTGTGGGTCCATGCATTCTCCTGGAATCACTGTCTCATTGAGAACAGTTAACAATAATAATCTCCTGAGATGGCCGAGAATAAATTCTGTATAAATTTACCGAGCTGTGAGATCAACTGGACATGACTTTACAGCATGGTAACATCAGAATGTATAAAGGAGAGTCATTGTCATTTCTAGCTGTGTTTTCTGGTCGGAAATTGTATTTCGATCTAAAGAAGGATCCCTGAACTCCAAACGTTAACTCTGTTTTCATGTCCGCAGACGCTGCCAGACCCTGCTGAGTTTCTCCAGCAATTTTTGCTGTTTGTTTCAGATCTCCAACATCCACGGTTCTTTGATGTATTTTACTGTATTTAGTTAATTCAGTGCAATGAGTGTTTCCAAAGGTAACATCGCTCAGTTTCCTGATGCTTATAAAATGTGTGATATAGTTCTGTGTGGGTTACATAATGTGCGGCTCATTGTAAACACAGCTCTGTGAAAACATAGCGCAATAGACGACAAATAACGCAAATTGTCAGAATTCCATAAATTCCAATTACTTAATTTTCCCACAAATATTTAATGTAACCAGCTTAACATTCTGTATTTTATGGCAATGTGACATTTTTTTTTATTTTTAGTCAGAAGTCACACGACACCAGGTTATAGTCCAACATATTGAGTTTATTTGAAAACTCAAGCTCTCAGAGCACAGCCCATTTGTCAGGTACGAGACGAAGGAGCAGCGCTGCAAAAGCTTGTGTTTTCAAATAAACCTGTTGGACTATAACCTGGTGTCGTGTGATTTCTGACTATTTCCACTCCAGGCCAACACTGGCACCTCCACATCTTATTTTTAGAGGCAATTGCAAGTGACGTGGTGATTTTGGACTGTACGACAGCTTTGTTAAGTGTTTATGATTGTCCCATTCCTGCCTACTTGCCCTGCACTGTGCCGCCTCAGTTCTACACCCACCAACACCACCCTCTGTTTGAGGGTGATATCTTTATTTCTGAACAATTGCCCACTTGTGCTTCATGTTTTAAATATGAAAGCTCTTGAACCATCCCAACTTGAAAATATTTGGCTTTCAGTGTCACTGGGTCAAAATCCTGCAATTGCCTCCCCAAGGGCATTTTGGGTCTACCTACAGCGCACGGACTGCAGTGGTTCAAGAAGGCAGTCACCACCACCTTCTCAAGGGGCAACAAGGGACGGGCAATAAATGCTGGACCAGCCAGTGACTCTGAGATTCCATGAATGAACTTTAAAAACTCTTCCTATGGTTCACTTGTGTGTTTTGTTCCAAATGAAGTGAGTGAATTCCTTGTGACAGGCCAGAGCTCTTGGAGGTATAAACATGGTGTGATGCACTGGGAACTGAAATGAGTTCTGTCCTGTGGAAAAAAAATTCCAAATTTTCCATTTGTTGTCATTTTTGTCCAAAGTGGAGACAGATGTCTTTGAAGTTCCTGCCTGTGTGATTGGAGGTGAATACACAGACATGTGTCTGGGGAGAAGCTGATTCCCACAGAATCGATGAGGCTATTTTCTGAGCAGAGAATACTGTACATTTTCGGACAGAAGTAGCTCTTCATTTTTGCTTCCTTTTCACCCTTTGTTCTGTTCCTCGCTCCCTTTCACAAACCCATTCACTTCGAAGCCAGATGTTGGGCAGTTTAATGTCTCCTGTAGTCCAGTAGGTGCACTGGGATGACCAGGCATTTGTGTGTGTTGCATTTGTCCCAGGTTCTCAATGGGGGAAGCTGTGAGGTTCTGGTCGTTCAGTTGTCTTGATGGTTTAGAGTGTGACACCAGCAGTGTTGGTTCAGGCCCCAGAATGGTTGTGGCAGTTCATGGAAACTGTCTCTTCACCTTGCCCCATCCTTGTTGTGGACTCCTCAAGCTGTATAACCAGTTGTCTCTCTCAGACATAAGCTGCAGGAGGAGGCCATTCAGCCCTTTCTATCTGCTTTGCCATTCAGTGATATCGTGGCTGATCTTCTACTTCAAAACCGTTTTCCTTCATTATCCCCGTAACCCTTAATGTTTTTAATCCGCAGAAATCTGCTGATCTCAATGAATCAATGACTGAGCCTCTGGGGCTGAGTTTTCCAGAGATTCACCTCCCTTTGAGTGACGAAATTCCTCCTCATCTCAGCTGTAAATGGCTCACCTCTTGCTCAGAGTCTCCTGGTTCTAGACCGACAACGGGGAATACATCCTTCCTGCATCTACCTGGAGGGGCCATGTAAGAATTTTATATGAGAGATGTCAATCATCCTGAATTGACTATGGCTAAAGCACAGCTCAGAACCCTAAAGCATGGCCAACGTTTTTAACTTGTAATTCCAAAATGTGTTCATCCAACCACCTCTTGAACTTCCTTTTAATCTTCTGCTCGTACGATGTGATGTTTGATTCAGAATAATATGTTTCTCAATTAAGTACACAATGCTCATTCAGCCCTACCCTATTTGGATCCAGTGGCGATGTGTACAGGAGATTGAAGAATTTCTCAGTGCCACTGCACAATGTGTTTCCTTGTAAAGGTGTTTCTGGTAGAATTGTACATAATTATAGCCCAAGGATGGAGCTTATTGAGGCCCCAGTGCTGAGGCACATATGGTTTTGAGTACAGGAGTTGTCATTCCTTCTGTAGAGGTGGAGCATAATTTCTCTGAGGTTTCTGTTCTGTCTGTATAGAAACATTTGCTGCCCCGAGAAAGGAACTCACGTTTTCCAACAGGTCCCACCAGTCTAAGACCCTGAAAAAAAACTCATCATGGTGAATAATAAACAATAAACTTTCAGTTTAATGTTGGTTGACATCAGGTTAAATGAGGTGAAAAGACAAAATGCAGTAAAATTTCTAGGAAAGGGTTTATCAAGAAATGTTTGACAGCCAAAGTTCTCTTTGAAGTCCTGATTCTCGTCAGAGTTGTAACGAGGAACAGATTGTGCCTGTCATTAGTGCCTTAAACTCTAATCTTAACAATCTTTATAAACAACTTCTTTCCAATGGTAACAAGGCGTGGGGCTGGATGAACACAGCAGGCCAAGCAGCATCATAGGAGCAGGAAAACTTGACGTTTCGGGCCTAGACCCTTCATCAGAAATGGGGGAGGGGAAGAGGGTTCTGAAATATATAGGGAGAGAGGGCGAGGCGGATAGAGGATGGATAGAGGAGAGGATAGGTGGAGAGGAGGCAGACAAGTCGAAGAGGCAGGGATGGAGCCAGTAAAAGTGAGTGTAGGTGAGGGGGTAGGGAGGAGATAGGTCAGTCCAGGGAGGACGGACAGGTCAAGGGGGCGGGATGATGTTAGTAAATAGGAGATGGGGGTGGGGCTTGAGGTGGGAGGAGGGGATAGGTGAGAGGAAAAACAGGTTAGGGAGGTGGAGATGAGCTGGGCTGGTTTTGGGATGCGGTTGGGGGAGGGGAGATTTTGAAGCTTGTGAAATCCACATTGATGCCATTGGGCTGAATATGATTTGCTGTTCCTGCAGCCTTCGGGTGGCATCACTGTGGCATTGCAGGAGGCCCAGGATGGACATGTCGTCTGAGGAATGGGAGGGGGAGTTGAAATGGTTCGCGACTGGGAGGTGCAGTTGTTTGTTGCGAACTGAGCGCAGGTGTTCTGCAAAGCAGTCCCCAAGCCTCCGCTTGGTTTCCCTGATGTAGAGGAAGCCACAACGGGTACAGCGGATGCAGTATACCACATTGGCAGATGTGCAGGTGAACATCTGCCTGATGTGGAAAGTCTTCCTGGGGCCTGGGATTGGGGTGAGGGAGGAGGTGTGGGGGGAGGTGTAGCACTTTCTGCGGTTGCAGGGAAAAGTGCCGGGTGTGGTGGGGCTGGAGGGGTGTGTGGAGCAGACAAGGGAGTCGCGGAGGGAGTGGTCCCTCCGGAAAGCAGATAAGGGTGGGGAGGGAAAAATGTCTTTGGTGGTGGGTTCTGATTGCAGATAGCGGAAGTGTCGGAGGATGATGCGTTGGATCCGGAGGTTGGTGGGGTGGTATGTGAGGACGAGGGGGATTCTTTTTTGGTTATTGTTGTGGGGACGGGGCGTGAGGGATGTGTTCCGGGAAATGCGGGAGACACGGTCGAGGGCGTTCTCGACCACTGTAGGGGGGAAGTTGCGGTCCCTGAAGAATGAGGACATCTGAGATGTCCGGGAGTGGAATGTCTCATCCTGGGAGCAGATGCGGCGGAGGCGAAGGAATTGGGAATAGGGGATGGCATTTTTGCAGGAAGGTGGGTGGGAGTATCAGTGTGGATTTCACAAGCTTCAAAATCTCCCCTCCCCCAACCGCATCCCAAAACCAGCCCAGCTCATCTCCACCTCCCTAACCTATCTCCTCCCTACCCCCCTACCTACACTCACCTTTACTGGCTCCATCCCCGCCTCTTTGACTTGTCTGCCTCCTCTCCACCTATCCTCTCCTCTATCCATCCTCTATCCGCCTCCCCCTCTCTCCCTATTTATTTCAGAACCCTCTTCCCCTCCCCCATTTCTGATGAAGGGTCTAGGCCCGAAACGTCAAGTTTTCCTGCTCCTCTGATGCTGCTTGGCCTGCTGTGTTCATCCAGCCCCACGCCTTGTTATCTCGGATTCTCCAGCATCGGCAGTACCTTTTATCTCTTCTTTCCAATGGTTTACTCTGCTGAAGGAATCAGTGGCCTTGTGGTAATATCACTAGCCTAGTAACTCAGTTTAATGCCCCGAGAACACCGGCTTAAAACGCACCATGGCAGATGGTGAAATTTGAATGCATTTTTGAAACATCTGGAGTTAAAAAGCTAGCTTAATGTGTAATTGCTGGGTTCATTAATGGCATTTAGGGAAGGAATCCTACCATTCTTGCCTGGTCTGGTCTGTAACAGTGTGGCTGACTCTTAACAGTTAGCAATGGGCAATAAATGCTGTCCCCACCAGTGATGTCCACATCCTGTGAACAATATCACAATGACTGACACCAGGCTGCCAAGCTTTTCATATGCTCTGCAGTGAAATAACTGCTGCATTATCTATAGAGGTTCTTGCAATGTTAACATTCATTTCAAGAAGGCTAGAATGTAAGAGCAGAGATGTACTGCTGAGTATGTATGAAGCTGTGGTCAGACTGCATTTGGAATATTGTGAGCAGCTTTGAGCCCTGTATCTAAAGAAGGATGTGCTGGCCTTGGAGGGGGTCCAGAGGAGGTTCGCAGAGTCTTAGAGATCTGCAGCGCAGATAGAGTCCCTTTGGCCCATGGAGTCTGTGGTTAGGGTTCAGAATGCAGGGTCTGGTGGGTTGACACTACTCCCTGTGCAGGGACCCAAGGTTAAGGAACACCTCAATTTTATATTCCTCACCCTTGTTTTCAAATCTTTCCAAATCTTCTGTCCTCCTAACTCTTAACCTGCTCCATCCTCTAACAGCCTTCCAAGATCCTTCCATTTTGGCTTCCTGAACATCCCTGATTTTCATCAATGCTTCCAGCTCCAGGATGCCCCTCCCTAAACCTTGATGCTTCTTTGCCTCCGTCTCCCCTCCGTTAAGATACTTCTTAAAATTTACCTGATTAATTGACTTTTAGTCGACTGACTCAATGTGGCTCAGGGTCAGATTTTGTTTGGTGGCTCTGTTCCAAGAGTTGGATCATTTCACTGCATTGCAAGGTGCTATAGAAATACAGGTTGTTGCTGTTATTCTGTAGCAGCCGATCACTGCAAGTTAAATAAGTAATTGAAGAAGAAATATTTCCAAGATTTGAGGAGAGAGTTGGGGGGAGGTAAGGGACTAACTGCTTTGCTGTTTGAAAGAGCTTACCCAGATTCGATCATCCAAATAGCCTCCTGCTGTGATTCTGTTCTGTTGAATGTGTAGACGTGGCCTCAGTCCACATTGTTGTGATTTGATTTTTTCGTGAGTTTGCGTGACTAGTGTTGGAGATGGAACTATGAGGCCAGCTGTTGGAAAGCTCTTCCCAAGCTGTTGCCCACAAGGAATGAAAATCTTGTAGAATATCAGGTGTTAAGACAAACAACAGCATAATAAAACGACCTGCGGAAATTGCTGGAGAAACTCAGCAGGTCTGGCAGCATCTGTGGGGGGGTGAAAGCAGAATTAATGTTTCGGGTCCAGTGACCCTTCCCCAGAAGAGTTCTAGTGATAGGTCACTGGACTCAAATGTTAATTCTGTTTCTCTCCCCACAGATGCTGTCAGACCTGATGAGTTTCTCCAGCAATTTCTGTATTTTACTTCAAACCTTCAGTATCCGCAGTTCTTGGGTTTATTATTGGGTCATCCCTTGCCTTGATTAGTTGATTGAATAGACATGACAATAAATGATTCAGTGTAAAAATACAGTGAAAGGTGTGTACCTTTGCCGTACGTACGTGGCGCCATTTTCGTTAACTTAGAATAAGATAAAAGAAAAGATAACTTAAGAGAGTCCCATGTTCCTTTCCCCTGCTGCAGTCCCGCTCCAGGCTTTCCGGCCCTCATCGTGCCCTATGCCAGAGTCCTAATCCGGGCTTTCCAGCCCTCACCATGCCCCATG
>JAHRHZ010000046.1:4055112-4098439 GCA_024137785.1 Ginglymostoma cirratum
GCCCCATGCCAGAGTCCTAATCCGGGCTTTCCAGCCCTCACCATGCCTCTGCCAAAGTCCCACTGTTTAGACTTCGTCAATTGCATTACCTCACACCTCTCTAAGGTTGACCACCCTACCCATGATGCCAACACCACCGTTCAGTAAGATCTTTGACTGATCTTGGTTCCCCTGACAGACCAAACATTGACCTATCCCAGCTTTAAACAGGCTCCACAATGGAATATCCACCACCTTCACGGCTAAAAAGTTCCACAGATTCACAATCCTGTGGGTGATACAATTTCTCAACTCAGTCCAAAAAGAAAAACAGCAGAATATGCTGGAAAATGCATGGCAGACTTGCCAGAATCTGAAATTCCAAAAGTGCTATCACATTGAATTTCCAGATCAATGGAACAGAAATTGGTTGAGGCCAAAACATTGTGTTTTCAAGAAGGAGGTAGATACAGCTCTTGTGAATAAGGGATGTTGAGGGGGATAGGATTAGGGTCTTGTTCTCGATGATCAGCCATTGCCTCGAGGGGCCGAATGGCCTATACTCCTGCTCCTATCTTCTATGTTTGTAGGTTACAGACTTGTTTCCGGTAACTTTCTGGACAGTTCTGGTAGAACAGAGTCACCCTCCTCCCTACATGTTTAATTACGCTCTTTAATGCTTTGAAACATTTCTGGTGAAATGTGCAAAATCTCACAGTCACTGGATTTTGTTCCCAGTCCTGTATGGTAGAGCTGGAAGCACTGAATGCTTGGAAGCCTAAGCCATAGTTAGTGAAAGATCTTTACGTTAATAATGTTGGTCAAAGCACATTGTTCATTAAAATGATTATTTTACAGTGGTCGTCATAATCAGAACCATTATAGAGCTCTAACTCACTCTGAAATATTGATTATTCTCTAAATAAAATCCTACCTCTTATCTATTAATCCACGTAAATCAGCATGCAAGCCACACATTGCCAGTTATTTCACATCTTCTAAATTGTAAGACAGGTCGATGGAATATTTATTTCATTTACTCGAAATGTTGGGCAGTATTTTCTACATTAATAGGATTTTCATTCGTGGATATTGCTTAAACTGGTCAACGGTGAGCAGAGGAGTAGTTTGGAATGCAGACAGTCCCTGGCTTGCAAACGGGTTCCGTTTTTGAGTCAAATAAAAACCGAAAGAACTGTGGATGCTGTAAATCAGGAACAAAAACAGAAATTGCTGGAAAAGCTCAGCACGTCTGGCAGCATCTGTGAAGGAAACAACAGAGTTAACGTTTTGGGACCGGTGACGCCTTCCTCAGAACCAAAGGAAGGTTCAATCTATTTTATAAAGTAGATGTTTGTAAGTACAGGAAATGTTCGTATACCAGATCTTCAAAATTACACCCCTGTATAGGATTGTGCACATAAATTAGACATTTGTAAATTGGGGACCGCGTTGTATCAGAGTTTTTTTAAACATGAACCTGCTCCAAGGAGAGGAGTTTCTCTTTACAGATATAATTCCAACATTGTCAGAGCTCATTGTGTTTTGAATCTCATGGTGTGCTGTTCACATTACACTTCTGAATTGAATTGAATTGAATTAGCATTACGCACGAGTGCAGTAAAAAATTTACAGTCACGCTGCATTACTGCAACAGCTTAGGTACAACCGTAGCTAGATACAGACGCTCAGGATCAAATTCTTAGGAGACAAAAAAAGTTTGGAAAGTAATGAAATAAGTTTAGGCCCGAAACGTCAAGCTTTCCTGCTCCTATGATGCTGCTTGACCTGCTGTGTTCATCCAGCCCCACGCCTTGTTATCTCAGATTCTCCAGCATCTGCAGTACCTTTTATCTCTGATGAAATAAGTAGCCCAGCTTTATGGGTCATAGCAATAAATTAGAAAAATAAAGCAGTAAAAGGTTCAGAATATCAGTTCACGCCAGCACTGAGCCTCAAGGGAGACCTCCACCATCGCTGCCTCCTACGTCAGACCCACCAACATAGGAGTTAACCCATTTTAGGTGCCATCTCTTTGCCGCTGGGGCCCACTTCATTGGCACCACTGAACCCACACACACCCTACAACCATGAATCCCTGGCACCACCACCAGGGCAGGCCGGAGCTGGCCCACGAGTCTGGATTGGCTAATGCCACAGGCCCCGATCACCAGGAGACTGACTGCGCTGCCAATGGCTCAGGCCCCGATCACCAGGAGACTGACCACGCTGCCAATGGCTCAGGCCCCGATCACCAGGAGACTGACCGCGCTGCCAATGGCTCAGGCCCCGATCACCAGGAGACTGACTGCGCTGCCAATGGCTCAGGCCCCGATCACCAGGAGACTGACCACGCTGCCAATGGCTCAGGCCCCGATCACCAGGAGACTGACTGCGCTGCCCATGCCAGGGGCCCCAATCGCCAGAAGACTGACTGCACTGCCAATGGCACAGGCCGCGATCGCCGGGAGACTGACCGCACTGCCAATGGCACAGGCCGCGATTACCAAGAGACTGATTGTGCTGCCAATGCCATAGGCCCCGATCACCGGAAGACTGACCGCGCTGCCATTGGCACAGGCCACGATCGCCGGGAGACTGACCGCACTGCCAATGGCACAGGCCGCGATTACCAAGAGACTGATTGTGCTGCCAATGCCATAGGCCCCGATCACCGGAAGACTGACCGCGCTGCCATTGGCATAGGCCCCGATCGCTGGGAGACTGACCACGCTGCCCATGCCACAGGCCCCAATCACCAGGAGACTGACCGCGCTGCCAATGGCACAGGCCGCGATCGCCGGGAGACTGATTGTGCTGCCAATGCCATAGGCCCCGATCACTGGGAGACTGACCACGCTGCCAATGCCATAGGCCCCGATCTCCGGGAGACTGACGGCACTGCCAATGGCACAGGCCCCGAATGGTGGGGTGGGTGGGGTGACCTTGCTGCCAGCACCTCCTAACAGCCCCGAGAAGCCACAGCCGCGTTCCGCCTGTGGCCTGCTCTCACTGCCGCACCGGTGCGGCTAACCAACCTGCCACATGAAAAGAAGGAAAAAAGACCAAAAGAGAAGGGGAACAAAGCAAAAGAAAAGAGCGGAAGCAAAAGAAAGATGAAGAAGGAAAGCAGATGGGGGCAGATGGGTCCTGGGCAAGAGCCCACAGCCTGGTTACTCCGCAGCCATCTTGCATCTCTGTGTCTAACTTCAAGCTTAGTCCATAAGACCATAAGATATGGGAACAGAATGAGGTCATTTGGCCCATTAATCTGCTCCACCATTCGGTCAAAGCTGATATGTTTCTTCACTCCATTGTCCTGCCTTCTCCCCACTCAAGAACCTATCTTTCTCTGTCTTCAGTACACTCAATGACTTGGCCTCCACAGCCCTCTGTAGTAGTGAGTTCCACAGATTCACCACCCTCTGGCTGAAGAAATTCCTCCTCATCTCAGTTCTATCGTCCTTTCACTCTGAGGCTGTGCCCTCCCGTTCTAGCCTCTCCTACTAGTGGAAGCATCTTCTCTGCATCCAGTCTATCCAGGCCTCTCAGTATTCTGCAAGCTCCAATCACATTCCTCCCCATCGTTCTAAACTCCATCGAGTGTAGACCCAGAGTCCTCAACCACTCCTCAGATGACAAGCCCTTCATCCCCAAGTTCATTCCTCTAAAACCTCCTCTGCACCCCCTCCAAGGCCAGCACATCCTTGCTTAGATACATGGACCAAAACTGCTTCCAAAATTCCAGATGCTGTCTGACCAGAGCCTTATACAGCCATAGCAGTACATCTCTGATCTTGTATTCTAACCCTCTTGAAATGAATGCTAACATTGCTTTTGCCTTCCTAAGTGCCACTGAACTTGCAAGTTAACCTTAAGACAGTCCTGAATGGGGATTCAAGGTTCCTTTCTGTTTCAGACTTTCAAAGCCTTTCCCCATTTAGAAAATAGTCTATGCTTCTATTTTAACCATCAAAGTGCACAACCTCACATTTTCCCACATTGCGTTCCATCTGCCACATTCTTACCCATTCTCTTAGCCTGTCCAATCCTTTTGCAGCGTTCCCGCTTCCTCAACCCTACCTGACCCTCCACCTATCTTGGTGTCATCTGCAAACTTAGCAACAGTGCCTTCAGTTCCACCATCTACTTTGTTAATGTATAATGTGAATAGTTGTGGTCCCAACACTAACTCCTGTAGAACTCCACATGTCATTGGCTGCCATCCTGAAAAAGACCCCTTTATCCACACTCTCTGCCTTCTTCCAGTCAGCCAATCCTCCGTCTATGCCACTACCTTCCTGCAAATACAATGGTCCCTTACCTCATTTAGCAGCCTGCCGTGCGGCACTTTGTCAAAGGCCTTCTGGAAATTCAAATAGAGCACATCCACTGGCTCTCCTTTGCCTGCAATGCTCATTATGTTGAAGAGTTCTGACAGGTTTTTCAGGCTTGATTTCCCCTTGATGAACCTGTGCTGACTCTGTCCTATTTTACCGTGCACTTCCCAAGTAGTGCACAATCTCATCCTTAATAATCGACTCTAAAGTCCTACCAATGACCAAGGTCAGGCTAGCCGGCCTATAGTTTCCTGTTCTCTGGAACCCCTCCTGACTCCAGTGGTTCCTGAAAGATCACCGCCAATGCCTCCACAATCTCCTCAGCTATCTCCTTTAGAGCCCTGGGCTGTAGTCCATCTGGTCCAGGTTGTTTATCCACTTTCAGTTCCCCAGCACCTTCACCTCATTGGTGACCAGTCATCTCTGCCCCCTGACTCTCTGGAAGTTCTGGAATGCTGCTGGTCTCTTCCACTGTAAAAACTGATGCAAAGCACCCATTCAGTTCCTCTGCCGTTTCTTTGATCCCATTATGACTTTTCCAGCCTCATTTTTTATTGGTCCATTGTCCACTTTTGCCTCTTTCATACCTTTTAGTTATCTAAAGAAAAACTCAAGAAATCTCCTCTAATGTTACTAGCTAGCTTACATTCATAACAAGGCGTGGGGCTGGATGAACACAGCAGGCCAAGCAGCATCATAGGAGCAGGAAAACTTGACGTTTCGGGCCTAGACCCTTCATCAGAAATGGGGGAGGGGAAGGGGGATCTGAAATAAATAGGGAGAGAGGGGGAGGCGGATAGAGGATGGATAGCGGAGACGATAGGTGGAGAGGAGGCAGACAAGTCAAGGAGGCGGGGATGGAACCAGTAAAGGTGAGTGTAGGTAGGGGGGTAGGGAGGAGATAGGTCAGTCCAGAGAGGACGGACAGGTCAAGGGGGCGGGATGATGTTAGTAAATAGGAGATGGGGGTGGGGCTTGAGGTGGGAGGAGGGGATAGGTGAGAGGAAGGACAGATTAGGGAGGTGAAGATGAGCTGGGCTGGTTTTGGGATGCGGTTGGGGGAGGGGAGATTTTGAAGCTTGTGAAATCCACATTGATACCATTGGGCTGCAGGGTTCCCAGGCTGAATATGATTTGCTGTTCCTGCAGCCTTCGGGTGGCATCACTGTGGCATTGTAGGAGGCCCAGGATGGACATGTCGTCTAAGGAATGGGAGGGGGAGTTGAAATGGTTCGCAACTGGGAGGTGCAGTTGTTTGTTGCGAACTGAGCGCAGGTGTTCTGCAAAGCGGTCCCCAAGCCTCCACTTGGTTTCCCTGATGTAGAGGAAGCCACAACGGGTACAGCGGATGCAGTATACCACATTGGCAGATGTGCAGGTGAACATCTGCTTGATGTGGAAAGTCTTCTTGGTGCTTGGGATTGGGGTAATGGAGAAGTTGTGGGGGCAGGTGTAGCACTTCCTGCGGTTGCAGGGAAAAGTGCCGGGTGTGGTGGGGCTGGAGGGGAGTGTGGAGCAGACAAGGGAGTCACGGAGGGAGTGGTCCCTCCGGAAGGCAGATAAGGGTGGGGAGGGAAAGATGTCTTTGGTGGTGGGGTCTGACTGCAGATGGCGGAAGTGTCGGAGGATGATGCGTTGGATCCGGAGGTTGGTGGGGTGGTACGTGAGGACGAGGGGGATTCTTTTTTGGTTCTTATTGCGGGGTTGGGGCGTGAGGGATGTGTTACGGGTAATGCTCTCCACCTATCCTCTCCTCTATCCATCCTCTATCCGCCTCCCCCTCTCTCCCTATTTATTTCAGAACCCTCTTCCCCTCCCCCATTTCTGATGAAGGGTCTAGGCCCGAAACGTCAAGTTTTCCTGCTCCTATGATGCTGCTTGGCCTGCTGTGTTCATCCAGCCCCACACCTTGTTATCTCAGATTCTCCAGCATCTGCAGTACCTTTTATCTCAGCTTACATTCATAATTTGTCTTCTCTCCCATCCTTATTGCAATTTTTAGTTATCCTTTGCTGGTTTTTAAAGACTTCCCAGTCCTCTGGACTCACACTAATCTTCACATTGTAAACCTTCTCTTTTGCCTTTATGCTGCCCCTGAATTCCCTTGTCAGCCATGGTTGCCTCATCCTTCCCTTTGTCTACTTTGTTTTCCTTGGGATGAATTTCTGCTGTGCCTCCTGAATTTTCCCCAGAAACCCCTGCCATTTCTTCTCTATCGTCTTTCCTGCTGGTCTCCCCTTCCAGTCAACTTTGGCCAGCTCCTCCCTCATGTCTCTGTGGTTACCTTTACTCAATTGTAAAACTGTTTCATCTGATTCCAGTTTCTCCCTCTCAAACTGCAGAGTTAGAAGAACGCAACTATCGTGTTGTGGGAGAACTACCTGTATTTGTCACTTTGGTTAGACCCTCGGCATGCAACTGTTATACCTATTGTGTTATTCCAGCCATTTGGTTTGTCTCCAGCACCACCTTATTTTTCATTTTTTGTAATTATCTCTCTGTCTCATTGAATCAGATCAGAGGTCATCACTTTGCTTGTTAATCAGCATGTCGACACTCCACTCGCACCATTTGTACGATCCTTTGATCTCTCTGTCTTTAAATTCTGTGCCTGTGTGCTCCTCTTCACTTCATCTGATGAAGGACCAGCGCTTCAAAAGCTCATGCTTTCACATAAACCTGTTGGACTACGACCTGGTGTCACGTGTCTTCTGACCTTCTCCACCTGAGTCCAACACTGGCATCTCCACATCATGATTATTGCAATAACGCCTGTTCCCTGGTTTATTTTCTTCCCCACATTCTGACTACTGCACGGAGGTCTGAACATAATTCCCATCAGCATGTTTTTCCCTTTGCAGTTCCTCAACTGTACAGAATCTACAGCTTCCAACTCCATCTTGTTTCTTACAATTGATTTAATTTCATTTCTTACAAACAAGGCAACCCCATTCCTCTGCCCATGTGCCTGTCCGTTCACTAGGACGTGTATCCTTGGATATTTGGCTCCTAGCCCTGATCCCCCTTGCAGCCATGTCTCTGTGATCCCCACAACATATTACCTACCAATTTCAATCTGCGTTACAAGCTCATTTGCTTTGTTTCGTTCACTGTGTGCATTTAAGTACAACACCCTCAGTCCTGTGTTGACTGCCCCCATTCTCATAGCTGTCCCCTTAGCTGCTGTGCCTGAAGTTAGATACCTTATCCTTTCCAAACTTTTGTTCTAGAAACTTTAATCACCTCGGCTGAGCTTTCCCCACTTTAACTTGTTCCGTTATTTTCCATGTAACTGAACCCAGCACCCCACTGTCTAGTCATAAGTCCTGCCCACATACCCTAGTTATGTAATTCACTAGCATTCTGGTCCCAGCATCATTCTGGAAGTCCCCTGAATCAGAACAGCCCCTCCCCTCCCCTCCCCTCCCCTCCCCAGTCCTGTTCCTAATGCCCCATGAATTCGAACCCTTTTCTCTCAAACCAGTCTTTGAGCCGCGCATTTGTCTCTTTCATCTTGTTGACTCTGCGCCCTGTGTCTCAGGTAGTGATCCGGAGATTATGACTCTTTTGGTTCTGTTTTTCAGTTTAGCCACTAACTGCTCATAATCCCATAGCAGAGCCTCTTTGTTCTTTCTACCTATATTGTTGGTATCTATGTGGACCACAACAACTGGATCTTTCCACTCCCACTCCAAGTTCCTCTGCAGCCCAGATGAGATATTCCTGAACCTGGGCACCAGCCTGGCAACATAGCCTTTGGGACTGTCGATCCTGGCCACAGAGAACATATTTGATTCCCCTGACTATAGTATCCCTGAAACGACTACACTTTTCTTACCCCCACCAACTTGAATGGCTCCGTGTATCACGCTGCTGTATTCAGTTTGCGCAAAATCCCTACCGTCTCCACTATCGTCCACACATAATTTATACACAAGATTTCAAACCCGCACCCAAATCAGGACTTGAATCCTGGACCCTCAGATTAGAAGCCGGATGCCCTACAGACTCAGCTATCCAGGGTCGTCTGGACTTTTTCCAGTCCGTATGGCAATAATACTGGATTGACCTCCCCTTTTATTCTTTCACAGGATGAGGGTATCAATGGCTAGGCAGTATTTATTGCCCATCCTCAATTGCCCAGAGAGCACTTAAGAGCCAACCACATTGCTGTGGATCTAGAGTCACGTGTAGGCCAGTCCAGGTAAGGACGGCATATTCCTTCCCTAAGGGATGTGAGTGAAACAGAACGGAATTTGCGACAATCGACAATGGATTCATGGTCATCATTAAGTTCTTAATTCCTAATTTTTTAAAATTGAAATCAAATTCCACCATCTGCTGTAGCAGGATTTGAACCCATGTCCCCAGACCATTGTCTGGGTCTCTGGATTAATAGTCCAGCAACAATGCCACTAGGCTGTTACCTGCCTAAGTGTTGCTGCTGTGTCGGAGGTGAGAACATGAGCAATAATGCACATTCCTACAGGTCTAAAAACATCAAGGCCAAGAGGTAGGAGTATGTGTCGTACTAAAGCACAGTGCACTGTCATCGATCCTTCTCCATCTCTGTGCGACTGCATTCTTTCAAACAATAATTATGTTCCTCATAAATGCACACATTTCATTAGGGGCATCTTATTAATCAAAACTACTCTGCAAATCCACTTAAAATTTTAATCTGTTTGGGTTTGTCCTCGAAATATGAAAGAGTGTCTCATGTACTAAAATAATTTTACATCTGTGTCATTTAATTTGATCTCAGTGTGATTTATGTAATCGCTAAATGGGACTGCAAATAGTGAATGTCGTTTGGAATAAACTGAGAACACAATTAAGTGCAGGTTGAGTATCAGCTCTCTCCCATTTCTGTAGATCGCCTCAGTGTAGCTTGCAACATATTTCACTTGTTTTATTGTCAAGAAGGGACCTCATACACAATGCAGGAGCACAGCTCTTGTCTTAACTCTGATTTGTTCTCTGTGTGGTTTTGAACTTGGCATTCTTGATATTAACAGTATTTGACTTCCTCTGGTCAAGCATTCCATTCTCAAACTTCACATTGGCGTCTGTCCAGTTAGAATGTCTTGGATTCAAGATACATGCCTGAATCTGCCCACGCACTCCAGGTTAACCATGGCAAGCACCAAAACTCGGGGAAGTTGTTAAACCAAAGCCTCTGTTTGTTCTGGTGAATGTCAACTTTCCCTTGACACTCTTAATCAAATGGTCCATCATTTTATGGGTCAATCTTTCTCCCTCAGGTAATGGCACTGGAGCAGGTTAATTGATGAAAACCGGGAGAGGATGAACAGAACAGGCTGAGAGAACTCATTCCCACTGACAAAGAGATTGAGACGGAGAGGGCACGGATTTGAACAATTTGGCAGAAAGAGACAATAGCAAAATGAGGGGAAAATTAGCTCCTTTACTGAGAAAGTGGTCAGGGTCTGGATGCGCAGTCGAGGCAAGTTCAGTCGATCCTCTCTCAAGGGAATTTAGCTGTTCTCTCCAAACAAACGTTGGGGAACCAATAGAATAGGAGCTATGGGAATTGCTCATTCAGAGAGCCAGCACAGACATGAGATGAATGGTCTCTTTCTGTGTTGTGACAATTCTGTGATAGCCTCCTTTAAACGGTGTTTGTGAAAGCTTGTATCAAATAACTCAAATTATATTTTCAAATGTAAAGCTTCATTCGCCGAGGTGATTAGTGTTGTATTTTTCCAGATGTTGTTTAACAGTTTGTGATAGCTGGAGTCATTCCGCAATGTCAGCCCTCGTGTACTCAGGGCAGGGGTGCTCCCAAACAGTACTGAATGGGTACCAGGGCTAAGCCAGCATTTCAAACTGTACCCAGCGACTGTACCAGTAATGCCCCAATTCAGCAGTTGTGTGGTTGTCCCTATTATGCTGTGTCATTTGTAATTCCTGTTGGGAATGACACAAGATGCTGGGATAACAATTCTATCGGATGCTCAGGTTTATGTTGGAGGTGTCCTGCTGCAGGAACTGAGGACCAAACTTGACTGAAGCATCTACAGGATGCGCAGCTATCCACAGATATCTCGAAAATAAGAAGATACAAACCGTTAACCTCTAGTTTGTAAAATGTGATTATTTTGAACTTTCCATGGTGTATGCATTTAATTATTGATATTATAAGTTGGTACAATGCTGAATAGCAACCAATTGCTGCTTCTGGATGCTGCTACCAAAACTCCTTGCTTCCCTAGTCCAAGGGGCTGTTCTGTAGTGGAGATGGACCACCAACAAATCTCAGCACAGTTTGTCTTTCATAACAAGATGCAATTTATTTCATTATAGTAACTATGTACAATTGTTACAGTTTAATAGGACATTGGTACAGGACCATTTCTGGAGTATTGAGCACAGTTTTGGTCTCCTTATTTAAGAAAAATACATAAATACATGAGAAGCTATACAGAGAAGGTTCGCTCAAGGTCATTTCCCTCGGGTGGGGGAGTTCAAAACTAAGGGGGCATATTTTTAAAGTGAGAGAAGAAAGATTTAAAAGGACATGAGGGGCAACTTTGTTACTCAGAGAATGGTCCATGATCCATGGAATAAATTGCCAGAAGTGATGGATGCAGGTATGGTTACAACATTTAAAAGACGTTTGGGTAAGTACAGGAATAAGAATGGTTTGGAGAGAACAAAAACAAAGTTGCTGGAAAAGCTCAGCGGGTCTGGCAGCATCTGTGAAGGAGAAAACAGAGTTAACGTTTCGGGTCCGGTAAGGAAGGGTCACCAGACCCGAAACATTAACTCTTTTTGCTCCTTCTCAGATGCTGCCAGACCCGCTGAGCTTTTCCAGCAACTTTGTTTTTGTTCCTGATTTACAGCATCCGCAGTTCTTTCATTTTTTATGGTTTGGAGAGATATGGACCAAATGCAGGCAAGTGAGACTTGTTTGGTTTGGGAACATGGTCACTGTGGACTGGTTGGACCATAGGGTCTGTTTCCATGCCGTTGGACTTTATGACTAGTTCCTGAGAGGAGGGTTGGACAGGGTGGCCCTGTATACACTGAAGAAACATTGAAGATGCTGAGGTGACTTGACAGGTTGGGTGCTGACTGGACATTTTCCTTTATTGGAGACTAAAACGAGGACACTTTTCAAATAATAAGGGTCTGTAAATTAAGGCAGAAATGAGAACATTTTCTTTCTCTTCTGAAGAAGGGTCCTGAACCAAAACGTCAGCTTTCCTGCTCCTCTGATGCTGCCTGGCCTGCTGTGTTCATCCAGCTCCACACCTTGTTATCCCTAACTATTCTAATCCCATTTTCCAGCACGTGGCCCAAAGCCGTGTCTGCCTTGGCATCACAACTGCACATCGAAACATTTCTTCAATATGGTGAGGGTTTCTGCCTCTCCCACTCTTACAGGCAGTGTGTTCCAGATTCCCTCTGGGTGAAAAGGTTTTCCTCACAGCCCCTTTGAACCTCCTGCCCCTTACCTTCAATCCATGCCCCGTGGTCAATGATCCCTCCAGCAAGAGGGAAAATCTTTGTGTTATCCAACATACAAATCCTGAGAGATGGTCAGAACAAAACCAGCAAGGTGTAGTGTTAGAATACTCTCAGGTATTTGCTAATGAACCTAGTCAGAAATGTTATTACACACAACTCTGGAGTAGGTGGGACTTGAGCCTGGGTCTCCTGGCTGAGAGATAGGAAATACTCTTACCCTGATGTGGATCATGAGGAAGAAGAGTGGTCCCCTGATAGCACTGTCAAAACACATGGCAACCACCCACCCACCCTCAGGGTCACTGTAATTTGTCCCTTTCTATTATTGTCCTGGTAACGCCCATATCTGAGCCCTGTCACCACAGCTAATCCCCTCACTCCATACTGTCCAGTCACCATGAGCTCATGACACCCTCACCTTCCTGCTGAGCCTTTCTCAACCCTTCTTGGTGCCCCATCATCCACATCTTGTCAAGTCAGTGATGCTAAGGCCTGGTAATGGGTACACCTCTGGGCTTGGCATTCATTCCTCCCCAGGGAGCCACATTCCATTTGCCTGTGCACTTCCTCTTCTTTTTCAGTGGCATCCATCGGGATTGAGGGGGTTACGTTCCTGCTGAGAATTGACAGGCCCTGAGCAAAGTGTGACCTGCCTCTCACAGGGAAGGTGATATTTGAGGTCGTTGGGAGATGCGCGCACTCTCTCCGAACCCTCGATGTCACCTCACCTCTGCACGTTCCTGACAAAGTCTGTTGATGTGTCCAGTGTCTTCTCCTCCATTTTGGTTGGTCACAGGTTAGTAGTTGGGTGTGGGTGGTGATGTTTGACCTCTTGTTATTTTACACAGTGCTAGTGCTCTTGTAAAAGGAAGACAGCGTTCCTCCTAAATTGATGAACTGTGTGCATAACACGTTCGATTAAATGCTTACCCTGCGCGCCCTGTTGGTGTTGACATGTTCAGAGTTTGGATTGAGTCTGTAGTTGCCTGCAGTGATGAGCACTGAGTTTGAGGCAGCCATAATTACAGTCTATCGTTTTCACAGGGCATTAAGCTGGAGCCCCTTGTGGGAGAGCGTGGCATGCTGCCTAGAACAATGTTGAGATCTAGACAACAAAATATACCTTTCTGTGCACTTTGGGTGAACTTTCCCACAGAGGCGTTTAAATCTAACTGTGTTAATTGGGGCTTCAGTATCACCTCATGCACAAGAGCAAAGAGTCATTGAAATATTGAAGGTACCAATTAGATGAGGCGGCTTCAGTCTGACCTTCTTTCCTCGTCACCTGACCCTTCGATTTAGCAGTGATCACGAGTGGAAATCTGTTTCAGGATGACCTGAGGTTTTGTTAAATGCTGTTCAATGGAATCTCCTCAGTCCATTCATGTCAAGTGCCTCTGCTCCTCTCAGATCCAGCGATGCATTTGCAGTAGTAATTATTACAATCAATAGCAATGATTATCATTTCCTGTTTGGTAATATCATAGAGTCTTATGGCATGGAAATAGACCCTTCGGTCCAACTCATCTGTGCTGACCAGACATTTCAATCTGACCTAGTCCCATTTGCCAGCATTTGGCCCATATCCCTCTAAACCCTTCCTGTTCATATACCCATCCAGATGCCTTTTCAATGTTGTAATTATACCAGCCTCCATTGTGAACAAATCTTTTCTAATATGATAATTCAGTTGAATTTCATTCTCAAGTTCCCACAGTATTGAGCTGTGTTCCACCTGTGACCTCTCCACATCCCAGGATAATGCTCTAGAATGTTTGGTGTAGCTATTCTCTTTGGTCATCACTGGCTGCCCTGGAAATGGGATACAGTGCTAGGAGCACCAACATCATTCCAGGATGGGATCTTTTCTTATCTGAGACCAAACTCATCATGTGATGGTCAGCAACATTGTAGGTCAATCTTTTGGCACAGAAAAAGAGCTAAGAAAGACTTGCACTTATGTAGTGCTTTCACAATCTCAAATGTACCACAGTACTTCACAGCAAACAGAATATTTCTAAGCTTCAGCTGCAGTGTGGGAAAAACTGCAGTAGTTAGCACCCAGCAAGCTTCTGTGAGCAGCAGTCTGTTAATGTTCAGATATTCTGCCTCCGTGTGATATCGTCAGTGTGAGAAATATTGGTCAGGACTTATCAGATAGTCCTCTGCAGGATGTGGATATCACTGGCCAGGCTCGCGTTTATCGACCAGCCCAAAGCACCCAGATGGAACTGGGCATGAAGTCACATGTAGGCCAGACCAAGTAAGGATGGCAGATTTCATTTCCTAAAGGACATCAGTGAACCAGAAGGGTTTGTATAACAATAAGCATGTGTGGCATGGTGGCTCAGTGGTTAGCACTGCTGTCTCACAGTGCCGTGGACCTGGGGCAGTGGCATTTGATTCTAGCCTTGGGCAACTGTTTATGTTGAGTTTGCACAATCTGTGCAGGTTTGCTCTGGCTTCCCCCCACAGCCCAGAGATGTGCAGATTAGGAGTATTGGCGACCCTAAATTGCTCAGAGTGTCCAGGGTTAGGCAGGTTAGTCATGAGAATGCATGGTTACAGGGAGAGGGTATGGGGTTGGTCTGAATGGGATGCTCGTCAGAGGGTCACTGTGGACTTGATGGGCTGAATGGCCTGTTTCCACACTGTGGGGATTGTCTGAACAATAGTTACATGGTCACCATCAGACTTGCTTTCTACTGCACATTTTTATTGAATTCAGATTTCACCAGCTGCCATTGGGGGTATTCGAACCTGGGTCCCCAGAACAGTAATTTGAGATTCTGGATTATCGCTGCTGTGCCACTGCTCCATTCAGAAGTCAGCACCTCTAACAATGTAGAACCCTATCCGTGCGACGCTGGAATATCACCTGGGAATTCACACTGCAGTCTCTGGAATGGGAACGGAACCGACAGCACCTTGTCTCTAAAGAAAGCAGAAATTGCTGGAGAAACCCAACAGGCCTGGCAGTATATGTGGAGAGAGAAACAGAGTTAACATTTCCAATGACACTTATTCAGAAATGTTTATCTCTGCTGAGAGAGGTGTTACCCACTGAGCCATAGTTGATAGGAGCTATTAACTCAGGAGAGGGCATTGCTGAGGTGTGTCCAGCTCACTGCAGTTGCTCACACCAGTTGGAGATTTGGTGAGAGACAGAGTGTTTTCTGGTGCTTGTGTGGGCCCATTGTTCACCATGACTCAACATCTAGGTGGAGTGGAGTAGACATTCCAATTTCACTCTGTATTTGAGAGAGCATTCCAGGATCTATCAGTAATAGATTCTGAATTGATTACAGTCTGCTAGCTGTTGACTCTTCTGCATTTGCAGCCCTGACATGACCAGCTCTTTCATTCCAAAGCACTTTGCAGTCAGGTTGGGATTTTCTGACACAGGGTTTTGGGGAAGAGGCTTAGTGCTCCAGTCTTTATCTGTCGTTTTGTTTTTCAAGAATAAGCCTTTGCTTCTCTTTCTCTCCTGCCTGAAATCTTTTCTTCCTGTCGGCCAGATGTAAGTTTTGTGATGGTTAAGTACACTCACTGCTGTGTTCAAGGTTCCTGGGTTTCACATGACCCTGACGTCTGAGACTGCAGGCAGCTTTTGTGACCCCCCCCCGGGGCCCCCCCCCCCCCATGGCTGGGTCTCGGGGCTCCCCTCCCCCCAAAACCCTGCCTCCTCGAGTGTGTTTTTGGCTGCACGTGAGCTGCTCGGCAGTTTCCAGCCGGCCTGACAGAGCCCATCGGAAACAGCAGCTTCTCTTTCACAGGTTCCCAGTGGTATGTCTCCTTGCAGTGTTTTGATGCTGCTCACGATTGCTGCTGTGCCGGAGCTTCGGAGCTCAGTCAGTCTCTGTGTTCTTGATGGGCGGATTGAGCAGTTACTGTGCTGTGCCCAGATACCAGAGAGTGGGATACAGCGAGCTGGATACAGCTGTAAAGCCTGAGGCCTGGTTGCTATGATTTTATGTTGAGTTTTAACAGGGAAGTATTAATTTTGTCATCCAAACGTGCTCTGCATGCTTAGAGGGCACTGTAATATTTTAAAAGAAATCATGTCAAAATGCAGTAATGTTACAGATGGAGAGGGTATACATGTCACATTAACTGGACTGATCAAGGGAATTTTAAACTCTGGTTGTTGGAAAATTCTTCAATGTGATGTAGCCTCAACGATGAAGCAGATTTTAAAACTGAACAAAGGAAGATACTTTTCTCTTGCTGTAGAGGGCTCCTTTGTCAAACGTTGAAAATGTTTTTATTGCTCAATGCATTAACCTAGAAATCATTTATAAATGGGTAACTTGAAGGAAGGCCAGTAGTTTAAAAAGGCTTTATCTGACCTTTTTTCAAAGAGGGAATAACCCATTAAGTTTGAAACAGGCCCACACCTCTGTTAAAATATCAGAGAAAAATTCAAGAAAGTATGTCAAACCTCATGTATTCTGAAATCCCGAGGGATAATGTCAAGGAGTGTGTGTTGATATAAGTGAAGTGTTATTCCTTGTCTAGTAGCTAAATGAATCTGACTGTAATGTATTATATTAATACGGTTTAAATCATGTTTCTGGGTACATCATTATGGGTAAGTTAGACTTTTTATGGATGTATTAAAATTGAATGAACCCACTTATTGATGACCCGACCAGACAGTGAGAGGCTACTTCAGTTCATCTTGAGGTTGCCGTTGCTCCAGGAATGTTCCGGAATCTCTAGGAGTTAAGCTTTAATGATTTGGAGAATGTCACAAGCACCATGAGGGGAACAGCAGACGATTATTTTTTAAAAATGATGCTTTGGTTTCACCTCTTTGACCATTTGTGATGGTGAGTTGTAAACATATTCAGTGGGGGAGGGGTAGGATGGTGAAAAAAATGGCAGCTTGACCGACATAGCAACTGGAAGCCATGTGGTGAAAACCTCCCTAGTTTAGGTCAGATGACCCCAAATTCATCCGTGTTCACAATCCAGAAAGAAGATGTTCATATTAGCATGGTGAGGCTGAGGAAATTAGAAAGAGGCAGTTAATACTGCCCCAGCCACTAACACCCACAATCTATGAAGGAATAAAAAACATCTACAAACTGAGTTGGGAAGGCCCAGGGGGTTTGGGGGGAGAGTTATATTTCATCAGATAACCTTTTATGGGGAGATGCAAAGAAAGGAACAAACATATAATGGAGATAACAAGCGTGGGGCTGGATGAACACAGCAGGTCAAGCAGCATCATAGGAGCAGGAAAACTTGACGTTTCGGGCCTAAACCCTTCAATTTTGCCCTCCTGTTCCCCATTTTACTCTCTGTGACCTTGTAACCTTCCAGCATTCTGTTGACTGTACCCAAATCACATCAAAACCCTTTCAGCCAGCATGCCCATGTTCACTGAACACTCATTCCTGGGATTAAACATCACTGGCAAGGCCAGCATTCATTACCCAACCCTAACTGCCCCTGAACTGAGGGGCTTGCGAGGTTCATTTCAGAGTGATAGAATTCCTGCACTGCAGAAAGAGGTCATTTGGCCTATTGAGTCTGTACTGAACCTCCAAAGAGCATCCCACCCAGACTCAGACCCCTACCCTGTCCCTGTAACCCTGCATTTCCCAAGGCCAATCCACCTAACCTGCACATTTTTGGACTGTGGGAGGAAACTGGAGCACCTGGAGGAAACCCACACAGACATGAGGAGAATGTGCAAACTCCACACAGACACAGTCACCGAAGCTGGAATCGAATGTGAATCCCAGGCGCTGTGAGGTAACAGTGTGGGTTTGGAGATAGAATGGCAGATTTCCTTCCCTAAAGGGCATTAGTGAACTGGATAGGCTTTTCTAACAATTGTTTCTTGATTACCGTCACTGGGAGTATGTTTACTTTGTGAGTGAATTCAAATGTCACCAGCAACTGTGGTGGTATTTGAACCTGCAGCCCCACTCCATGAGCCTGGGTCCCTGATTGCTCAGCTGGTCACAGGCTCACCAACTCCCCAGTCAATGAGTGCCTTCGTTTAAAATCCTCATCGTTGTTTTCTAATCCCACAGGGATCCCGTTCCCTCTCTATCTGTGGGATAGCCTGCTCCACAATCGTCGCAGATCTTTACCCAACTTTGATTCCAGCCTTTTGGCCTTCCTTAATTTTAAACAACCTGCCATTGGGGGGCTGCATTCACAGCTGCTCTCGAATTCCCTCCTAATCCTCTGTGTCTCACGTCCCCACTCCCCTCCCCACTTTACAGCATTTCTTAAAATCGACCTCTTTGACCATGGTTTTGGTCAGCTACCCTAATAACTCCCTGCGTAGCTCAGTATCAACCTTTCTTTAATATTTGCTCCTGTGACCTGAGTTTAACTACCTAGAGTTGGCAACATTAATTTATTTAGCACACTGGAAACATTTCATTGCATTAAGGGTTCTACATAAATTCATGTAATTGTCAGAATGTGTTTCATTTAAAGACAGATGACTGCAATAGCAATCACGATGGAATGCGTGAAGTCAGGACCACTGCTTCCTGTTAAACTGTGACTGGGATAAGATACTTGTTAGACCTCAGCTGGAGTATTGTAACAGTCATGGGCACCATATTTTAGGAAAAATGTGAATGCAATGGAGAGAGTGCAGAAGTGATTTATGAGAATGGTTCCGGGAATAAGAAACTTCAGTGATGAGGACAGATGGAAGAAGTTAGGACTGTTCTCCTTGGAGGGAAAAAGGCTGAGAGGAGATCTGATAGGGATTTTCAAAATCATGAATGGGCAGTCTGACAGAGTAGGTACAGAGAAGCTGTTCCTGCTGGGCAAAGAAAAAAGAGAGGACATACATCTAATATGATGTCCAACGGAGCAAGGGTGATGTGAGGAAAAGCTTTTTCACTCAGCGAGTAGTGGAGGCAGGTTCAAATGAGGCATTCAAGAGGGGCATTGGGGTGGGGGCGTGGTTTGGATAAAAATGATCTGCAGGGATAAGAGATTGGCATTAGGGAATATGGCTCATTTGAAGTGGGCACGATGGGCTGAATGGTCTCCTTATGCACTGTAATAATTCTGTGACTCTGTGGAGACTGGTGGTTGAATCAGTAAATTGAAGATCAATCTCAAGACCTTCCTACGAACAGTGATCGCAGTGGATTAGTGGTGAGGATGGAGAACCCAACAGAATCCTTTAGGAATTAGACGCTGCCAGGGTGGGCACATGTCAGAGTCTTGATTTCCAGAGAGCTGAGAATGAGACCAAGTTATCTCCTTCATTGTGTGGTTGGAAGGATGCCATTCAGCCTGTTGTAGCTCCTTTGCTTGCAGATGTCCAACCTTGGTCCGTAACCCTGCACGTCAAAGGATGTTAGCCCCACTTCTGTGTCACTAGTAACCGATCAGCAGTGACACCCCGCTGCCCTCTAGATGGACATATGACCTTGGGAATGTCACCTGCTGATCTGCTTTGTGGAATTTGCCTTCACTTGGATTCATTTCCTATGGTTGCAGCTGCTCACTGCTTTGTGCTGTGATTAACTGGGAGTGTACAGCTGGGGACAGCAATATGTACATCGGCATGCATGCAGCATTTTGCACTGAATAGCCCGTCAGTAAAGCTCAGTGTGATTTGATGAAGTGCACTGATGGGCCTGTTTGCCATCACTAAAACACTGGCCATGGTATGGGGTGCAAGTCAAGGAGATCGCCCATGTTTTACTGGGGGGTGGGTAGGGAGCTGACTGTGGAGTTTGAGCATCGACCCCGTGATTTGATTTGATTGATTGTGCCAAGATACAGTGAAAAGTGTTGTTTTGTGTGCTGTACAGGCTGATCATACCATACAGAGTGTATCAGGGTAGCAGAACAGAGTGCAGTGATACAGCTGCAGAGAGAGGGATCGACATTAACATTTGAGAAGTCTGTTCAAAAGCCTAGTGACAGTGAGGGAAAATGGGGCCTGACCTGTTATGTCACTATGACATGCTGATCTGTGATGGACCAGTGATCTTTTACAATCACACTGTGATACCGAGGCTGGCTCCCAGAACTTAAGGATGAGATGTGGGTCACCTCCTTCTGGAGAATTCAAAGAATGTTTGTTACAGCTCCTGGTACTTAGATCTGTAATTACAGTGAGAGGCATCACAACTCTGGGTCAAGCTAAGCAATTCGGGTACACACTGGAGCATACTTCACTCAGCATGCCATGCTGCAAGGGGACAGAGCTCAGTAAGATGGAGACCCAGAGCTTCATTACCATTAGGTCAGATGTAATGATACAGCAATAACTACATAAGCATATCTATTAAAGTTGTATTGCGCATTTGCTGCAAGATATGGAATTCCCTTCCTAAGGACATTGTAGGTCAACTGTAGTGGTTCAAGAAGACAGCTCACCCCTACCTTCTCAAGGGGCAACTAGGGATGGGCAGTAAATGCTAGGCCCAGCCAGCAATACCCACATCCCACAAGTGAATTTTTAAAAATTAACACAACACAGCAAGGTGGCTGTGTTTGGGTCAAGGGCAGCACTGGACCCCTGCTTTCTGCTGCTGCTCCAAACCATTCTGGTAAATGAACTGAACACCTCCCATGGAGATTCGGGTCCTTTCTGAAGGGTGGGGACCAGAACAGAATATAAGAGAATGCAGCATTTCACCCCCCGGCTTTGGCAGTCAGGTGTCATTGACAGCGAAGGTGCAGCCTCTATACAGAATCGTGTGAGTGTTAAACAAATCCGAGGATGAGCCAAACGTTTGAGGAAGTACTTGTTGTATGGATCGTATCACTGGAGAGCAGTCCCTCTGCAAACGGGGAGTTTGCCTATAAATGGAACATTCTCTGAAGAACACTGAGTAAATATTTAGGCAGTGTGTTTGAATGGACCCTGTGACTTGTGTTTGATTTGAAACAGTTGATGAGTTGAAATGAGTAATGCATCACAGAATACAGAGTGCAGGACCGAAAATGCTCAAAAATCAGGCCACTTCCTTAAACGTATAAATTATAACAGACCTTGATCTCAGGGAAGTTGAAAGGTTTGACCGGCAATGGGTGAGTGGGAGATGAGAAAGAAATGTTTGGTGTTGAAGAGTTTTCCTTTGATATCTTCAGTTCCAGAAGCTGTTTGGCAGCTCTGTAACGTATTACATAAACTTCGCTTGAGCTGCTGAGATGCTTCGAATTGTTTGATAAAACTAACACTTCAGAACAAAGCCAGGAGTGAGCAGCTCCACTTTAAAGCATGTCAGATTTGGATTTGAGGGCACTATGCTAAATGTGTTCTGTATCATGTCAAAATCCTGCACCGTAGAATAGAATCGTCGGATTTTACAGTAAAGGAGACCATTCAGCCCAACATGTCTGTAAGAGCTACCCAGCTCAGCCCAGCTTCCATCCCTGTCTCTGTAGCCCTCTAAATTAACCACTTTCAAATATATATCCAACTCTCTTTGAATCCTCCCAGGGGATCCGCCCCCAGAACTCTCCCAGGCAGCGCGTTCAAAAGCCTATCAACTCTATGAGTGAAGAAGTTTCTCCCTATCTCACTCCTAGCTCTTTTGCTGACAATCTTGAAATTGTGACCCCCAATTACTAACATACCAACTAATGCTTTTGAACATTTCAACCAGGTCACCTCCTAATCTTCTGTGGTCCAAGGAGAATAAGATCAATCTCTCTCATCTTTCCTTGTATCTAAAATCCCTCATTCCTGGTATCATTCTAGTGAATCTCCTTTTGCGCTCTTTCCAAGGCTTTAACATTCTTCCATCAATAAAGTTCCCAGAACTGAACACAATACTGAAATGTGATCTGGCCAATGATTTGGAGAGGTGTAGTATCGCTTCCTTGGCCAAAATGTCCAAGGCCTGATGGTGAGCTGTGGAACACAGTAATAGTGATGTTAATGTGACAGGAATTCAGAGAATTTGAGAGGGGAGGGTGCATTTTCTTGTGGAAGCCCACAAACTAAAGACTTTAATTGCCGTATATAAAATGGCAGTAATAAATACAGAGGAAGATCCCATCACTTGTTGCAGGTATATAAGATGTGTGAAGGCCAGCTGCTGTACTTTTGAGAAATGGTAAGAACTGCCAGTGCTGGAGTCAGAGATAACACAGAGTGGAGCTGGAGGAACACAGCAGGCCAGGCAGCAGCAGAGGAGCAGGAAAGTTGATGTTTCGGGTCGGGACCCTTCTTCAGAAAATGCTCCTCTGATGCTGCCTGGCCTCCTGTGCCCCTCCAGCTCCACACTGTGTTATTGCTGTACTTTTGGCACGTGTTTACTGAGTAAATTGTGAAGGAGAATATTTTGTTGTAATTCTTGTCCCTAAAGCCCCCTGTCTTCAAGGCAGTTATTCACACTGGGGTGTACGGTTCAAGAGATTTGCCCAGCTGGCCATTCTTCATGTACGAATTGGTGATAGAGACTAAGCAGGCCCATTTACTTGCAGATTCTCAGCAGTGTTACACAGAGATCGGTTCTGGGTCCTCTTTTGTTAGTCATTCATAGAAATAATTTGGATGAGAATACAGAAGACATGGTTAATAAGTTTGTGGATGACACCAAAATTGGTGAAATTGTAGACAGTGAAGAAGGTTTTCTAAGATTACAAAAGGATCTTGATCAAATGGGTCAATGGGCTGAAAAATGGCAGATGGAGTTCAATCTGGATAAATGCATTTTAGTACAACAAACAGGGGTAGGGCGTATACAATTAATGGTAGGCCTTGGGTAGTATTGTAGAACAGAGGGACTTGGGGTGCAGGTACGTAATTCTTTGAAGTTTGCATCACATATAGAGACGGTGGTTAAAAAGGCATTTGGCACACTTACCTTCATTGCTCAGTCCTCTGAGAATAGGAGTTGGGATGTCAGGTTGAGGTCGTACAGGACATTGGTGAGACCTCTTCTGGAATACTGTGTCCAGTTCTGATCACCCAGTTATAGGTAGGATATTATTAAACTAGAGAGGGTTCCGAAGAGATTTACCAGGATGTTGCCAGGTGTGGAATGTTTGAGTTATGAAGAAAGGCTAGCTTAGGCGAGGACATTTTTCACTGAAACATAGGAGGTTGAGAGATGACCTGATAGAAGTTTATAAAATAATGAGGAGTATAGACAGAGTTAATGGTACTTGTCTTTTTCCTAGGATAGGGGATCTCAAGACTAGGGGGCACTTTTTAAGGTGAAAAAAGAGAGGTTTATAAAAGATATGAGGAGCAACTGTTTTACACAGAGGGTGGTGAATGAATGTGTGGAATGAACTTCCTGATGAAGTGGGGTATGCAGGTACAATTACTGTGTTTAAAAGACATTTTGATGGATACATGAATAGGAAAGGTTTGGAGAACATGGGCTAGGAGCAGGCAGTTGGGACTAGTTTAGTTTGGGACTATGTTCGGTATGGACTGGTTGGACCAAAGGGTCTTTTTCTGTGCTGTATGGCTCTTTGACTCTATGATTCAGACCAACTCAAACTTGCTGATTCTCAGTCAAACCCCGACTTGTTGATTCTCAGTTGAACCCAAACTTGCCCATTCTCAGATAACAAGGTGCAGAGCTGGATGAACACGGCAGGCCGGGCAGCATCAGAGGAGCAGGAAAGTTGACGTTTCAGGCCTAGACCCTTCTTCAGAAAAAAGTCTAGGCCCAAAACGTCAGCTTTCCCGCTCCTCTGGTGCTGCTTGGCCTGCTGTGTTCATCCAGCTCTGCACCTTGTTATCTCAGATTCTCCAGCATCTGCAGTTCCTACTATCTTTTGCTGATTCTCAGTTTGATTATTGAGTCATAGAGATGTGCAGCATGGAAACAGATCCTTTGGACCACCTGGTCCATGCTGACTTGATATCCTAAATTAATCTAGCCCCATTTGCCAGCATTTGGCCCATGTCAGTCCAAACCCTCCCTATTTATATTCCCATCTAGATGCCTTTTAACTATAATTGTACCGGACTCCACCACTTCCTGTGGCAGCTCATTCCATACCCGCACCACCCCTCTGTGTGAGTTGAACCCAAACTTGCTGATTCTCAGTCGAACACAAATTTGCTAATTTTCAGTTGAGCCCAATCCAGTGTTCGCCAATATACAGAGGCACATTTCCCAGTCGGCTGATGCTCAGCAATAGGACATGTTATTGGTGTTACTCCTTCCTTAGACCCAGGATGAGTGAACACTCAAGTGCAGGATGTATCACAAAACTGAAGATCAGCGAGCCAACAAAGAAACCTTGGATTTAGCCTGTCCGTTCATTGCAAAGTTCACAGTACGTGATACAGGCACCGTCTGAGAAACACAGACCTGCTGTTGGAAACTTCCAGAAATAATGAATTTCTGAAGGGTCCCGACTCGAAACGTCAGCTTTCCTGCTCCTCTGATGCTGCCTGGCCTGCTGTGTTCATCCAGCTCTACTCTGTGTTATCTCTGACTCCAGCAGCGGCAGTTTCTACTATCTCATAGAAATAATGCTATTGTGTTAAACTAATAGGGGAACTAGTGGAGTGGTAAGGATGGTGAATGTTTGGAACTCTCTTCCACAGAGGTCAATGGATGCTGGATCAGTTGTTAATTTTCATTTAGAGATAGATAAATTTTTGTTAACTATAGGTAAGGGATATGAGCCAAAGGCAGTTATATCGTGTTAAGCCATAGATCAGCCATGATCTCATTGACTGGCAGAACAGGTTTGAGGGGCTGAATGGCCTACTTCTGTTCTTCATTCCTATTGAGTAATGTCCCTGGCATTGAGCTAGAAGGTTGAAGTCCCACACTAGGACCTGATGCTGAGGAAACTGTGCTGGTAACACAGCTAAGCAGGTTAAGTAAGAACTTATAAATCCCTCCGATGCACTTCAATAGTGGGTGCTGAGTGTGGTTGAGATTCCCGGTCAGGTGTGTGATAGACTGTCTCGATGTCTCTATCCAAAACTCCAGACTACAACAGACATGTATAAATGCACATTGCTGCAAAAAAACAGGCTCCCTGGGTGACCCATTAAACAACCACTCTCCACTGAAACAACATCTGAGCAGTAACTCACTGAAAATAAGGGTGTGGTCATTGCAAGTTTGGATATGTTATTTTCTCTATTCGCTAAAATCAGCTGAAAAGTCCAGATGCAGTCTGCCTTTAGCAGTGTGCCTGATGAATTCAAACTCTGCAGGAGTTGCTGGCATCCATTTCCATTGGACTAGCAAACTGATTCGTCATAGTGAAAGCAGGAGTATAAAGAATCTACCATTACACCCCACATTAAAACAGAATACAGCAGACCCATTTATTGTGCAGTGGTGACTGTTTGACATTTATAGGAAGTCTGCTTTACAAAGGATTTCCTTTACGTGACGGTGCCAGACTTTGCTGGCTATGTGAGTTCTCATCCAAGCCTACACAGTTCCAGCCAGCAGCTTCAGTGTACAGTGTTATGAGGCTGTGCCTGTGGAACGATCCAACTTTCTCCAGTATGTTCCCAGCAAAGTCTTTCTCCAGAAAATAATCGTTTTGGAAGGGGTCTCATTCCTTGAGAATTCAGAGGGTGGGTGTCTTTTCTGATGGCCTGCCTTGTTTGTTTCCTTTTGTCACTGCACCTGGATCTGATTCTTTCTGTTCTCTTCCAGATGACAGAGGGGCGGCGATGCCAAGTGCACCTCCTCGATGACAGGAAGCTGGAACTTCTTGTTCAGGTAAGACAGGCTTATCAGCACTTCTACACGGAGTAACGCAAAAGCATTCTGCGGGGACACTGGACAGCAGAAAAAGAAACAGAAAGTGCTGGAAGTACTCAACAGGTCGAACAGAATCTGTGGAGAGAGAAATCGAATTAACGTTTCACGTCGATATCTTCTCATCTGTTTCTCTTAACACAGACTTGGTGAACATTTCCGGCACCTTTGGTTTTATTTGTCAAGTGTACTGCTGAAGCCATTGCCTCTTCTATTTGGGTGAGGACCTTTGAGTCTCAAAATGCTTGTTATTCACACACACACGCACAGACACACACATGTACACGCACACACACACACCCATATACATGTGCACATACACCCATATGCACATGCACGTACATACATCCATACACACACAGACACACACACACATGTACACACACATACACACACACACAGACACACACATGCACACACACACACTGACACACATGCACACACATACACACACACACACTGACAGACACACGCACACACTCACATATATACACAAACACACACTTTCTTTCTATGTCTCTCTCTGACTCACACACTCAGCCTTGAATTGAGAGTGGATGATCATTTAATTCTTCTTTGAGTGAGAAACCAATTAAAACTCGGCAATAAGAGTGGTGCGAATGGGGCCATGTTAACATTCGAGCGATGAGGATCAGACCATTATAAATATTTTCTTGTTAATCTTTTAATGTTAATTCCCCGTTACTGGCTGGGCCAGTATTTATTGCCTGCCTTTGTCTCAAGAGTATTTCTGTAAACGAATCTTAGTTCAGGAGCTTGACGTTTAAAGGGGACACTTTGTAAAGCAAGTTTCCTGGGGTGGTATTAGCAATGGGGCTTATTGTTATGTCTGTAGACCCTGCTGCCAGTGCCTGCTTCTGAGCCCTGATGTTGCAGAAAAGACCTCTGTGATGCCCCTCTTTATCAGCTTTAAGTCAGTGTTCCAGAGCACCCACTTATCCTACAATTTTTTTGTATGATTAGTAATCATGGTATTCAAAAAAAACTGCTTTCAGAACATTGAATTCCCATCTCTGATAGTAATGTTGCTTCCAGATAATTTTCTACAAAAGTGGCTTTTCACAATATTCTTTGATAATAGGTTATAGCATGGAGCACGTGATATAAATAAATATGATTGGCTCTGTGGCCTGCTTTAGAAGGTTAGAAATTCTCCTTAAGTTATTAACTTGATTTATCGAAGAAAATTGTAGAGCAAATTAACTTCTCAGGCAAAGGAGCTTTGGCGTCAGAAATATTTTGCTGTGAAAACAGCTTACACTATCTTCAAGGACAATAATCGTTGCGTCTAATAGACAGGATTTAAGGTTGCGAAAAGGTTACAAACCTATTAGAATAGCATTCTGCCTCTCATTAACCCCCAGCACATGCCCCAAACTTGTCAGATTACTCCAGGTGCTTACATTCTCTGACTAAAGTACCTCTCTGTTTCAGAAATACAATGAAAATTTTGAACATTGCAAAATTAAAGTCCACATTTATTTTGTCTCTAACATAAGTGACGGTACTTGATTATGGAAAGTAATCTCCACATTACTGCATCAGGAGAACTTCCCTGGTTTACAATGTCCGGGTGTCATTTTAATCCAGGCTGAAATCAGGATTTGATTAATTAGATAAATGTTACTGTATTGAAACAATTAGGACAGTACAACTTTGCATCCATTGTGCCATTGGTAATAACAGATTCACTTGGCTAAAAAACTGATAACTTTCGTTATCAATCACAAATGTACCTTAGATACAAAGTTAGTTATACAGTCAGAGAGATCTACTGCACAAGAAAGGCCTTTGGTCCATCAAGTCTATACTGGTCAAAAACAACCACCTAACTATTCCAATCACATTTTCTAATTGGCCCATAGCCTGGTCTGCCTTGGCATTACAAATGCACATCTAAATATTTCTTCAAAGTTGTGAGTGTTTCTGCCTCTACCCACCTTTACAGGCAGTGAGTTCCAGGTTCCCACCACCCTCTGGGTGAGAAAGGTTTCCTCACGTCCTCTCTGAACCTCCTGTCCCTTACCTTAAATCTATGCCCCTGGTCGTTGATCCCCCCACCAATGGGTAAGTTCCTTCTTAATCTACTCTATCTATGTCCCTCATAATTTTATACATCTCAATCATATCTTCCTTCAGTCTCCTCTGCTCTCAGGAAAACAACCCCAGTCTGTCCAATCTCTCAAGCCCAGGCGACATCCTGGTAAATCTCCTCTGCACCCTCTCCAGTGCAATCACATTCCCCCCTAGAACAACACATAGTACTCTTGCTAAAATAACTCCACAGAGGCTGGTATCCTGTCACCAAGTCACCCTTTAATTACACATTGACACTGATCCTGCTCCCTCAGAGCTCAGCTCCCCAGCTCTCGGAGTAAGCAGAACCTTTGACACTCCTGTTTATATCTGTCAGCCAGGGCTCCCTGGTTGGACCAGGTTAACAGCCCCAATTAGGGCACTCATGTTCTGTGAGGTCCAGTTGGCTGACCTTGTTAACAATCACTCCACTAGCTATGGTCTAACCAGGGTTATACGCAGTAATAAAAACTTTAACTGCCCATACAAGTTACGAGCACCATTAAACAGATTGATTGAAGTATGTTATATAATGCCACAGAGAATGTGCTCCTATACAGTGTGTTCTAGATGTAAGAATATGAGTGCAAGCCTATTGTCTGCAGCTGCCCAGGGAGATGACTTCTGTGCTTTATGTTACAGATTAGTAAATATCTATGTTAGAATTCTGTTCGTGGTTTTGGTGCAAACAGGCTCCCCAGAAGGAGAGCTCCCCTGGTCCTGCACTCTCACTGTTAGTGTTACAGTCGTGGTGAGGTGCTGCTCCACAGGGATCTACGGTGGTACCAGCCTGCAGTTACTCATGTCCCTACAGCCTGTTACAATACGCTCAGACCAGGGGCAAAATGGGAGAGGTTTCTGCCCAGTCACACAGTTATGCAGCTCCATCACAAACATAAATTAAAAAATACAAACGTGCAAACGAAAAGACTTGCAGAGAAAGTTAACATTGAACAGGTGGTTCCAGCTGCTGTGATTGACCAGCACCCATCGGTGTTTTGGCAGGGATTGCTTGTGGACACTGAACATGCCTCACATTCCCCAGACACGATGACTTAACCTTGTTAGTGAACAAGAACCCTAGTTTTAAAACTATAGCCTCCTTATGTGGTTCATTGCTAAAAGTGTACAGTGTTTAAGAACAGTGTTTGTTTTGGCAGAATACCAAATACCAGTGGTTTCAATCAAACCATATTCATTGACCTGTTCAAAAAGAATTTGGTTATTTCAAATGTTAGAGAGCTAGTCCTGTCTGTACTTTAAATTATTATTACCCATGGGCTTGTAACCCTTACCTTTTCATTAAATCTCATCGTAACTTTGTTTTATTGCTGGAACAATACGGCGGGTACTTTAGTTCACTGTTTCTAGACAGCCCACCTGGTGTGGAAGGTTGTAGATTCAGAACCTCCCCCAGTGTAACTGCCTGACACAAATACTGTAATGTTTTTGATTACGGTCAACTCCCTTTCATACAATGGAAGCATTGTGTTTAATGTGTGTTTTGTGTGTGTGTGTGTGTGTGTGTGTGTGTGTGTGTGTGTGTGTGTGTGTGTGTCTGTGTGTCTGTGTGTGTGTCTGTGTGTGTGTCTGTGTGTGTGTTTGTGTGTGTGTCTGTGTGTGTGTGTGTCTGTCTGTCTGTCTGTGTGTGTGTGTCTGTGTCTGTGTGTGTGTCTGTGTCTGTGTGTGTGTCTGTCTGTGTGTCTGTGTGTGTGTGTCTGTCTGTCTGTGTGTGTGTCTGTATGTGTGTCTGTGTCTGTGTGTGTCTGTTTGTGTGTGTGTCTGTGTGTGTGTGTCTGTGTGTGTGTCTGTGTGTGTGTCTGTGTGTGTGTCTGTCTGTCTGTGTGTGTGTGTGTGTGTGTGTCTGTGTGTGTGTGTCTGTCTGTGTGTCTGTGTCTGTCTGTGTGTCTGTGTCTGTGTGTGTCTGTGTGTGTGTGTTAAAATTATTTTGGGTGGAGTACTTTTCCTTTCGGTGAATTTGGCCGCTGTGCGTGACCGCGGCCTGTCTGTTGTTCAGGAGACTCTGATACAGCATGCTAAGAATTCTGTGTTATATCAGCTGACTGATGCAAAGTGTTGTGAAGGAGTTTAACAAGGGCGCGGTATTAATCGGGGAGCAGGTATGTGCAGGAAGCAGGAGGTGGCATCACGGTTCATGGCGTTGTTGGTCATAGCTATCGTGCTTATGAATTTCTTTCTTCTGAGTCACTTGTCTCCCCCTCACCCCTCTCACCCCCACCTGCTTGAATGTCCAGAGAAAGTTTGAACTGCAAGAAAGTGGCAAATATTTGGGACAAACTGTGAGGAAGAAATAGAGGCAGATAATCCTAGCAATAGCACTGAACAAAGTGATAGATATTTGGTAGAGAATGAAGCCCGCAGGAAATAAAATAGTGTCTGGTCATTGTTAAACTTTTAGACAGGATAGAAGAACTGGAACAGTTTCTTCCGGCGTTCTATAATTTCATGTTGCGAAGTACCACCATCAGCCCATTTCTGAGTCCGTTCTCTAACAGCAAGTACTGCGGGACTGAATTTTTCTTGGTGCAGCTGCCACTAGCAACCTCGTTGATTTTTGTATTTTAGTTTTGAATCGAACGGTACTCAACTTTTCGTGGGTGTGTGCGCGTGTTCATGTGTATGTCTCTTCGTGTGTGTGTTTACTTGTGTGTGTGTATATTCATGTGTGTGTTCATGTGTGTCCCTCATTTCATGTGTGCATGTTCATGTGTCTCTGTTCGGGTGTATCTGTGGATGTACATGCATTCATTTTGTGTGCATTCACATGTGCATCTATTTGTTTATATGTGTTTGTTTGCGTGGGCGTTCATGTGTGTGGCACCGCACATTTGTGTGTTTTCATGTGTGTACACGGTGTTCATATATGCGCATGTATATGTATAAATGCATTTTGGATATGTGTGTGTGTGTGTGTGTGTGTGTATGCACATGTAGATTCATTTACCTAATCCTCACCTCCCTTATCAATAACAATTTCCATTTGTATCACTTCTTTAAAGTTGTGAAATAGAGTCAAAGAGTCACGCAGCACGGAAACAGACCCTTCAGTCCAACTCGTCCACGCCAACCAGACATCCCAATCTGACCTAGTCCCATTTGCCAGCATTTGGCTCATATCCCTCTAAATCCTTCCTGTTCATATACCCATCCAGATGTCTTTTAAATGTTGTAATTGTACCAGCCTCCACAACTTCCTCTGGCAGCTCATTCCATACATGCACCACCCTCTGTGTGAAAAAGGTTGCCCCTTCTGTCTTTCTAAAATCTATCCCCTCTCACCTTAGACCAATGCAGTCTGGTTTTCGACTCCCCCACCCTGGGGAAAAGACCTTGGCTATTCATCCTATTCATGCCCTTCATGATTTTATAAACCTCTATAAGGTCACCCCTCAGTCTTACCAGACAGCTGCCCAATGCCAGTGCAGTGTGGTGGCCTGGTGATACAGGGTGGTGGTCTGAGTTTACAAGTGGGTATCATTCCCCTGTGGTTGAGCCAGACTTGGTGAAACTGTTCTCAGCTGAGGACCAAAAAACGATCGATATTTGAGCCAAATCAGTCATGAGTTCCTTGACAAATGATCTAAAGTGAGGCAGGATGCCATCTTTAATTTCAGTGAAAGGTGCTGTAGGATTTGGCAGTTTTTACCTACAGTTGAGTAAAAAAGTAGCAGAAAGGACTGTCAGTATTTTGATTGTGCCAGACTAAACCAGAACTATTCCGGTATGACAGCCTACGGGCTTGGGACCAAAAACAGCCAATGTTCTGCTCAAATATCTCATGGTAGCAGCAAAGAAAACGACGGCCTGAGGACAGTAACATGGTGTCCTGCAGCTTTCTAACAGTCAGGCACAACACTTACAAAGTCAGGCATTTCCCCTTGAAGGAGGCGAGAGGACAGATAAATCATTCACTTTGTCTTCCCATTGGCCTCATGAGTAGAGGCATTGCATTTGTCTACAACATTCCATATAAATTGCAGCTCAGAGATAGGCAATTCAGCCCACCTGGTCCATACTGGTTGTTATGCTTCACACAACCCACCTCTCACCTCTCAGCAAACCTTTTCGTTTGTTTCTGTCTTGTGTTTATTCATTTCCCCACACCTGTGTTGGAGCAGGTTCTACATTCTCCCCTCTGTCTGGGTAAAGACGTTTCTCCCTCATTCTCTTTCTGTTTCCAACAGATACTTCTGGCTCCGTTGGTTTGTAGAACTGTTATATCTTCAGAGATTGTTGAGACTCGATCATCTTGCTTCAGTCAGCCAGTTAGCCTTGGTTCAGTAGCCCGCTGTCTGACATACATTTCTTGGCCAATTTAACTGTTGTGCATGTGACGATTAACGTCTGTTATGAGAGGCGGTAAGCATGGGAAGGATGTTCCCCATGACTGAAGACTCCAGGACCTGGACTTAGATGAGAAGAAATGTCTTCACCCAGAGAGTGGTGAGCCTGTGGAGTTGTCTGCTGCAGAAGTTTGTTGAGGCCTAAACATTGAATGTTATCAAGAAGGATATAGTTCTTAGGGCTAATGGGATCAAAGGGTATGGGGGGAGAAAGCAGGAACAGGGGACTGAGTTGGTTGATCAGCTGTGTTCAGATTGAATGGCAGGGCAGGCTTGAAGGGCTGAATGGCCTACTGCTGCTCCTATTTTCTGTGTCTCTGTGTCTCTCGGTCTATTCAGGGGTCACTTCAGCAGTGCATTAGGACTTTGTATCTGATCAGCGCATTCCATGTTCAAGACTGGCGCTAAACAATGTGCAAGCCTGCACTTTAGATTCTGGATCAGTGGTGACCCTGAAGATCTCAGCCAGAACAGATCTCAGGACACTGTAGTTAGGGTCCAAGCAGGAAGATGTCCACTCCACTATCAGACAGTGTGGTGCCTGGGCACCATCCAGCAGTGGCTTGGTGCTTGGGATTGAGAGTTTCCACCAGTCCTCCTTCCTGTGTGATCCCATAGGATTGTTCAGTCATCTGTAATGGAGGATAGACCAGGAATACACCTCAACAGATGTCTTTCATAACAAGTTCCAGTTTATTACATCAGAGTAGCTAGACACAGGTTATGTTAACTCTCGGACATTTTAACTATTACTAGCTAGAGGTAAAGAAGACCTGAGTATCTCCAACAGAAGACTGTGCCAAAGTCTAACCAATTATGAAGCGTTCAAGAGGGCATTGGACAATTATTTGGACAGAATTATGTGTAAGGGTATGGGGACAAAGCAGATGATTGGCACTAAGTAATGATACTCATGTGAAGAGAAGTTTTATATAAGTTTTAAAACAATGTGAAGGGTTCTTATGACTACTCATGACCAAATTGATAATCTGCTTGCTCTGATTACACTTGGTGACTGCAGTTATTCTGCCATTTTGATAATGTTCTTCCGGTCGCCTCATTACGGGAAAGATGTGGAAGCATTGGAAAAGGTGCAGAGGAGATTTACCAGGATGTTGCCTGGAATGGTGGGAAGGTCTTACAAGGAAAGGTTGAGAGAGCTAGGGCTTTTCTCTTTAGAACGACGAAGGATGAGAGGTGACTTCATAGAGGTGTACAAAATGATCAGAGGTATAGATAGAGTGGACAGCCAGAGACTTTATCCTCAGGTGGAGGTAGCTATTATGAGGGGGCATAGTTTTAAAGTGAGTGGAGGTAGATACAGGGGAGACGTCAGAGGTAGGTTCTTTACTCAGAGAGTGGTAGGGGCGTGGAATGCATTGCCGGAGAGAGTAGTGAAGTCGGCCTCATTAGGGGCATTTAAGCAGCTATTAGATAGGCATATGGATGATAGTATAAGGTATGGGTGGAGGTTAGATAGACCTTAGGTTTAGGGTAAAAGTTCGGCACAACATTGTGGGCCGAAGGGCCTGTATTGTGCAGTACCGTTCTATGTTCTATGTTCTATGCATGCTGGAAATAAGACAGACCTGAAGCTCTTCCCCCTCCTTGCAAGAAGGAATCGAGATGATGAAGCCAGGAGCAGGAAATGAATCTTCGCCAATGCCCTGTAATTACAGCTTCTCAAGCAATTACTGATGCTCAGCAAGTTGGCTGCCTGGAGCTGTTCTTCAGCCGACACGAAGCTCAGGAAATCTTCGTGCCCATTGAGATGAAGACAAGGAAGCAGATTGCAGCGGTGAATTCAGAGCAAGTCTTTTTCATGTCTTTGCCAAGCCCAGTTGGCACTGGTTGGCAATCTGAGAGCTCGAGGGCCTTCATGAGTTTGGCAAACTGATAGAAACATGGAAAGTCGGTGCAGGAGTAGGCCATTCAGCCCTTCGAGCCTGCACCACCATTCAATATGATCACGGCTGATCATCCAGTCTCAGTATCCCATTCCCGTTTTCTCTGCATACTCCTTGATCGCTTCAGCCATAAGAGCTACATCCAGCTCCCTCTTGAATAAATCTAACAAACTGGCCCCAACAGCTTCCTGTGGGAGAGAATTCCACAGGCTCACAACGCTCTGAGTGAAGAAATTCTTCCTCATCGCAGTCCTGAATGGCTTACCCCTTATTATTAGTCTGTGATATTTCACTTTTCCAAAGAAGTACATTAAGACAGTTGATCTTTGACATATTGCCCCTTCCTGTTGAACCAAGGTGTGTCCACAATTAAGTATTGAGTGAGTGAGACAGCGATCTCAAAGTGAGAATTTAAGTAAAGGGTATCGCTTAACAAAGTTACTGAGTCCCATCCGTTTCCAATTCGGCTCATTCATTGTTGGCCTAAAATAAAACATATTTCACTTCTGAGTTAAGCAAGGCCTAATAGCCGGGAGTTTAAGTACACCCACCAGTGGGTTCAAAGAGAGCAGTTTTAAAATATGCAACATCTTCCCTGTCACCTGTGTCCCATTGTATGGAAATGTCAGGTGGCCTGCCCACCCTTGTCCCTAGAGAAGGCCCATTAAAGAGGACACTGATCTTGCCCCTGCCACCACTTTGCCTGGAGCAATGGGAGACCCAAAGCAGGTGAGCAGTCTGACGGCTTTCACTGGACAGTTCCTGACAAGGAGTTGGGGGATTCGTGTCCTGCTTTTAGCGATAAGGTCCCCCTTTGCCCATCTGAAGCAGCCTGCGTCCCAAACCATGGCCAGGACCCCCACCTCATGTTGGATTTCCCCAACAGCCCCCACCGAGATCGGGCCCCAACCTCCTCACCAGCTGGTTAGGACCTGCCCCATCAAAGCCCTGACTCCCAACACCCCCGAGTTTGACCTCCATTACTTCCTCCTTCATTCCCAGCAGTAACTGCCTCTCTAACTTGGAGCTGCTAACCTGGCCGACAGCTCCCCTCTCCTGTTGGGCTGGGGGCAGGGGTTGGAGGACAGTAATCAACCTCCCTCCCCCAACTCATATGTTTACATCGGACACCAGTCTCAGCACCTGGCACAACCAGTCTCTCACTCAGAGTTTGTCACCACTGACTGTAGTGATGAACTGGGGGAAGGATGATTAACACAGAGGTGAGCTTAGAGGAGCTGTCGGTGATACAGAGAGGCCAATTGTACAGACTGGGAGTGATAGCTATGAGTGAAGAAGAGGGCACAGTGTATCAATGTCATTGTCTGTTATTTCCTGATGGGTTGAATCCACAGACCACGTACCTGCCGTGTAACAGCAGTGTGCGAGGTGGGTTTGTGTGGGGAGGTAGCTGAGGGACCACTGCAGTGGGCATTTTCCAGGTACAAGTTCTTCAGTCAGTTCCCCATCTCTGCTGAGTTTGCGACCTGAAGAGTCATTCTCCAATTGAAATCTTCTCTCTGTCCCACTCGCCATGGGCCCTGTCTAACCTGCTGAGTATTTCCAGCGCTTCCTCTGCAAGTTTGTGATCTCTAGCATCCGCAGTATTTACAGTTTGGAAATGTCAAACTGAAGTTCACCGACGATCTTAACTGAGGGCAGGAACATATACAGCATTCTTTTTAAAACAAATTGTGTTGTCTTTATTGGATGTGGCTGCCATTGGCCGGGTCAGCATTTATTGGCTATCCATAAATAGCTTGGAGAAGGTGGGAGCGAGCTGCCTCTTTAAACCACATCAGCAGTTTGACCCTGATTCAGCAGTCTCTATTCAACTGATAAACCATTTGTTTGAGCTAATTTGTGCTAATTAGCATTTGTGCTAATCATCAATCGTTCTCTAATGAGTCTGATGTCCCACTGAGGACATTCGGTGTCACTGGTCCTGGGGCTCTGTGGCTGATGAGGCTGATCCCAGAGCCACGTCCCTCACCACACCTTTGGCAGGTGTTTCCAGGAGGTGGAATAGGTCTTTGGCCCTGAGATCACCAGCTTTCCTTTCTCCTGTTCCTTTTCCGTTCTTCCTCTTGTCAGCGGGTGTTCTCAAAGAACAGGAGCCTCCTCCAAATCAGTTTCTTCTCAATGAGGGCCTCTCATGCATCAACATCTGGGATGTATTTTTTGAGGAAAGCTTTCAGGAGGTTTTTGTGTGAATACGAAAGCAAATTTATATGTGATCTTCACCATCCCAACATTTCACAGGAAGGAATTTCCATTCATACAATCATAGAACCCCTACAGCATGGAAATGGGCCATTCAGCCTAACAAGTCCACACCGCCCCTCCGAAGAGTATCCCACCAGGACTCATTCCCTTACCCCTGCATTTCCCATATCTAACCCATCTAACCTAAACATCCCTGGGTACTATGGGCAATTTAGCATGGCCAATCCATCTAGCCTGCACACCTTTGGACTGTGGGAGGAAACCGGAGCACCCAGAAGAAACCCACGCAGACACGGGGAGAATGTGCCGACTCCACACAGACAGTCGCCCGAGGGTGGAATCAAACCCAGGTCCCTGGCGCTGTGAGACAACAGTGCTAACCACTAAGCCACCATGCCGCCCCAAATTCAAAGTTCACCAACTACCTTGGTGGGATTCAAACATGGGTCCCCACTATATTCCCTAGATCTCTGGATTAACATCTAGTGACAATCCCACTAGGCCATCGCCTTCCCACAAGCTCCATTCCAGGAGCTTCAGTGACCATAACATCTAGGCTCCTCACTGGAGGTAGCTCAGTGAGAAATCTGTTGTGCTTTATTGATCTGCCTGCATGAATGCAGCTCCAGGAACATTTAAGGGGCTTGAGACCATCCAGGACATCCAACACACTTTACCCGTCCACCACCTTCAACATCTACTCCCTCCACCACCAGGAGCAGCAGTGTGCACTATGTACAAGTGCACGGCAGCAATCCACTAAGGATCTTTCAACAGCAATTTCCAAATCCATGGCCTCTTCTATCTCGAAGAACAAGGGCAGTGGATACTTGGGAATGGCACCTGCAAGTTCCTGTCCAAGCCAATCACCAACCTGACTTGGAAATCTATCTCCATTCTTTCAGTATCGCCGGGTCAAAATCCTGGAACTCTCTTCCTGAGGGCATTTGGGTCCACCTACAGTACATGGACTGCAGCAGTCTAAGAAGGTGGGAAGGCAGTGACCTAGTGGTACTGTCACTAGACCATTTATCCAGAAACTCAGCTAATGTTCTGAGGACCCGGGTTTGAATCCTGCTACAGTAGATGGTGGAATTCAGCTTTAAAAAACAAATCTGAAATTGGCAATGCAATTGATGGAAAAACCCATCTGATTCACCTTTGTGAGGGAAATCTGCATTCCTACCCTGGTTTGGTCCACACATAATGTGGTTGACTCTGAAATGGCCTAGCAAGCCATACAGTTGTACCGATTGCTTCCGTCTTCTGAAGGACATCTAGGGACAGGCAATAAGTGCCAGCCCTGCCAGCAAAGGTTCACATTGCATGTGAATGAAGAAAATTGGAGTACTTCCACTGTCTACCTGGTGGGGATCAGCCAAGCCAGGAGAGATCTGACTTCAATGGCTCATTGCCAAAGTAGACAGTACCTTCACCCTTTGAAACACCAATGAGACATTGAAATTCATGTTCGGTACACAAATATTGTCTCTGTCCTGACAGGAAAGGTATAATTCTTATTTTCTTCTGTGAAAAAAAAACATTCTGGAGACGTTTTATTTTAGCCAACACATCAAAAGCATGAATTATTTAGTGAGCATTTAATTATTAAAGCTGGAATTTTATATTAAACGAATACATGTTTATCTTGGCTGGATATCTGATGAATTTTATTTCAGCTATATAAATTCTGCTTGGCTCCTATTCCATTGAGATAAATGCATTCCGACTGTATGAGTGTGGAACTTAATGTATTTAACAATACCACCAAGCTGTTGATGGATGAATTCTGGGAATGGTGTCATGCAAAGAGGAATTTATTTTGTACTAATGTCCACCTGTTTATTACCTGCTGCCCTAACCTAATGATTTGCCTGTTCAAAGAGAATTATAGTAAACTCGGTCGAATTGTTTCCCTCAAAAGGCAAGCCCTTTACAAATCAGGTGAAATTGACAGGAGGCCATTCAGCCCCATGGGCATACTCCACTATTCAATTAAATCACTATTGATCTGTGACCTAACTCCATCAACCTGCCTGTCCCCCATCTAATCATGATGTTGGCTAGCAAAGAATCATGAATTAAGCTGGCATCTTCTGCTTTCTTGTGGGGAGATTTCAAATATTATCATAGCAAGCATGTGTGGAATAACTTTAAAAGACAACATCAGGAACCAGTACATCAGTGAAGGTTGTGAAGGCGTTGAAGAAAGTATCTGAGCAAGGATGTAAATATTGTTCTTGTGCTATGGTGGGGTTTGGGGAAGTGACACAATGTGGTGAGGTGTCTCTGAGGGATGGGACTTACAGCCACATGGAAGAGAGGAGTCGAAGACCAGATGCAACGATATGGCAAAAGGATACTTAGAGACAGTATGACTGGAATGGAAATGGGCAGCTGTCAGGAAGAGATGGAGTAGTGTGATTGAGCAGCATTGTGGAGACCTCAAGTAAAATGGGAGGTGTTGGAACCAAAATATGAATCCAAATGTTATCACCACTGTCCATGTCACTTCGAAAATTACTGAACTCTTGCTTCCTAACCTCTAAAACGTTTGGTGGATTTTTCCCTTCCTAAGCCATCTTCCTTGAAAAAACTGACAGATATTGAAATGTATTGACCATCCTATCGCATCAGGAAATTTTACAATGGGCCCATTCATGCCCCTTGTAACCGCACCCAGTTCTGACAAAAAGCAGCCCAGTTCGTCCCAGCCTTTCTCCATATCCCAGCAACTTATCCCTTTCTTCTTGAAATATTTATCCAGTTTCCTTTTGAAGACCTCTATTAATTCTGTATCCATCTCTCTATCAGGCAATGAATTCCAAACATAAACCGTGTAGGTGAGAGTATTTTCACTCCAGTGTGTAGGATTGTTGAAATGATGTTGTTAGCCATAAGGAAACCATACCTGAGGTCAGTCTCTAAAACTGTCAAGCACGAGCATGCATGTAGTTAAACATCAGGTGAGGGCAGGGAATGACACCAGTGGCGCGACTGGTCAGGAAGGCTACCAACCCGGAGTTGGGTGCCACTCAGCATCTGTGAAAGGGTCAGCATTTTGAGAAGAATGATGCACAAAGAATTGAAACGTAGTCTTTGTTACGATGTTGCTGCATGGACCTAGTACCTAAAGAGTTCCCATTACTTACTGTACTTCAGCAGGAGACCACCAACTTTATTATGTGCAGCACATTTCGAAACAAATGGCTGTCTGTTTCTTAACATATTTGGGCTGTCATAGAATGATTGATATCATACAGCATTATTATACAACCTCAGACCAGCAGCGCAGCTTTCAGGAAATATGAGCTACTCCATGTTTATATTCTCAAATGTCTGGCTGCCGGCTGAAATTGCGACCAGGTTTCCCGGTTTCAGTTCCTTGCTGGGAGCATTTCTAGGGGAGCAGAGGAGAATTGAAGAACGTTTTCCATGCAAATACAGTGCAGAGAGCGATTTCTGTTGGAATTCTCAAGTGTGCAGTCGGGAATTCTGATCATTCGTGTTTGCTGGACGTTTTCACAGTGGAGATGGCCCAAAAAAAAATTCACTCTTTACCCTGATTCATTAATGTGAAAGGTAGTAGGCTGGATCATGGTATAACTTGTCCATGTCAACTTAGTCATTACAAAGACAACAGCATCTCTGTTCCCGATGGTGGGGGATGTCCTGAACCAGGGGTCGTAGATTAAGGATAAACTTTTTAGGGCTGAGATGACAAGAAATGTTTTTTTTTGGGAGAAAGGGTGGCACTGTGGCTCAGTGGTTAGCACTGCTGTCTCACTGCGCTGGGATCCGGGTTTGATTCTAGCCTTGGGCAACTGTCTGTGTGGAGTTTGCAAGCTCTCCCTGTGTCTACGTGGGTTTCCTCCGGGTGCTCCGGTTTCCTCCCACAATCCAAAGATGCGCAGCTTAACTGGATTGGCCATGGGAAATTGTCCATAGTGTCCAGTGATGTACAGGCTAGGTGGGCTGGCCATGGAAAATGCAGGGTTACAGGGATAGGGGAGTCTGGGTGAGCTTCTCTTCAGAGGGGCAGTGTGGACATGATGGGCTGAATGGCCTGCTTCCACAGTGTAGAGATTCTGTGAAGTTTCTTCACCCAGAGAGTGGTGAGCCTGTGGCATTCATTACCACAGAAAATGGTTGCGGCCAAAACATTGTGTTTTCAAAGAGGTAGATATAGCTCCGTTGTCTAAATGGATCAAGGGACTTCGGGGTGGGGGGATTAGGATATTGAGTTTGATGATCAGCCATGATCATATTGAAAGGTGGCGCAGGCTTGAGGGGTTGAATGGCCTACTCCTATCTTCTATCTGTGTGGACATTTGTTGCCCATGGCTAATTGCCCGCAAATTGAGTGACTTGCTAGGCAGAGGGCAATTAAGAGTCAACCACATTACCATGAGTTTGGAGTCACATGTGGATGAGACCAGGCAAACTCATCAGATTTCCTTCCCTAAAGCACGGTCGTGATTTTTCACAACATGGTCACCATTACTAAGGCTACCTTTTATATTCCAGAACTCTTGATAAAACTTAAACCCAACACTTGCTTTCTATTCACCCTGTCCTTTACAATCACATACACCAGTATCAGGTTCCTCCCTTAACCTTATCTGCCCCAAAGAAAGCAGCCTGAGTTTAACCAGTCTCTCTTCATTGCTGAAATGCTCCATCCAGGCAATAATCCTCTGCACTCCCTCCAGTGTAATCACTTCCTTAACATTATCTCTGTTTTCCCCCTCTCTTTGCTAATGCTGTCAGACCTGCTGCATTTCTACAGCACCCTCTGTGTTTGATTCAGATTTCCAGCATTCTGCCTTGTCACTCACAGCAAAGCTACCGCCTAGAACGTGGGACCAAAGTTACATGGTACTGTAACAACCCTATACCCCAAATCATAGAAGCAGGCCATTCAGCCCATCAGTTCTGTACAAATCCTCCAAAGAGCATCCCACCCTAACCTATCCCTGTAATTCTGCATTTCCTATGGCTAATCCACCTAGCCTGCACATCTTCAGACTGTGCAGTACCCAGACAACGTGCAAACTCCACACAAACAGTCTCCTGAGGCTGGGATTGAACCCTGGACCCTTCTACTGTGAGGTAGCAGTGCTAACCATTGAGCCATCGTGCCTGCCCTGCATTGTCTCAATGCTGTCAAGGAGAAGGCATGTTGTGAGTGTAGCAACAGCAGCCTGTTCAGAATTTAGAGGGAATGACAGACAATCTAGTGTCTCCACAAAAGCATACTGCTGTCATAACTGTGACACTGGAATGCAGTTTAAGAGATCAGCTTTGAGATTCCCCATGTGACTCCACTGATTATTCCTGCACTCCAGTTGTTTTGGGAATAAGGTAAGAAGTTATTTAGGAAAGGTAATCTCTACTTTCAGGTCTAAATCTGTGCCTGCCTCTGACAGAGCCAGATTGATCATTTGGGAGCTGTCAGATTATTTGCCTGTAGCTCCTCACAGGATGTTCAAAAATAACATCCATGTGTGTTAGGGGGGGAATGGAGTCTTTACAAAACCCTTCCAATGGCATTACCACTTAAAAAGAAACCAGTAATTTTCACAAAATCGTTTTCTCTCATTCGGGAGAATATGAACTGAGTTCTGAAGAAGAGTCATCACAAACTCAAAACGTTGACTCTTTTTTTCTCTCTCCGCTGATGTTGCCAGACCTGCTGAGTTTCTCCAGCATTCGCTATGCTTGTTACAGATTTCCAGCACCCACAGTATTTTCCCTTTAACCACCATTCTGAGGGGGCTTGACAGGGTAGATGTTGAGAAGATGTTTCCATGAGTGGAGGATCCTTAAGTGAGGGGTATAGTGATAGAGTAAGGGAGCACTCATGTAAAACAGATGTGGAGGAATTTCTTCTCCCAGCGGGTCATGAATGTCTGAAGTTCTGTACCTGAAGACTTGTGGAGACAAGTGCACTAAGACGGTTAAAGAGGAAAGAGGTAACATTTTGAAATATCAGGAGTTGAGTCCTATGGGAAGTTGGAGCCTGGGGCAGGAAATGGTGGCCGGTGGCTCAGTAGTTAGCACTGCTGCCTCACAGCGCCAGGGACCTGAGTTTGATTCCACCCTCGGCTGACTGTCTGTGTGGAGTTTGCACATTCTCCCTGTTCCTATGTGGGTTTCCTCGCACAGTCCAAAGGTGTGCAGGCTAGGTGGATTGGCCATGGGAAATTGCCTGTAGCATTCAGGGATGTGTAGATTCGGTGGATGGGTCTGGGTGGGATGCTCCGAGGGTCAGTGTGGACTTGTTGGATTGAAGGGCCTGTTTCCACACTGTAGGGATTCTATGAGAAACCGTGATCTTACAGAATGGTGGAGGAAGCTTCAGGGCTGAATGGCCTACTTCTGCTCTGATTTCTTATGTGAGAGTCTCTTGAGTTATAAGTGAGTCCATGAGAATGCAAGAACATATGTCCGCACATATTAGACGCGATTCTGCTATTGTACAGCATTTATTAAATAATCTAGACCGAACTAAGCAGGCTACCAGAAACTAATTTAAGATCATCAGTCAGGTTCACGGTGTGATGTATTTGTGTGCGCTGGAAACTGTGTATATTTACATACAGGCCCCTGTTCCACATCAGGAAAACAAATGTATACACACACTGCGCCTTTTCATTAGGAACGGGATCTTGGGGAGCGCTAACCTCTGGAACATTCTACATAATGATATCATGTTCTGGTCTGAGACCTAAGATTGACAGTTAACTGTTTTTACAGCTTCTCCAAACCAATGAAGTGCCTCTTTCTCATGCAGTATCAGTTGGTGCCCCTATTTTTTTAAAGACTTTTTTGTGCCCCACTCCTGATGAGTTCAAGACAAAAAGCCTTGAGTTCTTGTTTCCTTTTGGCAATGTTGACGACGTTATGATCATGGGTATAATTATCAGCAGTGCTGCAGACGGAAGCTGTAAGCTACCTTCAATCAGAAAACATCCACATATTTATTTATGCAATAACTTTAAGCTGATTTCAACCTTTTTTTTTTTGGATACTTTCCAGATCCTCTTCCTTTTGTCTAATTTTGTTTCTGTTGCCGTTTTCTCTTGCTCAGTGTGATTCCCCACTTGTGCTTATTCTTTCTCCGATAAGCCAATTTTCATTCCAGAGGCAGATTCATCTCCGTCTGTTTTTGCTCGAGGGAGATGTGGGAGATGTTCTGAATGCCAAATCCT
>JAHRHZ010000046.1:4098839-4113621 GCA_024137785.1 Ginglymostoma cirratum
AAGTTTTCCTGCTCCTATGATGCTGCTTGACCTGCTGTGTTCATCCAGCCCCATGCTTGCTATCTTGAGTTTTAAATTAACTTTGGGTTTTGGTGATGAAAACCTGTTGTGCAGAAGGTAATCTTATCATGGAAAAGAGGATTAGGAGATGCTAGTGAGCAGTGGAAAAATATTCAGCCAGGAAAGGCAGTGTAATAGGTCGGGTCAGCTGCCTGCAGTGAACTGTAGCTACAGTTTGCAATCCTCTGATCCTCCTTTGATACTTCATTTTGTCTGATATCGAAATTGCAATTGGACATGTTTTTATTTTGGCTTTCCCACTGCCGGATCCTGGAAATGACAACTCCAGCCAAGCTACAGACAAGCTGCAATTTATTTGGAACAGCAAAGAAAAATGTGCCTGAGAATACTAGAGTTGGATTATTTATTTGTTGATTTCAGTGTCATTTTAGCAAATCGTGAGTGGCCTTGAATCAAGGGCAGGTACACAGCAAAGCTCTCCCACCAGAGACAGGAGGAACTGCCGATGCTGGAGTCTGAGATAACAAGGTGTAGAGCTGGAGGAACACAGCAAGCCAAGCAGGAAGGCTGACGTTTCGGGTCTGGACCCTTCCCAGACCCGAAACATCAGCTTTCCTGCTGCTCTGATGCTGCCTGGCCTGCTGTGTTCATCCAGCTCTACACCTTGCTATCTAAAACTGTCCTGCCACTGTCTTTGCAAGGTTAAATAAAGTAGTGGAATTCAATCAAAAAGGCCTCTTTCTTTTTCCCTTGGGAATCTGCATTCCACTCCAGCCTAGGACAATGGAGTAAAGTGTCTGCCAGTAATGGACAAGAACTCAAGACCTTGAGTGCAGTCAGTTTGGCCATCCCATTCTCCATTGGATACAAGTCCATGAGAATACAAGGGATGGGGGCAGGAGAAGGCCTTTCAGCCCCTTGAGTTTGTTTCAGCTTTCAATACTATCAGGGCTGAACCAATCTTTACCTCAGCTGTCCAAATGCCCCCACGACCGTTCCATGTGACATTTATTGTTCAAAAATTGGCCTGTCTCAACCTTAAACCTCTTCAGTGCCTCAGTCTCGGTTGCTGTCTAATGGGGAGAATTCTAAAGATTCACATTTACCCCTAAAGAAGAAATCCCTTCTCATCACCATCTTTTTTCACTCACTTGTGAAATGTGGGCATCACCGCATTTATTGCCCATCCCTAATTGCCCTTGAGAAGGTGGTGGTGGGCTGCCTTCTTGTACCGCTGCAGCCCATGTGCTGGAAGTAGATCCATAATGCCATTAGGGAGGGAATTAAATGGGCAACACATTACCTTGAGGCAATACCCCCCACCGTCCTCAATGCCCCAGTGGGAAACAAGCCCAGCACTTGCTACTGTACAGAACCAAACTGTGTTTGTGACTTAATATAATCATAATGATATTTTTATGAATAAAGTATATTTCCTAAAATGAAAAGAAACTTACTGAAAATTTCAACCAAAGAAGCGACAGGTATGAGCCCTGAAAAAATATAACAATGCCATTGTGTTTCTTCTGAGGTTGGGATTTTCTTTTTGCTGAAGTCTGGCATTACTACAAACTTGCAAACATTTCTGAGACAGCAGAGGCCGTATGAGAGCTTTGAATTTTTGTTTCAGTTAAAAAAAAGATGCAGTTTAGCCATTATTTTTCTACAGTTCTTCTGAAAGCACAAATACAAGCCGCGTGCTCTCTCTGATACTTAATCGAGGGATCAGTTTCATGAAACAAGCAATTGTTGGAGAAACTCAGCAGGTCTGTCAGCATCTGTACAGAGAAAACAAGGGTCAACGTTTCAAGTTCAGTGACCCATCCTCAGATCTTATGACTTTAGCAACTGATCTGAGCGTTGAGATCATTTTAGGCCAATAGTGATAGTGTTCCCTCATTATTAGGTATTTACAAGAATGGTTCCAGGGATTAGGAACTTCAGTGATGAGGATAGATTGAAGAAGTTGGGACTGTTCCTCTTGGAGCAGAGAACGCTGAGTGGATATTCGATAGAGGTTCTCAAAATCATGAGCAGGCTGGATTGAGTAAATCGGGAGAAACCGTTCCAGCTCATAAAAGCAACAAGAGCAAGAAGGGGCATAGATTTAAAGTGATGTGTAAAAGGAGCACGGGTGTTGTGAGAAAAATCTTTTTCACACAGTGAGTAGTTAGGGTGAGGAATAAATTGCCTGGAAATGTGGGGGAGGCAGGTTCAATTAAGGCATTGGAGAGAGCATTGGATGTTTATTTGGATGGAAATGGTGCACAGGACACGAGGATTAAGCGAGAGATTGGCTATAGGCAATGATGCTCGTTTGATAAGCCAGTAGAGGCAAGATGGGCTGAATGGCCCACTGTGTCGTAATGATTCTGTGGATCTGATTAATGACATTCCATCCTTTCACTCAGTGCATCAATAGAGAAACACATGCAATCGTGTTGAAACTCGGTAAATTGGAAAACGTAGAAACTTTAGAAAAGCTTTTATTTCTTGAAGCAAGTGGGATGAAAGGTTTCTCATTTTTCACTGGGTACATGATGCCATTCTACCTGCTTAGCAACTCACCCAGTATCCATCACAGGCTGGTCTAAGTGCGAATAGCAGTAAGGTTCCAGGTTTAGTTTCTGACTTGGAGCCAGATGTTTCTGGAGTTGGGAAGACTATACAGATAGTTTAAACAAGTAGCATAGAGCCAGATACAGAAGTCCCAGATACTGAACTTTCTGGTTGCATTCATATCAGTTTTTTACTGGAAGGGGCGGGCGGGGAGGAAGCTAGGGCATGATTCACACGGAAGGGGATCTCAAACTCATCACGGTCATCGGAGGTCAGTGCTGACTTCAAACAGAACTTGTTTTGCCTGGTCCGAGGCTTAGAACCCACAGTGTGGGAAAAACAAATCCATGTGCTAAACGTAAACACTCATGAAGGGCTGATAAGATCCTAATTCGAGGCTTTTTAAATCCCCACTCTTTAAAATGAAAAAAAAGAGTTTAACTGCAACTGAGAGTTATAAAGAGAACAAACTCTGGTGGATTCCTTTGTCTGACAGATCGTCATGTAGAGGTTAGTAAGAAACATTTCCTTCTGTTTGTGCAGTTCAAATAGAGATCTGTGCTGACATTTCACCAGAGCTATCATTATATAGTTACAAATGCTTGGCTGTGTTTCAAATAATTATCTCAGCAAGTGGTTCTGAGTTTTCACAGTTTGATTGAAGTTTAAAGAGGTTGCTATCTTTGATGTAAGGTCTGAGTGGACACATTTTTTAAACAATAAGTTAGTCACTTGATATTTAAAAGCCAGATGGGCTTCACAAGCATGAGATGTTCTTTCGCTGTCAAGTGTGCGGGAGAGATAAATTGTGTTAGATTGTTAGACGTTTATTGTTCTCATTTCGACATGATCCCTGAGACCAGCCTGTGATGGATACTGAGTGAGTTGCTAAGCAGGTAGAATGGCTGGTATAAGATAGCACGGTGAGTGAGCGGGGAACATGTATGTTTGGGTAAGGCCTGGAGGGTTGTAACAGCTTCTGAAACATTCCATGTCGTTATCTGAGGAAGAAATCTGTTGAATGTCATTAGCAAAAGCAGAGATTGTATGTAATGCACATTTTTTGAGGAAACAAGACATTTTGCAAGGAAGATTTCACATTAAAAGATGAGAATAAAAGGAGGATAATCAGCGTTATTTGAAAATTGAAGGTATATGAAAAGACTGGCTTGAAGTAAAGAGTTATGGAAAGATTACCCTGAACTAAGGACAGACCGTAATGTAATGATGGAGTGCTAATGCCACTGGACTTGGATTTCAGAACCCCAGGCTAATATTCTGGGGATATGGCTGACAATGAAATTTGAATTCAGAAAAACACTGGAATAAAACTAAGCCAGCCCAGCGTCGATCATGTAACTACCGTTAATTGTCGGGAAAAACCCATCTGACTCACTAATGTCCTTTAGGGAAGGCCATCCTTACCTGGTCTGGCCTGCATGTGACTCCAGACCCACAGCAATGTGGTTGACTCTTAACCCCACTCTGGCCAATTAGGGATGGGCAATAAATGCTGGCCTGGTCAGCGATACCCTCGTCAAGAAAATGAGTTCAAAAAAATATACTTTCAGACGGAGCACAGAAAATGATGAGCAGGGAGCAAGTTGAGAGAACTCTTCTGAATGTCCAAGCTAATATATGTCCCTCAATCAACACCACTCAGAAAAAATATCTGATTATATACGTCACTGTTGTTTTTGGGACATCGCTCTGCAGAGACTATCTCTTTAATAACCTCGCAAAGCAGCACTTCTGATGCATTTCACAGAGCTTTCACCGCAAAGCACTTTGAAACATCTTAAGGTTATGAAAGGGTGTATAAATGTGTGTTGCTCCTGTCTCTCACAGACTGAATGCAAAGTGCATCCAGTCTCTGCAGAATAGCCATCTCCAAAACAAATCGAATGATGGAATGTGTAGCCGTGACCCTGGCACACAGGTCGAGGAGGTGAAGCTTCAGCTGTATTGTGCTTTGGTCAGGCTTCTTCAGTAATGTGTCCTCTTCCAGTCACTGAAACATGAAGGAGATGCTGAGGCATTTCAGAGTAAAAGCACCAGGCCTGAGCTGTCTGATCCGAGCAGACTCTGTTGTGAGAAAATAACTGGAACACACTGGAATGTTGGGGATGAAATTTATTTCCAAAGCAATTGGTTTCACAGTGGAGCTGTCTCTGGATCAATAAGCTAAGATACAGCGAATGGCCTTCTGTATCTGTCACCCAGTTTGCTCATTGTTTCGTAATGCTTGTGAGAATAGAGGGCCGACAGAAAGATTAACCAGAAAGATAAGCCTCCTTTCATTTGGCTTCCCACTGCATCCATGAAGCTGCGAGGCTCTTATATTTGATCACTGATGTGTCTGCTACAAAATATGATCAGTTCTGTACTCCCTGCATGGAATATCATTTTGCATCAACACAAAAGAAGTGGTTTGTGGATCCTTTAAGTATGCACTGTTTGTGACAGAACACTAATGCTAACACGTTATTTTTGGACTTGCTTCTATGACATGATGGCGCACAATTGCGGCATTGTGTGGCAAAAGCACAATGTCAAAAATAAAGTGCATTTACTGGGCTCTTCATCCCCAGTGCCTTGTGTTACTGTCCCTAACTCTGTGCTGTACCTGACCACGAATTACTCAAGGCTGTCACTCTGTGCAGAAAGTAACAGTATCCTGCTCTGCATAGATAAGCAGAGGAAATCATCCCGAGCGGGATTGCAGAAGACTCACTGACTTGTGTAAAAGCAGAATGCTGTGGATCTGATTTCTACAAGCCCATACGGCAATGAAGGTGGATGCAAATGGTGCGTTGAAAAGTTTAACCTTGAATTGAAATTGTGCTTAAGTCCTCACACATCAGAAATAAGAGTGTTGACTGAGTCAGCATTTTATTAGTTCCTTATTCATTAGTGGCTGTTCAATTTAGTTTGATCTTGGCTACAAAAGTGAAGTGAAATCACGTTTTTAAGTGCCTGCAGTTTGGCCAAATGCTGCTTTTTTTAAAAAAATTTGACAAAGAAACAAGATGTGTTCAGCTCTGAAGAGATTGACAAATACTGGGACAATACCATTGATCAGAATCTATCACATCTGCACTCAGGCAAGTAGCATATTTCTCCAACAGTCTATTCTGAACTAAACAAAGCAATTCTTTTCCGTACTGATTGACAATATCCTGCTAGTGATTTCCTCAGTATTCTCAGTAGCCTTAACTACCCTCAGTCAGAATTCCCCAATCCATTTAGATTGATTCCACAATATAGATGGAGTCAACAATTGATTTAAATTGATTTTGAAGTCTTTGACTTTAAAGGAAAATGATTGACAGCAGCTATCCCCTTTGATTCCATGCATAGAGCAAGGGCTCAATTTCAGCAATGTTTGTGACATTTAAACTGAAATATTGCCAATAAAAATAGTTGAAAATAGTAATAGAAAAACAAAATCAGATTTTGAATTTTAGAGTGTGAGATGATGATGCCCTCAAATTGGGCCAGTGAAGTATTTCCCAGAACAGAGAAATGTATTTGGACCCAGTGAACTTGGTCCTTTCTCAAATGTTGATCAGCTTCCCCTAGAATAGTTTTTCTGTCTTGAACCCAGTTCTCTGTGCCCCTCTAATTCTGTCCTCTTGGTCTTTAGCACTCCACCATTCAATTGTCTGGACTGTAAGCTCTGCAATCCCCTGTTTTCACTCTCTGCCCCTCTACCTTGCTTTCCACCTTTTCAGACACTCCTGAAAACCTGCCTGTAGTAATTGTAATGAGGTCAGCCAAGTGGACATCATAGGATAGAGTCCCCTAATTGGACCAGGTTAACAGCTCCAATTAGAAAGCCCTGGCTGACAGATAAGGAGTGTCAGGGATCCTGTTCACTCTTAGAGTAGCTCTGAGGGAGCTGGATCAGTGTCAAGGATGTTCCATGCCTAATTAAAGGGTGACTTGGTGACAGGATACCAGCCTCTGTTGAGTTATTCCACTACCTTTTAACTGACCTACTATTCCCTTCTGTACCTCAGTATATTTGTTTCATAACACTCCAGTGAAGCACCTTGTGACTTCACATTTATGTTACGGGCAATATATAATTAACCAATTCAGTGGAGTTGCAAGTCTGAGGTTACACTGTTAGGTTATACTGTGATGCACAAGGTAAAGATGCTGTAATCCTATCAGACCATGGGGCTACTCTCTTGGAGAGAGACAACTGGTGGTGTTTAATATGAGGGTCACCACACCTCGGGTGAGGGGAAGGTTGATGAGTTGAGACCCTTATAATAACCTCAGCCAATGCAGGAGTTGAACCATCACCTTGCATCACAGACCAGCCATCCAGCCAACTGAGCTAACACACTGTGTGCAAGTAGTTTATAGACTGATAACCCTGGTGAGATTTTTTTTTTGGCCGGTCAAGCCCTTCAACTTTAGGCTGACTCACTGGGCAAGCAGTGTGCGACCCGGGTTTGAAATATACAATCTCCTAATTATTTTACCGCATGTTTTGCTGCTGCTTCCTATAGAACAATAAAAGGGTGTATTTTAAATGACTCGAGTGGGCTAGCCCCAAACACCCTCCCTGGTGTGTTCCACATGTTCCTCACTTTCTGTTTTAATTTTCTGACGGTTCCCCGGGACCTTGTTTGTGTTGAACCTTTGATGTCAGCTGCCAGATCAAACAAAAGTTGTGTACATGCACTTGATTTGCACACAAATACTCTGAAGAATTTTTAAATGGTATATTTTTTCTGTCTAGTGTGTTTGCTACCTCAATCCGTTCGAACAAAAGGGAAGTTGGAAGCTGCTGTTAATGCGTCTTTTCATTTCTCTGCACAATTCCCAGGTCACTGTGTCACTAAATGCCCTCTCCCTTCCATTTCTTCAGCCATTCGCTTTGGCCCTTCATTCTGGTATTGATATTTTATATTCAGGTGTTTAGGAGGAGGGTACAACCAGATTAAACGTTGTCTCTTCCAAAATGTATTTCTTGAAATTTTCTCCTCTGATTTCACAACAATACATTCGCTGTTGACTGTGTGTCCTAACATGCAGCCCCAGCTTGTGAAGGTGAGTAGCTGCACAAAACTGCCCTTCGATAGTTCAAACACGTTATGACCCATCTGAAACAGGTGGGTCTTGAACCCAGGACTTCTGGCCCAGAGATAGGGACACTACCACCATGTCACAAGGGGAGGCAACGGCCTAGTGATATTATCACTCATCTATGAGCCCAAGACTGAGGTAATGTTCTGGGAAGTCAAGTTGTTGGATGTTGTTGTTGGGTGGGGGGTGGGGACAACCCATCTGGTTCACCGATATCCTTTCAGGAAGGAAATTGCTATTCTTACCCAGTCTGACCTTCATGTGATTCCAAACCCACAGCAATGTGGTTGACTCCTAACTACCCTCTGGGCAATTAGGGATGGGCAATAAATGCTGCCGAGCCAGCAATGCCCTCGTCCTGTAAATGAATTAAAAAAAACATTATTTCAGTTGAGGCATAGATTATAAGAGCAAGGAGGTTATGTTGGAGCTGTACAGGACTTTGGTTAGACTACAGCTGGAATAATGTGTGCAGTTCTGATGTCCGTACTCCAGGAAGGTTAGAGTTAGGGTTACAAATGAATAATAAAAGAGCCATATAGAGTTACCCTTGGCCTGAGACCACGGTGGTTAGTTATAGCAGTGTTTGCATGTCACATTAACGTGGTGTGTCAGGTTTCACTGTCGTAGAGCACTACTTTTCACAACCCATCAGTCCATCATTGTTCTAACCCCCTCTCCCAGCATCTGGTCTGCAGCCTCCTGTGGCATTTCAAATGCTGCCCTAAATACCCCTGAAATATGTTGAAGGTTCCTGCTTCTGCCACCCTTTTAGGCATGAGCTCCAAATACCTATCACCAAGTCGGTGAAAAGGTTTTTCCTCAAATCCCCTCTATATCTCCTGCCTTTTACCTTAAAACTGTGCCCCAAGTTATTGAACCCTGTACTCAGAGGAAATGTTTCTCCCTATCCACTCAACCTGTGCCCCTCCGAACTTTATACACCTCAATTAGATTCCTCCTCAGCCTTCTGTAGCCTGAGGAGAACAAGCCCAGCCTACCTCGACAGCCTTCATAGCCGAATCCCTCTAGTCCAGGCTAACATCCTGATGAGTGTCATCTAAACTTTCTTCTGCCAGGAATCCTGGTGTTTAGTGGGTATCCTTACACCCAGAATCAGAAGGCTGTGGACTTAAGACCCAGTGCAACACAGAATCAAACCTCAGCGGGTATTGCCCATCCCTAATTGCCCTTGAGAAGGTGACAATGTGCACCCCAACAAATTGTTGCCTCTTGTGTGGTGTAAGTGCACTCACTGTGCTGTTAGGAATGGAGTTCCAGCAGTGTGACCCAGTGACAGCAAAGGAATATGGCTGGTGTTCCCAAAGGTCTGCTCCCTTTGTCCTCCTACGTGGTAGAGTTCAAGTTTGGAAAGTGCTATGAGGGGGTATTGATCAAGTTGACCACCTGATGGCTTTGAGCTTCTTGAGTGTTGCTGGTGTCACACTCATTCAGGCAAGTAGAGAGTACTCCATCACACTCCTGACTTGTAGATGGCAGACAGGCTTTGGGGAGTCAAGAGGGGAGGTAATCAGAAGCAGAATTCCCAGTCTCTTAGAGATCCCAGTCTCTTACCTGCTTTTGTGCCGCTGTATTTGTATAGCTAGTCTAGAGCAGTTTCTGGTCAATGATAACCCCTTAGCTGTTGCTAGTGGGGGCATTTAGCAGTGATAATTGCATGTCAAGGGTCTGTGGTTAGATTCAGTCTTGTCGGAGATGGTCATTGCCAGGCAGTGCTATGGTTTGGATGTTGCTGGCCACTGGACACCCCCAAGCTGGATATTGCCCAAGTCTTGCTGCATATGGACATAAAGTGATTCAGCGTGTGCCAATAGCACTGGATATTGTACAATCCTCAGTGAGCATTGATCATTTCTGATCTGATAATGGACTTAGGGTCAGTGATGAAGCAGGTGAAGATGGCCAAGCCATCTCGATGACAGTACACTGAGGAACTCCTGCAGAGATGTCCTGGAGCTGAGATGACTGACCTCCAACAACCATGACCATCTTCCTACACACCACCTGTTGTTAGTCACTAATAGTCCCCATTAACAACTATTCACCCTCCCAGCCTGATCGTTATCAACTTTGTCTGTCCAACTGCTCTTCTGTCTCGTAAGGCTCTATCCTATCATTTACTCCCTACCCCATCCCTCTCCCTTTTTTCGGCATATAAACTGACATTCTCCCAGTTCTGAGGAAGGGTCACCGGACCTGAAACGTTAACTCTGTTTTTCCCTTCACAGATGCTGCCAGACCTGCTGAGCTTTTCCAGCAACTTTGTTTTTGTTCCCTCTTCTTGCATGCCAGGCATGATTCCAACCAGCAGAGAGTTTGCCCCCTAATACCTATTGATTCCAGTTTTGCAAGAGCTCCTTGATGCCGCACTCAGTTGAATGCAGCCTTTTGATATCAAGGGCTGTCACTCTCACCTCACCTCTGGAATTCAGTTCCTTTTGTCCATGTTTGAACCAAGACTGTAATGAGGTCAGGAGCTGAGTGGCCCTGGCGGAACCCAAACTGGGCGTCACTGAGCAGGTTATTGCTGAGCAGCTGCTGCTTGGTAGCACTGTTGGTGACATCTTCCATCATTCTGCTGATGATGAAGAGTAGACTGACGGGGCAGTAATTGGTCGGGTTGGATTTGTCCTGAGTTTTTGATTTTTAGGATATACCTGGGCAATTTTCCACATTGTTGGGTAGATGCTGGTGTTGTAACTGTACTGGAACAGCTTGGCTAGGGGAGCAGCAAGTTCTGGCACACAGGTCTTCAGTACTGTTGCTGGGATGTTGTAGGGACCCATAACCTTCTCAGTATCCAGTGTCTCCAACCATTTCTTGACGTCATGTGGAGTGAATCGAATTGGCTGCAGACTGGTGTCTATGATGCTGGGGACTACTGGAGGAGGCCAAGATGGATCATCCACTCGGCACTTTTGGTTGAAGATGGATGTGAATGCTTCAGCCTTGTGTTGTGAACTGATGTGCTGGGCATTAATGAGGATGGAACCTCCTCCAGTGGATTATTTAATGACTGGGTGTGTCAAAATCAGAGAGCGGTATTGGTTCACTTAGTTCCTTCTATCACATCCTGATTCTATTGTTTCATACGCGTGTAGTCTCCTGTTGCTCCAGGTCAGCAGGTTGGCAACCTGTTTTTAGCAGTTGGGAAAACATTTGCCAAATCCTGGCAAGCAAGGCACGTTTCCCTCTGCTGTGCAGTCCTTAACTCAATGGGAAAACAAGTTAGGTATGCCATAATGATTGAAGCATTGTTTTAAAACTGGGAAACATTGCCTCTTATGGTTTATTTAAAATTTGTCAGAGAGGAAACATTCTCTTCCTCATTAACCTGATTCTAATTTGAAGGTTAAGTATGATTTAAGTGTATAATTAGAGATTCCTTGTTCGGTCACAAAAAAAACCTTCATTTATAATCTGTTAGTCATGATCAACTGGAATTTATATTATTGATGCAGAATCTCCCAGCCACATTTTACTGTATTAATTAACTCAATTGCTGAAATACCAATCCTATCTTTGTAAAATTTGTAGTTTATGCTAAAAGGAATGTGAGAAACTAAGTAGTAACCTACTTTAACATATGTGAGCTAATTTGCATATACATTGTAATTTCATTCGAACAAGACATTTTAGAAAGGACAAGTCTTGTCTTTATGAAACAGTGGATTTATAGTTTGTAGACAATAAAGAGGGTTAATCAAGAATTATGTTAATGAGCCCTTATTTACATAATTACAATGTATTTTCAGTGCTAACTTAAATATCGCAAACACACATTGCACAGAATACTATCTATACACAGCTGTAACACTTTGCTGTCACTGGGGTAATGGATTTTTGTAAATAATGTCAGTGCTTTCTATCTAACACAAATAGAAATGTGTGGATTTGCTGATTTGATCACGACAGTCCATGTGGCTTAATCACACTCACATTAAAGTCATTGTCCAGTTGTATGGCAAGACCATACCTGGGCTACTGAGCACAGGAAGGATGTGCTTGCATTAGACTCAGTACAAAGATGTTCGCTCGGTTGGGTATCTGGGGAGAGAGGGTATTCCTCTGTTGAGACACTGAGGAAATTGAGCCTGTATTCCATGGAGTTCAGAAGATTGAGCAGTGACCTGATTGAGATAGATGAGATTGGAACTTGTGTTGGTTGTATGTTGCTGTCAATAGGCAATTGGGCTCAATAAAAGAAGGTAGATGAGATTCTTCATGAAGAAGGCAATGTTTTGAAAGATTATTTGACTAAGATGGAAACCTAAATGCTGACTGAAATAAAGTCTGTCTTGATCACATCTGCCATCTATGTATAATTTATAGACTATAATTGAACATAATTTGCCTGTTGATTCATTTTTGATTCTTTTAGAGGATTGAAGAAAGGTTTGTTTTATTTGGCTCTTCTATGGTAGATACTCTGTTTTGACTTTAAACTGTGGAAGCTTGTGGCTTCGTTCTTTTAGTAACTTGTTGGGATTAACATCTTTTTAAAAAATAAGGTTTCTGGGCTCAACCACAACAAAGATAATCATGCCTTGTTCAAAGGAAAATTTTCAGATATTAATCGTATATTTATGCTTTCTTCCAGTTCTTACAACTTATTGAATGTAACTCCCCAGATTATTTTTTTATTCATTCATAGGATGAACGAATTGTCCATCCCTAATTGCCCTTGAATGGAGTGGTTTTCTCGGCCATTTCAAAGGGCAAGTAAGAGTCAGCAACGTTGCTGCAGATCTGGAGTCGCATGCAGACCAGATCATGTAAGGGTAGATTTCCTTCCCGAAAGGATATCGGTGAACCAAATGAGTTTTGTTTTGCAGCAATCACTGATGATGATCATGGTTACCATCACCGAGACCAGCTTCAGATGCCAGATTTATGAATTGAACTTAAATTTAACCAGCTTCTCGAAGCCGTGTCTCAAGAGCAATGACTGAGGCCATGAGATCAATTGCTCAATGACATCAACATGCCACCATGTCCGTGTAAATAGTGTTGTTGGGGTTAGTTTGACAGATTATTATCAGAATCCGTTTTTTTTTTTAATTCTTTCATGAGGTATGGACCATGCTGGAACATCTACTTCCTGTCCCTAGTTGCCTCTTGAGGAGGTGGTAGTGAGCTGCCTTCTTGAACTGCTGCTGTAGGTAGACCCACAATGTCCTTGGTGGGGAGGGGGTTGGGGTGGTGGGTGGGGGGAGGAGGTATTTCCAGGATTTTGACTCAGCAATACTGAAGGAACAGTGATATATTCCCGAGTCAGAGTGGCAAGTGGCTTGGAGGGGAACTTCCAGGAGGGTGGCATTCCCATGTTGTTCTAGATCGTAGAGATCATGGGCTGTAGCTCTCTTGTGCAATGACATCACCACTATGCCCCAGCCTCCTGCAGCCAACGTGCCTCTTTATAGAGGTGGATTTCATAGGGATTGAAATATCTGTTTTCCATTCACCCAGCCAGAATCCTGCTACCCCACAGTTATATTACTCTGAGAGTAGCTTGAATCAGATTAAAGTGGGCCCTCTGTTTTTCCCAGACTGCTTTTCGATGACCCTTGAACTAATCTGCGCAACCTATCATAAACCTGGCCATAAGCCCTATTGCACTATGGCAGGGCAGAATTAAGTGCTGCCACTGAGTTACTCTCGGAATTCAGTGTTCCATTAATGTTACATTTTCACAGATTGGTGGAAATGGGTTTCATCACAAGGTTGAAAGGGGAGGTGTAGTCTGGGGAAGAGGTTGCCTTTAAAGGGCTCAGGGGACTCCCAAAGGAAAGGATTCCCCTTCCTGGCTGACAGTAACACAGCATGGATTAGCTGAGGTAGAATGCAGCTCATCATATCCATAGTCAGGAAGTATCGGGAACTCCAATCCATAATATTGCATCCTGCAGATATCAACCCAACTCTGGACAGGGAAATGTTCCTTCTTGAGAATCACTGCCTTTGGAAAGAGGAAAACGGTTCTGGTAAAATTACTCAAGTGTCTAGGATGTTTACTCTTTACACCAAGAGCTTTGATTTGCAAAAGTATCCGTCTTTAAGTTGTTTCTGTTTCAAATTTGATGCTTTTCTTTTGAACTGAAGTAGCTCCAGTAAGATTCCCCCCTTCAAACCCCGTATCTATTAAATCTTTAATTAAATTTGCCAAGCTATTTAATTCCAGGTCAGATATAGCTTGTGTTTTGAAATGTTTCCATCAACCAGCTGGAAACAGAAAGTGAACACTAGAAAATGTTGATGGTCTAGGAAAAATAAAGAATGACCCAGTGCTACAGAGAACAGCAGAAGGAACGACAAAGTGGAAATTTGATCAGAATATTCATAAAATAACCAAGGAAAATGGGTTCCAAAAAGTTAACAAGAATTTGAATTTACTTTACATTGTGGAACGTGCTGCCACAACTAGTTGTGGAGAGTAGGATGGGGGTGTTTTAATAGGAAGCTGGATAAACACGTAAGAGAAAAAGGAGTCAAATAATCTGTTGATGGGCTGAGATGGAGAGAGGTTGGAGGAGGCTGGGGGGGAAGCATAAATACTGGCATGGAGCACTTGGACCAAATGGCCTTTTTCTGTGCCGTATATTGAATGTAACTCCCCTGAGTCACAATTAAAACAATTTACGCTCCTGATTTCCCCTTCTCACCCCCACCCCCCAACCATTCTCTTTCAGCTGTGCCTTTTCAAGAAGGGATTGGGTCTGTGATAATGTCAAGATTAATTGGCCTGCCACTCAAACAAGACCAACAGCCTGTACTTTGTTAAACCTTCTGTTGAATTCAAAGGTACATTATACTTGCTTACCTTAAAGGGATACGCCTGTGTAAAATTGGTATACACGAGGTATGTATGTAGTTACACTACATCTTCAGTAGCGTGAAAGATCACTGACAATAGAGTTAAAAGGTACTGCAGATGCTGGAGAATCCGAGATAACAAGCATGGGGCTGGATGAACACAGCAGGTCAAGCAGCATCACAGGAGCAGGAAAACTTGACGTTTCGGGCCTAAACCCTTCATCAGAAATGGGGGAGGGGAAGAGGGTTCTGAAATAAATAGGGA
>JAHRHZ010000046.1:4123621-4142191 GCA_024137785.1 Ginglymostoma cirratum
GCTCCTATGATGCTGCTTGGCCTGCTGTGTTCATCCAGCCCCACACCTTGTTATCTAAGATTGACAGGAAGCAGCTGTACCCCCTTAGCAGAAGGTTCGGTTACAAGGAGGCATAACTTTAATGTGAAAGGCAGGAGCTTTAGAGGGGACTTAAGGAAAACCCTTTTCATCCAGAGGATGGTGGGAAGCTGGAATGCACCTTTGAAACATACATAAATGAGCACTTGAAATGTCATAATATCCAAGTGCTGGAAAGTGGGATTGGTGCAGATGGATCAGCACAGACCTGTTTGGCTGAAGGGCTGCATTGTGCTCTCTGAGGGTTGGTACCTATCGGAGGGGGGGTGTTAGCTGTAATCACGAGTTGATGATACCTCCCTGTTTACACATCAGGGAAAGGCTGTTCGTAGTTCTCATGATTGAATACAGTGGACTTGTCTGTCTCTGACTCCAACACTGTGGGCTCAAGTCCCACTGTAGGATGTAATGAGGAGGTTGTGTTTAGATATTTTTCATCAAGATACTCAGAGTTGGTATCACACACCACTATAGCTGATAGGATTTGAACCTGAGTCTCCTGGTCCAGAGATAGGGATAATGTCACCAAACTGGTATTGATTTGTAAATCCTTCCACCATGCATTCTAGAAGCTGGTGGCTCAGAGTGGGAAGAGATTTCTGATCAGCAATGCGGCTGAAACAAGTCGGAGCCTCTATCCTCACCACAGCACGCATGCAAAAAGTGTCTGTTGTCATAGCAACCTGGACTCAGTGAATGGTAAACCACCACATCACCCTAAATAAAATACAGAGGCACACTCTGATGCTGGCGCACTGTGATGAGCTACTGAGGGACTGGTTGAATTTTGTAGACCATGTTGTGGGGTGTTATTTTTGTAACTGTCAGATGCACAGGGAGCTCAGAGGGGCTGGATTTCCACCTCTCCTGTCTGCCAGCAGTTACTGCGGGTTAACAAGGGCAGAAATCTTTTTTTTTAAAACACACACGCACGCCCTGTATAATCACATTTTCTCAGCCTCGTGTACAATGTTGAAGATGATGACTTGATAATGGGTGAGGAGACCCATGTGGAGTCCAGTCGTTCCTGGAGAAGCCTATCAAGATCCTATTGTGAAGCAGGCTTCTTCACCCAAAAGGGGTTGTGAATCTGTGGGATTCCCCAGCCCACTGAAACAGTTGAGGCTACCTTGTTGAATGTTTTTAAGGCAAAGATAGATTTTGGAACAGTAAAGGAATTAAGGGTTATGGTCAGTTGCCAGGTAAGTGTAGCTGAGTCCACAAAAAGATCAGCCATGATCTTATTGAATGGCAGACCAGCCTCGATGGGCCAGATGGCCTACTCCTGCTATTTCACATGTTCTTAGGGTGGAGAGGGCACTTGTGCCAGTGATAGTGCCCCTGCCTTTGGCCCAGGAGACACTGGTTCAAGTTGACTCTGCCCCAAGGCTGTGTTGTACCATGTCCATACAGGTCAATTAAAAATATCAATCAAACAGAGTGTGCAAGGGATACGACTTGAATTGGTTGTGAATATTAGTTCACCAAAGGGAGAGAAAAAGAACTTAGTATCAATGGAGTAAAACAGAGTTATGAGCAAGACAGGATTTTGGACAGATATGAGAAGGGGAAGGGGTATCGACACACTACAAAACAACAAGGAGCCCTGAGTTAGAGAAGCAAGCAGTGAGGGTACAGCAATCCAGCCTATACCTCTCCCTAGTGCAACTGAGCCTTCCTCTGGGTACATACTGACTCAGCCCCACTCCTTTCTGGTTCATGGTTTGGAATTATCATGATTGACTTAAAGGAAAGCTTTGGCTAGTTCCCCAGTGGCCTGAAAACAAAGGTGACATTGAGAAATGTTAGATCATCAAAAAGCATCAGAACAACTAAAATCTGAGCAAAGTCCTTTTGGACTCTTGTAACACAGGCAGAGCTATGAAATATTCCATTTGTAGAGGCCATCCATACATTATGCAGCGAGCATTTATATTTCTGATGTGGGTCTGAGGCTGAACTTTTCTCATTCTATACCAGTGCCAGTTGAGCTTGTATTAGATTGTGAGGCAGGAATGAAACTCCATTTTTTTAATAAGCTCTTTCATTACCAATAAAAAAGAATTGATTTAAAGAAATCAATCATCCCACAGAAAGGTCGACCAACTCATTCTGCGTGAACTTTAAGCCCTAGAGAAAATGATTCTGTCTTTGGCACTGACTTCACTTTGTGGTTGGTTGATACAGGGAGTCTCCAGATTAAAATTCCTGATGATTTTATTGGGAATGAAGTGAGTGCAGATATATAATTAACACCTCAGTTTGAGTATTAGCTGGACAGTTAAATTTTTTAAAAATGAATTATTTTATGAATTATTTATTTCCATTTACATATCAGATACATAGCATAGAAACAGGCCATTCAGCCCAACCACTCTGTGCTCATGGTTATTCTTTATTCAAGCCCCCTCCCATCTTTTCTCAGCTGACCCCATCAGTATAACCCTCTGCTCCTTTCTCCCTCCTGTGGCATTCTAACTTACCCTTAAACGCATCTGAATTATACGTCTTAACCACTCTCTGCGGTGGTCTGAGGAAAAAGAGGTTTCTTTTGCATTCCTCAAGGCAAAGGAGGGAGTGTGGTGCACTACAGCTGCAGATCACACCAAAGTAGAGAGAAGTGAGTTGTCAAGGGGAGCTGGGGAATCTGCAAAGGGATGAAGACAGGTTAAGTGAAATGGGCGACAGTTTTGTGGGATGGAGTATAATGTGGCTAAATGTGAACATGCCAATGTTGGCAGGAAGAATAGAGAAGCAACATGTTCTTTTTGAAGTTTAGAGAGACTGCAGATCCCAGTTGCTCAGAGATTGGATGGCCAATTGCTTTTTGTTAGAATCATTATAGAATCCCTACAGTGTGGAAGCAGGCCATTCAGTCCCTCAAGTCTACACCAGCCCTCTGAAGAACATCCTACCCTGTCTCTCTCACCCTGCATTTCTCAAGGCTAATCCACCTAGCCTGCACATCCCTGGACACTGTATGCAATTTAGCATGGCCAATCCACCCTAACCTGCACATCTTTGGACTGTCGGAGGAAACCGGAGCACCCGGAGGAAACCCACACAGACACATGGAGAATGTGCAAACGCCACACAGCCAATTGCCTGAGCGTGGAATCAAACCCAGGTCCCTGGCGCTGTGAGGCAGCAGCACTAGCCACTGTGCCATCCTTCTTGTATGTGAATACTGGCAAGGCCACTATTTATTACCCATCCCTGATTAACCCCCTCAGCCATCTCAGAGGGCATTTAAGAATGAAGTACATTGCCATGGTCTGGATTCACATGTATGCCAGGTTGAGGTGAGGAGGTGTATTTCCTTTCCTGAAGGGCATTCGTGAACCAACATGTGACAGGGGTTACAAGATCACCATGAGATTAGATTTTTTTTCCTAATTCTGGGTTCCATTTAATTTAACTTGCACCATCTGCCACAGTGGGATTCAAACCCATGTTCCCACAACAGTAACCTGGTGCACTAGATTACAGGGTCTGTGACATTGTTACTACGCCACCACCTTCCCTCAGTAAATCACAGAAAGTTAGTCTGCAGGTACAGCAAGTGATTAGGAAGGCAAGTGGGATGAGCATGTTTATTGCAAGGGGAATGAAATGAAAAGTGGGGATGTTTGACCTCAGCTGGACAGGGCTTTGTAGAGATCACATCTGCAGGACTGTGTACAGTTTTGGTCTCCTTACTTGAAAAAAAAAGTTATTGCTTTTAAAAAAGTTTGAGTTGCTTCAGAAGAAGTTCAGAGAAGTTCTGGAATGAAGGGGTTATTTTATGAAGGAAGCAGGTTAGATCCACAGCGGTTGGAGAAGAGCGAGAGGGCTCTTACTGAAACATGGTGAAGGGACTGGATAGGGCGGTTGCTTGGAAGATGTTCTCACTTGTGGGACAGACTAAACCTTGGGGGCACCACTTAAGAATAAAACTTCTCTCTTTTATACAGAAATGAGAATATTTTCTCTGAAAGGGTCTATAGAGTGTGAAATTCCTTCCCCAAAAAGCAATGCTAGCTGATCTTTAAACTTATTCAAGGGTAAGTTAGATAGATCTTTCGTGGACAACGCTGTCCAGGGTCATGAGGGCAGCCAATAGGACAGTGGAGTTGAAGCCACAATCAGAACAGTCATAATCTTGTTCAATGGTCAGACAGGCTTGAGGGGCTGAATGGCCTTTTCGAAAGTCCTATTTTCCTTCTTTGGTGTTTCAGTGATTCCCTTATACTGGGAGGCTCTGGTTTTGCTCTTCCTTTCAGGTGGAAGGATTCTCTCTGTGTCTGTTCCATCAAAATCTTCCAGAATTAGAAAGATTTCTATTTGATCACCCCCAATAGCTGTTTCCTGATAGGAGAAAGAGACTGAAGCTGTTCCTGATAGCAGTAAATGCAACCTTCTTGGGATCATCCCTGTAAATCTTATCAGTACCTTCCCCTGTGCCTCAGTGTCCTTAGTATGGTCGAACCTAGATTCAGTTCAAGGTTGGCAAGATGTCACTGCTTTTCAGTTCTGTCCTTAATAGAAAATCTTGTCTCTCTGTGAGAGGTTTGAGGATGAAACTCCAACTACCCCCACCCCACACCCCCCCCCCCACCCCCCGGCCCCACCCCCACCCCCGCCCCACACACCCCCGCCCCACCCCCAGCAGGACTGGAGAGCAGTGATCCACGCTGGAGTTCCAGTGAAGCACAGACAGATTGCTGCTGTGGTCAAGGCCCCTTCACAAGGGAATGTGTTCAACTGAAGTCTCAGGAGGACATAAAAGTTTTAGCATCGTCATGTATTGAAGAAAGAGCCGGTTCCCTGAGTTTTGGCCAACACTTAAGGTTCAATTAATATCAGCACAGCCAATTAACTCGTCATTATCACACTGTTCTTCTTGGGAGCTTGCTGTGCACACATTGACTGTTGCATTTTCCCAACAACATTGGACCCTTCAGAGTGCTTTGAGGCATTGGTAGCGAAAGGCATGAAATCAACGTGCGTCTTTCTCTCTCAAAACAATCTGCCATCTCCTGATATCTCGTTCAAAGTGTGTTTCTCTGTTAGAATTTAAGGTTTTCCATCCCACACAGTTTGCATTAGCAGCTGGTTTGCCAAGATGCTCCTTTATAGTTGGCCAACCGCACCCTCTGTCAGAAAAACTCCTCTTTTAATTCAGCTTTGCACATCCTACATACCCCAACCCCCTAAAGGGGTCCATTGGTCTGGGTTTGGACAGAATCTTATCCTGGATTGAGCAGCGAAGAGACCACTGTTGGCAGACTACCCTGCAGTCTCACGTGCTTACATTCTGAAACACTGAATCCCTTTCAGTGAGAGTGAAGGTGTTAATAGAGATGCTATCCCTGTTCTGAATAACTCTGCAATGGACTCAATCAAAAGAACTCCCATTCCATTGAAGACGCAATGTCAGTATCTCAGTAACTCAATGAATTAAAGGTGAGGGTAGCAGACATTGCACAAACACTGATTAGAAATGAGGTTGAATGTGTCCCCAGAGAGGATTGGAATGATTGCATTCTTGTCAGATACCAGAATGATTTGTTTCTCTGTTTCTCTTCCAGCCTAAACTCTTGGCAAAGGAGCTGCTTGACCTGGTGGCATCTCACTTCAACCTGAAGGAAAAGGAATATTTTGGAATAGCGTTCACAGATGAAACGTAAGTTCCGTATTTTACCCTTGCTGTGCTTTCAAGATGCTGCTGTTCTCCCTGATGCACAAATTGCAGGCAAACCAGATTGCTGAGGTGTCAATAATGAGGAGACAGTAAAGAGAGATCAATCCCAGGGGTGTCAGACACTTCTAAAATCAATCAATTTGCTCCACAATAAGACAGCACTTAAGATGTGATTAGCATCACTGTAATGTGTGAGCATTCACTGGAGTATCATTGATGTAAATTATGCATCTTATACTCATTCCTTTCCTGGTTTCAGAGGGAATTTATACCTTTGGCCTCGAGATTACACAGATCAAATATTAGTGAGCAAACACCAAGAAAAATTGAGCGGGATTCCTGTCTCTGCTGTTCCAAGTTGAGGCAATATCCCTACTTAGATATACCACCCAGAGCAAAGAAATTGCATACACATTGATCAGACTCTTTGCTAACAAGAGAGAACATAATTTCAAAGCCTTGTCAGGTGTCCTTGTGGTGATGTGCTCATTTCTGAAGTTAATGTTGGTAGCCGCTTTCGTATTTTTGTCATGATGTCAGGAATATGGAATATACCAAAAGGGTGTGTCATAATCATGGATTGAAGGTGAAGGATTTCACTCATGACCAATCCAACATTGATGTGGAGGTGCCGGTGTTGGACTGGGGTGAACAAGGTCAGAAACCACACGACACCAGGTTATAGTCCAACAGGTTTGTTTGAAATCACAAGCTTTCGGAGCCGCGTTCCAAAACAGTGTGCACTCATGTACTGGAAGCTGTGCTTATTGATGTAGAGGGTCTGATCTTTGCAGACTGTCCTGCCCTTAAGCTGCGTCTGTTTCCACACAACAAATAGGTAACATCCACTCTCTGGCTCATTTCTTGGGGCAATGGCCTGACCATTTGGAATTAACCTACTTGGTTTAAATTTTGACAAAGCCTGGCAATTAACTGTCTATCAGTATCAACAGGTGCATTCTCCATGGCAACCCCTCTATTAATCAGGGTCCACTTGCCAACCACTCAGCACTTCCTTCTCATACAGTGTCAAATGTTGTTCTCCTCTAATGGGTTATTTCTAGCACTTGTCCTGACAAGCACAAGGCGAAAAGCTTTGACAAAATGTATCTTTTCACAGATTTGTGAAGGGTGGATTGTACAGAACGGGGCCATTTTCCCCATCCAGTCTGTTCCATTTCTTCTGAAAACCAGTCCAGTGACTCCCTGTTCTCTGCTCTTTGCCCATATCTCTGTAACTCTTTCTCAATCAAATAATTATCCAGTTCCTTTTTGAAAGCTGTTACTGAATTTATCCTTCAACTTATCAGCTGCGTATTGGAAATCTGAATCGCTCCTTCTGAATAAAAATGCATTTACCTCGTGTCAACTCTGGCCTCTTTGCCAAGCAGCTTAAAGTGAAACACAAGTTGAAGCTCATAATTCAGCTGATGTTATAGTGCCTCATTGCTTTGCAGGATTTGTACCTTCCAGGGATTTTGTATCTTTAATCTCCTCTACTCTTTGTGAGTCTATTTATTATTAAGAATCTTGCACAGTGTGTGCTCTCCCATAAATCTTGCTTCCTGTCATCGCATATTTTAGTGCCACATTAATTTCAACACTTCCCAACACATGATGCGAAGTCCAGTATCTCCCTTTCCATTTTGCTATCGTTCAGCCAGATGACAGCTTGCGGGTGAAACTCCGACCCAGTGGCCATCCAGTTTCAAAAAAATAAGCTGAAGTAAAACTCACTTCACTTCATTTATGACACAATCGTCCCTTATCTCGAGGAACGTAATTAAAATGCATTTTACAAATCCCTATGTCAACTCTATTTACCTTACTCCCTGAGCAATAATCAAGGAGCAAACATTTTAAGAAGAATTCTAAGGGAATTATGTTTTGAGGAGATATTTTACAAATTAGACCTGTTTTCTCTATAACTTGGAAGGTTAAGGGGCGCTTTGATTGAAGTCTTCAAGACATTAACAGGAAAAGACAGGGTAGACGGATATAAACTGTTTCCACTGGCTGCAGATTCTAGGGTGCCACGATGGCTCAGTGGTTAGCAATGTTGCCTCACAGTGCCAGGGGCACTGTCTTTTCCTGACGGGGCCAAGGATAAACTGTCAATCTCTGAATGTATTCAATGCCATTCAGCTGGCGAGGAACTGATGGAAAGGGCTGTTTGATGACATTGACACAGGGGCTGTTGGAGCTGCTTTTCCTTCCTCTCGGGTCAATTGCACCTCCTTAATTTCAATGAAATCTCTTGGACTGCATTGTCACTCCTGAACCAGTGCCATATCAAAAATACTGAAGGAAGACACTGAGGACAAACATGTCTAATGATTCAGTATAACTCTTCAAAACCGCTTCGGTGGAAGCAATACTGTGCTAATGTAATCAAAGTAGGTGAGTGAAACAAACAGTCACTTACCGAAATTGAAGTAGACACTAAACAACTTGGCCAGTACAGACCCCTGCAATTAGGTGATCCAGACAATGATTGGCCAGGTCAGAAATTGTTCCTTTCTCTACTGGTTGAAGTATTTCCCCAGGAATCAAATGAAATAACTTCAGTCAAATATCAGAGGCTGCCTTATTGTTTCTGGAGCAGTGCGTGTCTGTGCGTGCGTGTGTGCGCGCAGACATATTGAATTAACAGTCACCTTGCACATTTCCCATTATCTCAATAAAGAGGAAGAGGAGAAAATAAATGAATTATGAGCCATGGGTAGTGCTTGGCAAACAGATTGTTCATTTCTAATTATCAAGAATGAATATTGACTTGACGCACTTGATGAAAAGATAGTTATGAAAATGAACAAAGGTTATTGCTAAGGAGACATGTCTTTGCAATGTCAATATCACTTGTTTGTCATGTGAAGGAGTTTCTGTGATGAGCTATATCGAATCCCCTCTCACAGTGACCGGCATGCATTGTTTTTTACCCCACTAAAGTTAAATTTCTTTTGTCAGTAGTTCTTATCCCTGTCTCATGTGTGGTAACCAGTGTGTTTCTGCGGTTTCCTGGATTACACAGTGAGGTTGACCACACTTACTTTCTAAACACTAGGTCAGGAAATTCTCAGCAAGTTTGAAAGTCTGAAATTGCCCCAGGCACAAGTACAGAGAAATCTCTAGTCCAGAGATACCATTGTCCAGTGCTACCTGTGCACTGGGGCAGGTTACTGTTTGTGTATGTATCTTACTGGAGAGTAACTCACCAAGTTTCACTGTAATGTGTGGTATGATGCTTCTAGACTCCAAATATTAACTCTGTCTCTCTCTCCACAGATGTTGCCAGACCTGCTGAGTTTCTCCAGCATCCTCTGTTTTTGTTTAAGATTCCCAACACCTGCAGTGTTTTATAACAAAGTGTGGAGCTGGAGGAACACAGCAAGCCAGGAAGCATCTGAGGAACAGGAAAGCTGACATTTTGGGTCGGGATCCTTCTTCAGAATTTTCTGAATTTTCAGGATTTTCTGAAGAAGGCATCTTTCTTTCCTGAGCTACACTGCCAAGCAATAGTCAACACCAGGTACTTCACCAAAGGGCTGATTCATCACAAGTAAGCCGAGAGAACCTTGTGTTCTTTGTTTGGGGGTTGGGTGAGGAGAGGGATGTTACATCCAGACCTGCCTTACATACATGTGTTGCCAGTATTGGTTCACTCGAATGACAGAGCAGCCCTATGGTCCACTGGGACGACAGTTTTTGACCTTTGTTTTACAATATTGACATTTGGACGATTTCAAAAATGGGAATGCTTCAGCCCTTTGCCTCCAGGATGTCACCAGCTGCTGCCGAAGCTGAGATCAGATAACTCAACAAAACCGTTTCTTTCCACGAGCACCAGTTTGAGCTGGATAACTTGTCTCTAAACAACTTGTCTTCCAACCATTCTCGTTGTGTGTTTGTGCTTAGCAGCAGTGCATTTAATCTGAAAATAATTTCAACGGCAAATAAAATCGCTGGAATGGTCAGTTATGGACCTGAAACCTGTTTTTTTATTCACCAATATTGCCCTATTAGACTGTCGACATTATTTCGTACCTGTCACTTCCTGGTCTTGAATGATTTATTTTCTCTTGCTGGCTTGCCTGCCCCTGATACCACACAGAAAACTGAAATCAGTGATTCAAGCACAGACTGTGGGAGCGAATTCCTGCAGATGCTGGAATCTGTACTGAAAAACAAAAAAATAGCAAAGGCCACAGTGGTCTAGACGTGAAACATTAGCTTGCTCTCTCTCCATGGATGCTGCCTGGCCCGCTGTGATCTCCAGCTTATGTTGTTTTCAGTCACTCAGCAGGTTCGGTGGTGTCTGTGGAGAGTGGGACAGAGCAGCATTTTGAGTCACATGTGACACCTCTTCGGGACTCATTTGTGTGGTTCGAGGCTGACTTAGGTAGTCCTTACCTCCATTTTCTTTACAACACCATTGATTTGACCACCTTTTAGAACTAAGACGAGAAGGAATTTCTTCAGCCAGAGGGTGGTGAATCTGTGGAACTCATTGGCACAGAGGGCTGTGAAGGCCAAGTCATTAAGTGTATTTAAGACAGAGATAGATAGGTTCTTGATCAGTAAGGGGATCAAAGGTTATGGGGAGAAGGCAGGAGAATGGGGTTAAGAAACACATCAGCCAGGATTGAAAGGCCAGAGAGACTTGATCAGCTGAATGGCCAAATTCTGCTCCTATATCTTACAGTCTTATGGTTGATTAATTAAACTCAGGATTTTAATTCAGACTGTGTGCGCTTCAATTTGCATGTTATTCACAAGGAAAGCTGCAGTGCATATTTTTGAAGAGTCTTTCTTTGCTTTCAATCAGGAGAGGACAGACAGACTGGAGTGGCAGTACAGTGGTAGCACACTGTGAGGAATACAGAATAGAAACAGAAAAAGCCAGATGCAATCATCAGCTCAGGCAGGATATATGGAGAGAAAAACACAGAGGTGATGTGATGAAAGGTCACCAACATTTGAAGCGTTATGATATCAACTGAATTTACTAGCTGGAATGTTGTTTTTCATGTCAGCAAAATGGAACATGAGTAGGGAGCTACAATTGTCCTTTGGTTTTGCGGTGTACAGAGTTGGTCTCCATGTTTATGAAAGGATTTAATTACATCTGCAGCAGTTCAGAGAAGGCAGTTCACTTGACTGATTCCTGGAATGAGGGAATTATTTAATGAGAAAACAGTGGGACAGTCTGCGCCTGTATCCACTGAAGCTTAGAAGAATGAGGGGCAACCTCTTTGAGACACACAAGATCCTTGGAGGACTTGAGAGGGTGGATACTGAGAGAACGTTTCCCTTTGTAGGAGAGACCAGAATCAGGGCAAACAGTTTAGAAATAAGGGGTCTTCACATTCAGAAGGAGATGAGCATCCAGTTTCCCTTAGGGTTATGAGTCACCGAACTCTCTACCCCTAGAGGGTGGGTGGAGGTGAGGTGGCTTGATATTTTTAAGGCTGAGCTAGATTGATTCTTGTCTAAGAAAGGGGTCAAAGGTGATCAGGGGTCAGTAGGAATGTGGATCAGCTGTGGTCATATTGAACAATAGAGCATGCTTGAGGGGATTATTACTTTCATATGACCCGAAACATTAACTCACATGTTCACATGACAGCTACCCACCAGACCACCAACCTTCAGTGACTAATTGCAGCACTTTTTGTTTCTGAACAGCAGTGCTGAGCAGAATGATGTCAATTTATAAAGTTGAGGTTTGAGTAACCAGTAGGTTGTTCAGAACTCAGAAGGCCACTGATCCACACCCCACACTCCCAGCTGCTTAACCAAGGGGTGCCACACGAACCAGTAATCACAACCTGCCCTCAACTCCAGTCTGCCACCTCCCAGCTCCTTTTACATCCAGTGGCTATGCTCTGGAATGTGATGCTTACTCGGGTGTCTGGTACAGCTGTCTTGGCACCATTAAAAGAATTGCTGGAATTTGAGGGGAAAAGCGTGGACTGATCTTCAGAAGTGCTGCTGTAGACCTGATGGGCCAAATGACCGCATTTGCCCTACAGTTGAGTGAGTCTGCCGGACTCAGGAACTTTCCATGTTTCCTACACCACCCAGTACATCTGTTATAAGGAGCCTCTGTCTACCACCTCTCTCCACAAAGCAGTAACACACTCGATTATATTTCAGTAATAAATGAAGGAAGGTTTGTCGTCAGCAACTAGAAGTATTAGCTGCAAAAGCTAAGACTTAAGTGTAAAATTGTAAAAATACATGTTTCTGTAAAAAGCTTTTGAGACACTCTTGATAAACATTAATTGCTTATGCCTCACTGTTAATCAAACAATATACAGTGCAGTCTATGTTGATATTCTTAGCAAATTAAATAAATGTTTGCAAAGCCTAATTTCCATGTCACACAGTCGAATCTGTTATTTGAAATTGCACGGGTACCATGGAAATTATACTGTACACGTTTCCTGTGGGAGTTTAAGTAAATGCAGCTTGATTTGCCTCATTGTACCCTGCACTTAAAACCTAACAAAGACCAGCTGTTACCATTGTACATTGTGAGAAATAATGTGAAACTGGTACAGATAGGGTGACACAACCCAGGCCAGGGTCGTCTTCTGTGTAATGTGAAGTTTTCAAATGTTGTGCTGGAATCCAGAGTTCGAATGAATCATTGATTGAAGCGCTAGACTAGTTTTTCCAACATATAGCCAAACTTTGCAGTTGTTAGCCTGTGCCCTGCAGTAGGCAGTGGTTCCGAGAGTGATACTGAGGCCTCCACTATCTTACACTCAGTCTTCGTGTATGAGTTTTGGTGTTGGATGCTGAGGGGCAATAGGTGGAGCTGAGCTCTGGTACTGTGCGAGAATAGCCTCCGTCAACGATCACCTCTCCACCAGGTTAATGCTGTGCAGCCCAGGTGAGGCTCAGGCTGATTTCTTAAATGTTACCGAAAACAAAAAATGCTGGAGATCACAGCAGGTCAGCCAGCATCCACGGAGAGAGAGCAAGCTAACGCCTTGAGTCTAGATGACTCTTCATCAGGGCTGACGTAAAGTGTGGAGGGGGCAGTATTTTTTGCTGTAGTGCGGAGAGTGGAGTACTGGGGGAGAAAGGACGTTGATAGTTCAGATTAAGTGATCGGATTGTGAGAACGGCAGAACAATGATGTGTCTAACTGCGAGACGGGAAAGAACAGCCAATCCCACTGGGGTGGAGGGATGGGAGACAGAGCTTGCGCACAGACTAGTGGTGTTCTACAAATGGTTGCTGAAGACCTGGGATGAGGGGAGAGAGTAAATGATAGGTGGAGCCCAGAGTGAGAGAAAAGCAAACAGTAGGGCAAAGGAATGGATAATGGTGAGCCAAGGAAAAAGAAAAGCTCCCAATGGGGAACATTATTAGTGGAAAATGGGTTGGCTTTGTTGAAAGCAGCCCATGTGATGATATAGTCAGTCATTTCTGATTAGCTTCAGGCATTTGGTTATTTACAGAAAGAAGGGGCTCGTTCTGGGGAGAAGATGCCCCCTTAGTGGTGTTATTGCAGACCTTTAACTCAGAGACCCAGATGATGTTCTGCTGACCCAGGTTCAAATCCTGCCATGGCAAATACTGGAATTTGAATAAAAATCTAGAATTCAGAGACTATTGACTGTGAATCCATTGCTGATTGACTGGAAAAGGGCCATCTGGCTTGCTAGCGTGCTTTAGGGATGGAAACTGCTGCCCTTGGTCTGATATTTGATTTGATTTATTGTAGTCATGTGTACCTAAATACAGTGAAAAGCTTTGTTTGCGAGCAGTACAAGCAGATCATAGGGTGCTTATACAGAGTGAGGCATGCAGGTTATACTGCACGGGAGATGCGCAAAGCAAGATCAACATTATTTGAAGTTAGAGAGGTCATTCATCAGTCCAATAACAGCAGGGAAGAAGCAGATTCTGAACGTATTGGTTCATGCGTTCGAGCTTCTGTATCAACATGAACGACATGTGACTCCAGACCCACAGCAATGTGGGTGACTCTCCAGTCAGTTAGGGATGGGCAATAAATTTTGGCCTAGCCATCAACACCCCATGAAATGAATAGGAAAAAAAAAACAGCCTGAGTGGTCAGGCTCTCTTCAAACCTAGCTCTACTTTTGCACTCGAGTATCAGGTTGTGTTAGAGTGGCACAGTGGCTCAGTGGTTAGCACTGCTGCCTCACAGAGCCAGGAGCCCGGGTTTAATTCGGGCAACTGTCTGTGAGGAGTTTGCACGTTCTCCCCGTGTCTGTGTGGGCTTCTGCTGGGTGTTGTGATTTCCTCTCCATCCAAAGATGTGCAGGTTAGGTGGACTGGCCATGCTAAATTACCCATACTGTCTGGGATGTGCAGGCTTTCTGGGTTAGCCATGGTAGAACGCAGGGTTACAGGGATAGGGTAGAGTGGTGGGTCTGGGTGGGATGCTGTTTGGAGGGTCATTGTGGGCCTGATGGGCCAAATGGCCTGCTTCCACACTCTAGGGATTCTATGATTTTATGATTGCCATTGATAAAACTGTGGATGCAAAACAAAAACGTGTTGGAGACACTCAGCAGGTCTGGCAGAGAGAAACAGAGTTAACATTTCCATTCCAGTGCTTTGCCTGGTGCAGTGTCTCTTGTCATCGTGAGCCATTGTAGCACAAAACATACTGCAAATAATGCCCCACCAATGCATTGGAAGGAACCTGGGTATTACAGGAGCCATAAAAGACATTGAAAGCACTGACCATTGGAGAAAGATGTGTTTCACAACACACACTCGCTCCTGTTCTGTCAGAGCTGAAGAAAGGTCACTGGAGATGAAACATTAATTCTGTTTCTCTCTCCACAGATGCTGTCGAACCTGCTGAGTTTCTCTAGCAATTTCAGTTTGTGTGTAAAACATAATCCCGTTCAGTGTTTGCAACAATGGGATTGTGATTACCATCCTGGGGTTTTAACCTACAGGAGATGGTTCATTGCAAGGAATAAGATCAGAATGATTTCATTAAGTCCACTTTTCGAATTTCTTGGCGTAAGTTTCACTTGCAATTGTTTTAAGATCTTTTGGAGTAGACCTGTAGCTCGGGTTGTGAGTGTTGAGGTTGGTTGGCTCGCCGAGCCGGTTTGTTGTTACGCAGACGTTTCGTTACCGTGCTTGGTAACATCCTCAGTGCAGCCGCTGATGAAGCGCCGGTTGTGTTTTCCCGCCTGGTTTTTAAGATCTGTGGATGATATTTTTCTAGGGTCATTGTCAAATCACAGAGATTCATAATTGCAGAGCCTAAGCTGGATAATTATTCAAAAATAAAAAAATTTACAGGGTTGCAGGGAAAAGACAAGGGACAGGACAAGCTGAGTTGTTCCCACGGAGGGCGAGCGCTCGCGCACACGCACAGAACACAAACATACAGTGGGCCAAATGACCTCTTATCTGCTACCATATGAAGATTCTATGATAAACAGCCAAGTGCTGAAAACTTGATATCGAACCAAAAGAAATGCAATGGGCCAGTCTACGATTGGGAGATGAATAGGGCATGTGCATTTTAGATAAATAATCTCAACCCAAAATGTTAAATGTTTTCTGCTTTCAAACTCTGTCAGACCACCCTGCCCCAGGAGAGTTGCAGCATTTTATGTTAATGCGGAAAAGTGTGAGGTGATTCACTTTGGAAGGAGTAACAGGAATACAGAGTACTGGGCTAATGGTAAGATTCTTGGTAGTGTGGACGAGCAGAGAGATCTCGGTGTCCGTGTGCATAGATCCCTGAAAGTTGCACCCAGGTTGATAGGGTTGTTAAGAAGGCGTACAGTGTGTTAGGTTTTATTGGTGGAGGGATTGAGTTTCGGAGCCGTAAGGTCATGTTGCAGCTGTACAAAACTCTGGTGCGGCCGCACTTGGAGTATTGCGTACAGTTCTGGTCACCACATAATAAGAAGGATGTGGAAGCATTGGAAAGGGTGCAGAGGAGATTTACCAGGATGTTGCCTGGTATGGAGGGAAGGTCTTATGAGGGAAGGCTGAGGGACTTGAGGCTGTTTTCGTTAGAGAGAAGAAGGTTAAGAGGTGACTTAATAGAGACATATAAGATGATCAGAGGATTGGATAGGGTGGACAGTGAGAGCCTTTTTCCTCGGATGGTGACGGCTAGCACGAGTGGACATAGCTTTAAATTGACAGGTGATAGACATAGGACAGACGACAGAAGTAGATTCTTTACTCAGAGAGTAGTAAAGGCGTGGAATGCCTTGTCTGCAACAGTAGTAGACTCACCAACTTTAAGGGCGTTTAAATGGTCGTTGGATAAACATATGGATGATAATGGAATAGCGTAGGTTAGATGGGCTTCAGATTGGTTTCACAGGTCGGTGCAACATCGAGGGCCGAAGGGCCTGTACTGCGCTGTAGTGTTCTACGTTCTGTGTTCTATTCCTGCAGCCGTTTTTGAAAAGGTCAGATTTTAAGCTATTTTGCACAGATTCTGTTGTGCCAGTTGAAGCTTGGCAACAAAGATGCCAAAGAAAAAGCCAGCAATTTAGAGGAAAAACCCAACAAAAGCTACTTTTATGGACAAGTCTTTCTGGCAGAAGTATCCTTTAGTGTCCAACAATATGACTGGATCACCGTGGGAGACTGAGTGATGGGCGTGTCCCAAAGCAAAGCATCTGGCACAGGGTAATTTTTTTCAGAGCTCAGATGGCCCCTGGGATGATGCCAGCTCACTAGCATCGTGATGTCCCTCTGCACTTAGAATATTCATGAGCTGCAATCCAAGGACCAGGCTCGTTGCTCTGAAATCACAGTGGCTCAGAGTGTGCAGCCACGGAAGACAGTGTAGGTTGTTCACTGAGCAGACGGGTGTCTGCAGACTGTGGGGCGGGCGGGAGATTCTCGGTGTAGCATTCCTCTTAACCCAAAATCCAATTTGATTTGATGCATTATTGTCAAATGTACCTAAGTACAGTGAAAAGTTTTGTTTTGTGTGCAGTACAGGCACGTCATACCATGCAAAGATCATCGGTTGATGGAACGGAGTGAGGAATACAATGTTACGGTTGCAAAGAAGGTGCATAAAGAGCGAGACCAACATTCAATTTGAAATTTGAGAGGTCCATTCAGAAGTCTAATAACAGTGGGGAAGAAACTGTTCCTGAATCTTTTGGTACATGTGTTTAAGCTTTTGTGTCTTTTGCCTAACAGAAGGGGTTGGAAGAGATTATAACCAAGCTGGGAGGGGGCTTTTACAAGGCAGCAAGAAGTGTAGGTGGAGTCAATGGATGGAAGGTCAGCTTGTGTGACACCCTCTGTGGTGGAGCTGTGGCATTCCTGAGCCACTTGGAGAATCCTCTGAGACAGAAGGTGCAGTGTGGACACGCCAACCCCTCTCCACCCTCATCCCCTCCCCGGGGTGGGGGTGGGTTGTGGCAGATCCTGAGGCACATTGGGTGAGATATTAGATTGGGTGGGATATTAAGTCTGGTGGGAGAGTGTGGAATAGGGGTGCCGGGATACCACAGCCTCTTCTGGAGCAAAGGCTTGTAGACAGGGTCTTCCTCCCCATGTGTGTGTTGAGGCCCTCAGGCCGGGAATTAATACCCATTTAAGGGCTTCACCCCACCACTACAGCTCCTCAAGCGGCAGCATCAGATGGCAGTTCTCCCAGGATGGGGAGACCTGAGAGGCTGGCTTTCAGCCTTCTGAGGCAGGTCACTTGTTGAAGGTACATAAGCAACATGGTTGGGAATAAATATTAATAGCCGAGAAAAAATTCTGGAAGGTTTTGGACTACTTGGACACTCTCTGGATTGTAAGGGCATAAACCATGTGATTTCTTAGAAACCAAAGTCAGCAGTTTATTGTGTGCTGTACAGCACCTTTTTTTTACTGGAAATCATGTGACCTCGAGGGAAACAGCTAAGCAAAGCTTTCAAGGAGTTAAGAACTAATGGTTGCCTAGCAACCTCCTTAAGGGATGCGAATTTATAACTGAGATAAGGAAGAATTTCTTCCCTGGGGGTCAGAGTCTTTGGAACTCCCTGCCACAGAGAGCTGTGGGGGCAGAGTCCTCATGTATACTTAAGGCTGAGGTACATAGATTCTTGATCAGTCGGGGAATCAAGGGTTACGGGGAAAGGGCAGCAAAGTGGACATGAGGGATATCGGATCAACCATGATCCTATTGAATGGTGGTGCTGGCTGAAGTGGCCGAACAGCCTACAGGTAGTTCTCCTATAATGCGTTCTTGAGTGACCTTGTGATATAGAAAATTGTGTTATAGGGAAATCACTATAGCTGTACAGCAGAAAGTTTGCATTATCCAAACAGCGTCCACTATTTATCAACCGTACTACAGCCGATTCACATGAACGAAACATGCATTATAGCAGTACTCCCATTCCTGTTTCTTATGGTCTTACGGATCAATGTGAGAAAGGCACCCCTAACACTGCAAGGCACTAGCGTGACATCCTGTTCCGAATAGCAGTACCTAGGAACCAGATAGGGTTTGCAAATGACAGAATTTCTTTCCACATGGTGAGACCAGAAGAGGCAATTGTATGGCATTCCAATGACTCGAATCCAAATTGTTTGGAATAAGGGTTGGACATTTACAGCTATCAGCAATTTGGTTTTGTTACCAGGGGAAAGGGAATGTGAGATGTCATCACATTCTCTCCTTTGTTTGCAGACTTTTGTGCTGTCAGCAGGGTTTTTCTGTTTTGCATTTTTATTTTGAAAACTGTCATCCCTGCTGCGATTTGTCTATTTTTGTGATGTGTGTGTGTGTGTGTGTGTGTGTGTGTGTGTGTGTGTGTGTGTGT
>JAHRHZ010000046.1:4172625-4215099 GCA_024137785.1 Ginglymostoma cirratum
ACACATGCGCGCACACACACAAACACGCACACACACATGCACGCACACACAAACACACGCACGCACACACACACATGCGCGCACATGCACGCGCACACACACGCGCACACACACACAGGTTCAGAAGTAGTGCGTCATGCACACACACACCACACATGTTTTGAATAAGCCGTGCCAAGCACACGTACACCCACAACAAAGAAAACACCTACGTATAAAATGTCAGAGAACGACGGTGGGATGTTGTTTATCTGACCATTAGGTATCTCAGGTTAATTACCCCAGCGCTATTTTTAGCAAGTTCTCTACAACAATTTCTACCTGTCTCCATCGATAAGATTTCATGTAGGCAGATGCATTAAAAATAACACAAGAGTGAATTTGAAATTGGAGAAGGAGGGGAAGTTTTCAGACATCATCGTTGAGCTCCTCATGTTGCTGTCTGCCTGACACCGTTTCTCCTTATGGCTTGGGACCTTGATGCACTGGTTGGTTTCGTCGGTCTGATGAATTGTTCAGTCAGCAGTCACTGAAATGTGTAACCATGATAACATGGACAAACATATACATTTCTCATGACAAACTGGCTGGTTGTTAATGGATGGACTGAACTGAGAGATTGGCCACAGAGTAAACCACGCCAGATTCAGTGATTGCTGAGCTGCCCCGGGTCATAAGCAGAGATGACGGGTTTTTGAACTGGAGTGAATGCAATAATCAATCTCGTTCAAAATTTATTACATAAACACACTTAGCAAGTTAAGCCTTGAAAGAATAGCAGGGAATCAGAATGACTGCTGAACACAGTCATTAAGAGTGATGGTAGTTTCAGTGAAGCTGCTTCACATATTTTACAGAATATGTCTTCATTTTGAGCCTAGAATATGCCAAATGCTTGATTAAGCACTGACAGCCGACATCCACATATCTTCGTCAATTCCTTTTCGCTTTACTTTGATAAATCATGCTGGCAGGATTCCTTTTTTTTAATCTTTTCAAGAGCCTGCTGCCACCTCTACCTCTGAATAAAGTCACTCCTGAGTGGGTTCCGGGGAAATAGTCTAATTAAATCACAGTTTGGAGATACACAATATTTGTGTGTGTTATCACTGCGTCCCTGTTTAAATAACAAACACCAGGAGAAGACCAGCAAAGAAAACACAAACTCAATCATGGTCAAGTAACTTTAAAAGCAAGTAAATTGTAAGAGGGAGGAAGAAAGAATCATGGGAATTCAGAGTTGTATGTATTTCCAATCCCAATGATAAAATATTGTAAAAATATAATATTTTAATTTCGGGCCCACGCTACAACATTGTAAACTTGAGTTTGTCCACATTTCTGCTGGTTGTAACCCGACTCACACTCTGGTTCCATTCATCCTTCCCCACGTTCTCACATTCTGACAATGAGTCCTACTCAAACCACACCAGGATTTTAAATTTCTCAACCCTGTTCTCACATCTCCCTATCTTTGTCACCTCCTTCAACGCCAACAACCCTCCTTAACGTCTGTGACCTTCCCCAGCCCCGACAGCCCTCCCTATCCCTGTAATGTCCCGCAGACCCGACACCCCTCCTTACGTCTGTCATCACCAACGCCCCCGCCATACTATACCCCTGTGCTCTTCTAAGCCAGGTTTCTTTAGAATGCCCAATTGTAATCACCCTGCCGCTGGTGTCCATGCCAACGGTCGCCAAGGCACTAACTTCTGGAATTCACTCCTTATAATCTTCGACTCTGTCAGTTTGGAAGGCTTCTTAAAATCTACCTCGTTGACCAAATTGCCCGACTATTTATTTTGTGGCTTGTTGCCAGGTTTGCTCTGTGAAGTGCCTTGACGTGTGTTATCTCAGTAGCAGTGCTACATAGATGAAAGCTTTCATTATTGTTAATGGACCTGAGAATACAAAGGTGTACAGACGGAGAGATACGTGGAACAATTGACTGAGTTGGATGATCAGCCTTGATCATATTGAATGGTGAAACAGAGGTCTAAATGCCCTGCTCCTGCCTCCATTCTCTACAGTGGCTCAGTGGGTAGCACTGCTGCCTTACAGCTCCAGGGACCTGGGTTTGATTCCACCCTCAGGTGGCCATCTGTGTGGAGTTTGCATGTTCTCCCTGTGTCTGTGTGGGTTTCTTCCCAGTGCTCCAGTTTCCTCCCACAGTCCGATGATGTGTAAGTTTAGGTGGATTGTCCATGCTAAGTTACCCATGGTGTGCAGGTTAGGTGGGTTAGCCATGGGAAATGCAGGGGTACAGGGATTGGGTGGGATGTTCTTTGGAGGATTGGTGTGGACTCACATTGACACTGCAGGGATTCTATGATCTGTTGTTGTTTCTGTGAAACTGGACTTTTTATGATGAACATTCTGCAAATTTGATTCCTCTGGGCTGTCATTGTGCTATTTCAGAGCAGCTTTGTTTCTGCTCGTGAAGAAATCAATGTTTGATCGTCATTTTGCAGCCTGCTGCACCCTCTGCTGTACATTGACTGGATAAACTCAACTCCATTTGACAACAATTACGTTTCTGAGTGTTTCCCAAATATATCGTTTCAAAACCATTTAAGATTTCAAAGAACATTTTTATGCATGATTTGTACTTGTAAAGTAATGAAAAAAATTTCATGAGCATTTACTGATAAATCCCTTAGTGAGACATTAGCAAAAGAATTTTTATTTTGCAGGGAGGTGCAGCCCATTGTCTGAACGAAGATAAATCCTCCCTCATTTCTCATTGCTCCTACAGTGATCTTAGCATGGCGTTTCCCCAATCAGATTGAATGACATACACCTTAATTTTGGAAACGTAGTCTCCTGATTGGGGAGTACGATCAGACTTCATTAGTACAGACTTACAGTAGCAGGTGGATTTGTTGCTTGGTAGCACCAGGACTTTTATCGCACTGATGATTCGACTACATGCCTAACACGAGTGTGGGACTAGGATCAGGAGGTTTGTTATGAGGTTAAAGTTTGTTGGAGCAATGATTACCTGATTAAGTTACAAGCAGGTCACACGATACCTTGGTGCAAAAACACCAGGATTAACATGGCGCAGTTACAGAGATTAGAGTCTGGGTATTCACAAGGGTCGATGTCATGATAGAATCCGTACAGTGTGGACAGAGGCCAGTCAGCCCATCAAGTTAGCACTGATCCTCCAAATAGCATGCCATCCAGACCCATCTCCCTACTCTATTCCTGTAACCCTATGTTTCCCGTGGCTAATCCACCCAGCCTGCACATCCCTGGACACTATAGCCAATCCACTGAACCTGCACACCTTTGAGCTGTGGGAGGAAACCGGAGCACCTGGAGGAAACCCATGCAGACACGGGGAGAACATGCAATTCCACACAGACAGTCACCCAAGGCTGGAATCGAAAACTGGTCCCTGGTGGATCCCTATCTTCTTATGCTTCCTAAATGTCAGGTACCCTTCAATATTCAGGATCCAATCTAAGTCATCCTGTAGCCACATCACAATTATAGCCACTAGATTGTACTAATTTATCTCAGTTTGTACTACTAGTCATTCTGTTTTATTTCAAATGCTTTGTGCAGTGAAATATGGTGCCTTAAGTGTTGTCCATTTTATCTTTTTTTACTAACCTATTTTTCTAATCAACCTGTTCAGAAATGTTATTACACGCCTCTGGAGATTTGGGATTTGAACTGGGGCTTCCAGGACTAGGGGTAGGGACACTACCAGAGGAAGACATAGCTTGTCGAATTTGTAAGTTTTCAGACAATACAAAGATTGGTGGAGTTGCGGGTCATGAGGAGGATTGTCAGAGGATACAGCGGGATATAGATCAGTTGGAGGCATGGACAGAAAAATGGCAGATGGAGTTTAATTTGGACAAATATGAGATGATACATTTTTGAAGGTCTAGTACAGGTGGAAATTATACAGTGAAAGGCAAAACCCTTAGGAGTATTGATGTGCAGAGGGATCTGGGTGTGCAGATCCACAGATCACTGAAGGTGACAGTGGAGTAGATTAGGTAGTAAAAAAGGCTTGTGGCAAGCTTGCCTTCATTGGAAGGGGCATTGAGTATAAGGATAGACAAGTTATGCTGCAGCTTTATAGAACTTCAGTTAGGCCACACTTGGAATATTGTGTACAGTTCTGGTCACCACACTACCAGTAGGATGTGGATACTTTGGAGAGGGTACAGAAAAGGTTTACCAGGATGTTGCCTGGTATGGGGGATTTTAGCAATGAAGAAAGGCTGGATAGACTGGGTTTGCTTTCACTAGAATGCAGGAAGTTGAGGGGCGATCTAATAGAAGTTTACAAGATTGTAAGTGGCATGGAGAGACTGGAAAGTATGCGGCTTTTTCCCCAGGGTGGAGGGGTCAGTTACTAGGGGACACAGGTTCGAGGTACGAGGGGCGAAGTTTAAAAGAAATGTGCGAGGCATGTTTTTCACACAAAGGGTGGTGAGTGCCTGGAACGTGCTGCCAGAGGTGGTGGAGGAAGCAGACACAACAGCAGCATTCAACAAACACCTGGACGAATACATGAATAGGAAGGGAATAGAAGGATACGGATCCTGTCAGTGAAGACAGTTTTAGTACAGAAGGGCAAAATGTGGCAGTGCAGACTTGAAGGGCTGAAGGGCCTGTTCCTGTGCTGTATTGTTCTTTGTTCTTTGCACCACTCGCCGCAAGAGGGCCGTTCCTGTAATTTCTATTATTTCTGTAACAGTTGCTTGTATCTGTAGATTTGTCCTTAGATCTGCATGTGTCCTTTCCTGTCGTTGTTTCTAACATTTCCTATATTAATTCCTTCCTTTGTCGTACTTTCCCCAATCTTTGATCACCCCAGCTTCCCATAGTTGGGCTCTCGCCCTCACTATTTCATTTAAAACCCACTCTCCTTGCCTAAAATGCTGGCCCAGATGGCAGCACCCACATTCCATGAATAATTTCTATCAAATATCTTCCAGCTGTATACCTCAGCACTTGTCCCAGAGGAGGGCTGATTATTTTGGATTAGAAATCTCGTTTCCCACATGCTGTGGACTTTTAACCTCATAGTGTGCATCTTTTTCCCTTGAGAGTCATCTGAGACTGCTGGAGCAGATTTATCTTCACACTGGGGAGATCGTTGTATGGTCAGGGATTGGGTAGTGCGAATCTGATGGGCAAAGGGGGCAATGCATTCCTGCTTTTTTTTATTTACTCGTGGAATGTGCGTGTCGCTGGCTGGTCCAGCCCATCCCTAGTTGCCCCTTGAGAAGATGGTGGCGAGCTGCCTTCTTGAACTGTTGCGGTCCACCTGTTGTAGGTTGACCCACAATGCTGTTAGGGAGGGAATTCCAAGATTTTGACCCAGCGACACTGAAGGAACAGCGATATATTTCCAAGTCAGGATGGTGAGTGTTGCAGACAGTGGAGTTTTGGTGCTGTCAGATATATCGTGTATACAGCAATTTGTCCTTATTTCTTTTAGCATCCACCCTGTCGGATTCTCTGAGAATTCTCGATGTTTCAGTGAGATCATTTTCCATTTTCCGAATCCATGTGTGGAGTATAGGTCCATTCAGCTGAATCTCTCCTCGCAACATTGTCTCGGGGAATTACCAGGGGAACCACAGAAATTCTATTAAACATTAGCCGCTAACTCTGTCATCACTCAGGAAGCTGGGAGTGAATGCAGCTCGGAGAATGGAGACCATGTTACTGGTTCGAATGACCCTGACCTACACTTTCACAAGACACTTCTCCCTGTGGGATTGCTGAATTCCCTCCCGTACCTTCCAGAGTGATTGTCAAAGGAGCAGAGAAATACATGATGCAGTTGGTTCTGGTATAACGCGACAGTTGCGATGCCGTGCAACATCATGTTATAGAAAATCGTGCTATAGAAATAACAGGGCCTATGGGAAAAGTAGGGCTAGGGGCAGACCACCGAAAAAAAACACTCAAAAATCACTCAAAAGCCAACCACAAAGGATAAAACAATTTGAAGAAGGGTCCAGACCCGAAACGTCAGCTTTCCTGCTCCTCTGATGCTGCTTGACCTGCTGTGTTCATCCAGCTCTACACCTTATTATCTCACAATTTGAATAAATGTTTGATTCATATCTAATAATGAAATAAAAGTAAATTTAACAATTTACCTTGGGAATAATTGTCAAGATGTCTTTATGGCGGAGAAGGTTGTACTGCACCTCTCACAGAAAGCACTTCACGACAAAGCCCGTGAAACGATCATGTGATATCGACACATCCTCCTCCACACACTGATGGAATCGCGCTATAGCCAACACAAGTTGCATTCCCCTGTTCCTCAGTTGCGTTACAGCCAGTTTGTGTTGCCAGAACACGCATTATAGCAGAGTTCCCTGGACATTGTGACAATGCTGCGTATTCCCTGAGCAAGCTGAGAATCATCAGCAGCAAACTGTGACTAGACGCTGGCGATTATGTGATGTGTCCTGAACAGTCACGGGGGAGCTGGATCCTGGAGTTATTCCTGCCCATCAACTTTCAAGATTTAACCCTCATTCTAACAATTTAGCAACATGTGTTTATGGAGCCTTTCCTCCTGTTAATATTGCATGACTTTTCCATAAGCATTAAAACTGCACCAACTTGTTAAATTTATAGCATAAATGCAAACATCTCCCAAGCATTATCCGCTCGAGTGCTCAACCATTCCCCTCCACTACAGTCAAATGAACCATCACCCCCCCACGCACAGCCGAGTGAACTAACCCCCAAATGGTGCAAAACCCCATCTGCTTCACTAATGTCCTTTTGGGAAGGGAATCTTACATCCTTACCTGGTCTGGCATACATGTGACTCCAGACCCACAGTGATGGGGTTGACTCCTAACTGCCCTTGGAAATACCCAGCAATACCCTCGGTTTAAGGGCAGTTAGAGATAGACAATAAATTTTGGCCTTGCTTGTGACATTCATATCTCATGAACCAATGAAGACATGGCCAGATATTGATAGTAATGGCAAGGGCCCCATTTCCTACCCATCAAACAGTGGGCCAGGACTCTCTCCTACTCTTTGCAGCCAGCCAGTGGTGAGGACGTTTTACAGGTTAATGCTCGACCTGTTTGGCCGTATCACAAACGTACCTCCTTAAACGTCATCTCCTGGAGACCATGGACCTGGAGCTTCAGGCTCAGAGCCTGCTTTCACAGGGCAGGGTTCTCACTGAATTAGAGACCAATGAATTAGAGACACTGGCCGCTGACGGCTCCTAAACACAAATATACCGGGACGTAAAATAAGTTTTGAATCATGTCCATCATGACTTACATTGTGAGCTAGTCCACCCTGGCTTTGTGGAGTAGTCTCATGAGTGGGAAGTTTGTGGGTTTCAGCCCCACTGTAGGACTTGAGCATAAAATTGTCACTTAACCTCCTGGTGCTGCGCTGTCCTCTCGGTGAATCAGGTCGGTGTAAAAGATCCCGTGACTTGACTCTGAAGAAGATTGGGGCAGTTGTTCCTGAATAGTTATCCCTGAAACAGCATCACAGAAGCAGGTTACCTGGTCACTATCTGCTTATGGGAGCTTGCTGTGCATGAATCAGTTTACTTTGGAATGATGTTCGGTGCGGACTGGTTGGACCAAAGGTTCAGTTTCCGTGCTGTATGACTCTGTGACATTACAACCGTGACCGGTCTTTAGTAGTGCATTGTTGACTTTAAGGGACTTTGAGATGCCTGTTGGTTGTGAAAGGTGCCATACAAATGCAGGTTCCTTTTGTTTGTCTATTTACAGCATCACCAAACACAACCATCAGCAAATTCAGAATTTAGGATGTGACCAAGAATAATTTTGAAGAATTGGCATCAGGGTGTGTCTCTTTACGGCAATTAGACTTTACGGTTTCAAAGGAATTAGCTGCATTTTTATAGCAACAGATTGTAATTTCAGTCTGCCCTGAACAGCTTCCATCCACTGACCTGCCTTTGATCTTTCAATACCATAGTGCCCTGGGTAAAGGCTACTGTCACTTTGGACAGAACGAGTTTGCACAGGCAGCCAGTGAGAAATGGCGGATGGCTTTTTTCAGATGGTGTTGGCTGAGGGATGATACATCAGAACATAGGGTAGGCCATTCAGGCTATCGACCTTGCTCTGCCATTCTGCACAATATTGGCTGATTGCCTCTCTCAATGCTATGTTCCTGCTTTCTCTCCAAACTTCTTGATGCCTTTAAAATCTAAATATTTATCATCTCTTTTTTGAATATATTCAGTGACTTGTCCTCCACAGCCTTCTGTTTGAGAGAATTTCACAGGTTCAGTACCCTCTGAGTGAAGAAATGTTTCCTCATCTCAGTCCTAAATGGTCTACTCTGTATCCTGAGACTGTGTCCCCCGTCACCCAGGGGATTCTCGTCCCCCGTCACCCAGGGGAAACATCCCCCCTCTGTATCTAGTCTGTCCAGCCCTGTTAGAATTTTATGTATTTCCATCAGATCCCCTCTGATCCTTCTAAACTCTAGTGTGTACAGACCTAGCCTAACCAATCTCTCCTCATGGGGTAGTCCTGTCATCCCCAGTATTGGCCGAATGGCCCTCCACTGCAGCCCCTTTATGGCAGGTATATCCTTTCATAGATAGGGAGACCGAAACTGCATACTATACCGCAGGTGTGGTCTCACCAAGGCCCGCACAACTGCAGTAAGACATCCCTAATTCTGAACTCAGATCCCCTTACATTGAAGGCCAGTACACCGTTAGCTTTCCTACCTGGTTGGTGCACCTTCCTGTATACTTTCAGTGACTGGTGAATAAGGACACAGATCACCACTGAAACATACTCTGTCTGTCTATCTTTCACGCTGCACTGTATAACATCACATTCAGCTTCTGTGTTGTGTGTCTGCCATGTGTTTGCTCCCTCCCTCACTGTGTCTACGTCACCTCGAAGCCTCTCTGCATCCCCTGATGCCCTCACAAGACCATGGGCTAGAGTTTGAGTGCGTACAGTGTAAGATCCACCCTCGGAAGAAGGATTACTCTGGGTGCCCCGTGAAGCTGCCAGACTTAAATCCTTGGAGGAGGTTCTTGTTGATCCTTTCCACAAGTGATCCTCCACATTCCCAATCCCTAGTGGATCACCAAACGCACAGTTATACCCAGCCTGACATTTGCTCAGAAAAAGAGCTGGGAGTGGGTTAAGGGTCATAAGTGCCACTTTACGATGGCAGTTCCTCATGTTACATGGAGAACGTACCAGGTGGAAGCAGCAGTAGGCCATTCAGCCCTTTGAGCCTGTCCTGTTATTTACTGTGGCTGATCCAACTGCAGCTTCAATTCTTCTTTCTCAGCTAACCCCCCCCCCCCCCGACCCCAAGAAGATGGTGCAGTCTTTTCACTATCACCAGTGCGTAGTTTCTGCATCTTTTACAGGGGCTACAAGATTGATCAGAGAACTTTTCCTGAAATAAATATAGAATGAAACCAGTCTCGCCCCTGACTGACTGTGAGTGAGGACAGGGGAGATGTGCTGCTCAGAAATAAAGGAAAAATCTGCAGGTCAAGTATATTAAAGAATCATTTTCAGACGTCATCATTCAGCTAATCCTTTGTTACGTCCAGAGTCAGACTGTGCCTCGCCTCCCAAATGTGGTTCCCATTATGACATTGTTAAAGAGCTCCCTCCCAAACTGCTAAATATCAGGTTAGGTCACAGTGACATTGGAGCTCTCCTGCTTCAGAAAATCCATTTTAAACAATGCAATCGAGAGGTAAGATTGAGCCTAACAATTCTCAGGCTGTAGAGAAGTTCATGCTATTTATATGCACAGGACAATTAATTAAGCTGTGATTAAACTAGAGTTTTGTAGACAGTTGAAATTAGCCATTTTTCAACAAAATCTCATCCAAATTGGGATCATTGCCATTTTTAGACATTCCCCAGTCATTTTTCCTACTCTGTATTGCTAAAAAAAAGCTGAGCGTGTGATTCAGTTGGTTGGTCTGATGTCAGTCTGCAAATGCAGTTTGATTCAGTGACGAAGAAATCTTCACATTTTTAATAAGAGGTTCTGAAGGGAGAGAAGATCATTCCTTGACACTGGGTTTTTAATTCTTTTGCAGGTTCTACATCGAAAGCATCGCTTATTTGAGGGACAATGCCACCATTGAGCTCTTCTTCCTAAATGCAAAGTCTTGTATTTACAAGGTAAGAATGTGACCCCAACATCAGTATCTGTGATATTTCCTGTTATAAAACTGACCGAGGCGAGCAGAGGTGGACCCACACAATGTGCAAAGACGACAAGAGCAGTATGAGGCAGATGGAGTGGATCCCTGGTTATGTTCAATTGTGACTGTGTTAGGAATCCAGAGTTCCAGATCGAAGATCCACAGATGGGTTCCCACACTGGCAACTGGGAGACATTTAAATTAAATTAATTAAATAAATCTGGAATAAGAAGTTTGTTTCAAAACACAAGAAAAACCCATCACTTAGGGAAGGGAACTGTTGTCCTGATGCAGTCTGGCCTACACATGACTTCATACCCAAAGCCAAGGGGGTTACTCCTGATTGCCTCCTGAAGCAGCCCAGGTTCGAGGAAGGGGCACTGAGGGCTGGTTTTACCAAGGATCACATCACCCTGAGAATGAAGTAAAGATAAGACTTTCTATAACTTAGTGACACACAGCTGGGTCACACGACAAGCAGCACCCAACAGTCACAGGACTTCCAGGGATATCGGGGCACAGGGGCTAGGGGGATGGGGTTATTGGGAGTCTGGGGTTATTAGAAGGGTGGGGTTTGCAGGCTGACAAGAGTGTGGGTTCAGGGGGGTGGGGGTTTTGTGTGGGGTTCGGGGGGAGTGTGGGGTCAGGGATAAGTGCAGGGTCAGGGGGAGTGTGGGAACGTGGATGAGTAACAGGGGGAGTGAGTGCTTGAATTAGGCTGTTGTGGTTTATAAGGGCTTGAGTTGGAGTAACTGATGACTCAGTGAGCACCGTATTAAACACCAGGAAATTGGGTTTTGTGAGTGAAATATGCAACAACTGGTAGAAGTATAGGAAGCTCAGGAAAGTGACAACATTGTCCTAAATGACAACTGGGAATGATGTAATTTAATCCTAAATGCAGAATATATTTAACCTGAATAAAAGCCAGAATCCAATTTGTTTATCAGTTTTGTGTGGTCGTGGAGAGCTGCAGATTTCACTCTTAGTGCACCAGACCCTCTGTTATTACCCTCCATGTGTAATCTCAGGGCAGGACGGGACCTGCCCACACCAGGCATTACCACTGGCGGGAGAAGCTGAGCAGGAGGAAAATGACTCCTCACTGGGTCAAGGAGTTGGGATATTGAATGATTCTGGGTGAGATTTGAGGAATTGGGTTTGGGGGAAGGTGTAGTTCTTCCTGGAGTGAAGGAGATGGAGGGGAGGTTTGATGGAGATGGAGAGGATTATGACGAGTTTAGCTAAGACAGAGGTTAAGAAACCCCTTTGCTTGAACTAACAGTGCAAGGACTGGGAAACTCCGAAGTAAGATTTTGGGTATGGGAATGGGAATGGGGGGGGATTGTCTGATGAGCAAAGGTTAAACAGTTAGCACTGTACTTACTGGAGTTTAGAAGAACAAGAGCTAATTTCATTGAAATATTCAGGATTCCCAAGGGGCTTTCCCACAATGTAAGGATTCTATGGACAGGGTAAATGCTGAGAGAACGTTTCCCTTCATGGGAGTCTATGACAAGACAGCATGGTGTCAGAATAACGGGGTGCCAATTTAAGATTGAGATGAGGAGGAATTTCTTCTCTGAGTGTTTGGAACTGCCTGCCACAGGCAGCTGTGGGGGCAGAACCCTTGTGTATATTTAAGGCTGAGATACATAATTTCTTAATCAGTCAAGGAATCAAGGGTTACAGGGAAAGGTTAGGAAAGTGGACTCAAGGACAGATCCATGAATGGGCAGGGAGCAGAGGGATACAGATCCTTGGAAAATAGGCGACAGGTTTAGATAGAGGATCTGGATTGGCGCAGGCTTGGAGGGCCGAAGGGCCTGTTCCTGTGCTGTAATTTTCTTTGTTCTTTGTTCTTTGTTCTTTGGATGTCGGATCAGCCATCCTATTGAACAGCAGAGTAAGCTTGAGGGGCTGAATGGCCTACTCCTGTTCCTAGTTCTTTGTGATCTCATGAACAGGAGATGTAGGGCAAATGTGAGGAAGAGATTTGTCCACAGCGAGTGGGAATAATCTGGAACCCACTGCTCCGCCCGGGGACTGAAAGTGGAGACTGAATTAACTCCGCAGAGACTTGTATCCCATCACCAAATCACTCTTTATTTACACTGATCCATCTCCCTCAGAGCCAGCTCTCAGAGTGAGCAGAACCCCTGACACTCCTGTTTATAACTACCAGCCAGGGCTCCCCAATTGGACCAAATTAATAGCCTCAATCAGGGAACTCATATTCTCTGAGATCCAGTTGGTTAACATAGTTACATTAACAACAGAGGCACCAGAGGACACCAGACAAGCACATCTAAGAAATGTCGCTGCTGAGAAACAGGGATTATGTGGGAAATGTGATTGACTGAGTTGCTGTGGAGAGCTGTAACAGACTCGATGGGCTGAATGGCCTCCTACTGGACTGTGACTGTTTCGATGTGATCAAAATATGACACAGCAGGAGGCCATTCCACTCATCATCTATTCCGAACCAGGGTTTGCCCATCTGTTTCCAGGGCAGCTTTGGTGGAGAGCTGGGAGCTGAGAGGTGGGTTCATGCCTGTAGTAGGAAGGATATTTCAGAGTAAGATCTGGAACAAAGAGAATGATGGACTGTAACCTTGTTACTTCCCAACAATGCATCACCTTGCATTTCTCTTCAGTTTGAACTCTATTTGTCACTTTTTCTCCAATGGTATTCCCTCCCATCAAATTAAAATTCCTTCCAGCTCCAGGTCAGGTTACAGCACAGTGTGGCATGGGTGTGAATTGAACATGGTCAGGACCACACACGCAGACATGGACATACACACACACTCAAGCACATGCTTACGCACATGCACACGTACACACGCACATGCGCGCACATGTATGTGCACACACACACACATCCAGAGACACACACATGAAGAGACACACACACACACATACACACATTGATAGACACACATGCATTCACACACAGACACAGATGCACAGATACACAGGCACACACAGACACGCAAGATTAAGTGCACAGTGAGATGGTAAAAGCTGCTCCAGTTTCACTGAACAGTCTCTGAGAGAGATAGTAGGAACTGCTGATGCTGGAGAAACTGAGATAACAAGGTGTAGAGCTGGATGAACACAGCAGGCCAAGCAGCATCAGAGGAGCTGGAAAGCTGAAGTTTCGGGTCTAGACCCTTCTTCAGAAATGGGGGAGGGGAAGAGGACTCTGCAATAAATAGGGAGAAAGGGGGAGGCGGATAGAAAATGGATAAAGGAGAAGATAGGTGGAGAGGAGACAGAGGTAAAGGAGGCGGGGATGGAGCCAGTAAAGTTGAGTGTAGGTGGGGAGTTAGGGAGGGGATAGGTTGGTCCAGGGAGGACGGACAGGTCAAGGAGGCAGGATGAGGCTAATAGGTAGGAGACGGGGGTGGGGCTTGAGGTGGGAGGAGGGGATAGGTGGGAGGAAGGACAGGTTGGGGAGATGGGTATGAGCTGGGCTGGTTTTGGGATGCGGTTGGGGGAGGGGAGATTTTAAAGCTTGTGAAGTTCACATTGATACCATTGGGCTGCAGGGTTCCCAAGCGGAATATGAGGTGCTGTTCCTGCAACTTTCGGGTGACATCGTTGTGGCACTGCAGGAGGCCCAGGATGGACATGTCATCCAAGGAGTGGGAGGGGGAGTTGAAACGGTTCGTGACTGGGAGGTGCAGTTGTTTAGTGCAAACCGAGCGTAGGTGTCCCACAGAGCAGTCCCCAAGCTTCCGCTTGGTTTCCCCGATGTAGAGGAGACCATAACGGGAACAGCTAATGTATACCACATTAGCAGATGTGCAGGTGAACATCTGCTTGATGTGGAAGATCTTCTTAGGGCCTGGGAGGGGGTGAGGGGGGAGGTGTAGCACTTCCTGCGGTTGCAGGGAAAAGGCTTCAGTTCACCTGGACCATCTCTGATACCTCTCTCTCCTTCCTGGACCTCTCTGTTTCCATCTCTGGCAATCACCTGGAAAATGATATCCATTTCAAGCCCACCGACTCCCATAGCTATCTAGAATATACCTCCTGTCACCCACCTTCCTGCAAAAAGGCCATCCCCTATTCCCAATTCCTTCGCCTCTGCCGCATCTGCTCCCGAGATGAGGCATTCCACTCCCGGACATCCCAGATGTCCTCGTTTTTCAAGGACCGCAACTTCCGTTCCAAAGTGGCCGAAAACGCCCTCGACTGTGTCTCACGCATTTCCCGCAACTCATCCCTCACACCCCCTACCCACAATAACAACCAAAATAGAATCCCCCTCGTCCTTACGTACGACCCCACCAACCTCCAAATCCAATGCACCATCCTCCCGACATTTCCGCCATCTGCAATCAGACCCCACCACCAAAGACATTTTTCCCTCCCCACCCTTATCCGCTTTCCGAGTGAACCACTCTCTCTGTGACTCCCTTGTCCGCTCCACACTCCCCACCAGCCCCACCACCCCCGGCACCTTTCCCTGCAACCACAGGAAGTGCTACACCTGCCCCTAAACCTCCAGCCTCACCCCCATCCCAGGCCCTAAGAAGACCTTCCACATCAAACTAATGTTCACCTGCACATCTGCTAATGTGGTATACTGTAGCCACTGTTCCTGATGTGGCCCCCTCTACATCGGGGAAACCAAGCGGAGGCTTGGGGACCGCTTTGTAGAACACCTACGCTCGGTTCGCAACAAACAACTGCACCTCCCAGTCGCGAACCATTTCAACTCCCCCTCCCACTCCTTGGACAACATGTCCATCCTGGGCCTCCTGCAGTGCCACAACGATGCCACCCGAAGGTTGCAAGAACAGCACCTCATATTTCTCTTGGCAACCCTGCAGCCCAATGGTATCAATATGGATTTCACAAGCTTCAAAATCTCCCCTCCCCCAACCACGTCCCAAAACTAGCCCAGCTCATCCCCACCTCCCTAACCTGTCGTTCCACCCACCTGTCCGCTCCTTCCACCTCAAGCCCCAAGCCCATCTCCTACCTATTAGCCTCATCCCGCTTCCTTGACCTGTCCGTCCTCCCTGGACCAACCTATCCCCTCCCTAACTCCCCACCTACACTCACCTTTACTGGCTCCATCCCTGCCTCCTTGACCTGTCTGTCTCCTCTCCACCTATCCTTTCCTCTATCCATCTTCTATCCACCTCCCCCTCTTTCCCTATTTATTTCTGAATCCCCTTCCCCTCCCCCATTTCTGAAGAAGGATCTAGGCTGGAAACGTCAGCCTTCCTGCTCCTCTGATGTTGCTCGGTCTGCTGTGTTCATCCAGCTCTACACCTTGATATCTCTGAGAGTGAGCCGATTTTGTTACAAAGCAGAGGTTGACCCCCCTCTCAGAATTAAAACCAAAATACCCAAAAAGGAGCACTCACCCAGTAATCTGTAAAAGGGGTGTGAAAAGTGGTGTAACCTGCTTTTCAGCAACTTCTGGTGGCTAAGTAAAACATCCGTGTCAGTCACTTTAAAATCAACTAGTAACAATTTATTTATCCAACTCTAACAGTGAACAAATTTACTAAACTATTAACAAACCGAATGAACCCCTTCTAACTACTAACCATTCCTGAATAACGCAAGATTCTAATGGTATGCTGTCCAATAAGTACACGTCCCATTTATATAAAAACATAGAATTTATTCTCTTGAAATTACAACCAGGTTACGTGTCTACCGGAATGTTCTATGCCTTCTCTGTTGATTCTTCTGTCAGGAATATTAATTAGTTGTGCCTTTGGTACCGTTGTTATTTGGATGGCGCTTTCTCTAAGACATAGAGAAGACTCTGAGAGCCAGCAATTCTCTCTTGAGAGCTGAGGGCTGTTAGCTCTAGCAGATGGCAGTTAGCTCTGTGCTGTGTCCAACTGCCCCCTTCTTTTATACTCTTGATGACATATCAATATTTTTTACAATAGAATTGGTCCCATGTTGTCAAAACCATCAGGTTTAAATTTAATTGGTTTTTGGTATCTCGGTGCCTGGTTCAAATTGTTTGGCTAAATTCAAAAGCTTGTTGTCCTGTTTCTTGGCCTGCTAACTGTAAGACCTTTTGATACAATTCTTTCAATTCAGGTGCCTTCTGTCTGCTTGCAAACATTCAAGCTGCTGCTCACATGCCTCCATGTTGAACCTCTAAGCACATCATCTTTTAAGGGACCACACACAATGCTTTCCCTTCCCCCGCTAGCATTGTATAAACACCAAATTCTAACCTCCTGCCTCCCAATGCACAAGTGCTCTACCCAACTTCACAACAGTCTCTTCAGAGAAAGTCAGAAATCGAGAAAAAAAGACCTTGTGGAGAGAAAAGTGCATCTTTACTTCGGAGCAAACAGTGAACTGCTGGGGGCAACTACCTCAGTTTCACAAATGTTTTAGTGGGGTGAAAATGACCAGTAACTCACCAACCGGAGTGCTATTAAAAGCTACAATCAAACTTCAAACTTTGACTCAAAGTGACAGAGAGTTACACCCCCCCTCCCACTGCTACTAAAATTCACAACGCAATTCATTGTCTTGTTTAAATAGTTCCCCGGGGTCATTTCATGATAGTAATCTAAACTGGTGAGTTTCGGTAGTGATTTCGGTGATCTGAGCTCCTCGGTTAGATTACTCCATGGTCATCACTCCCAGGAATTCATTGTTCTGTTTGAACACTCTCAAAGTTATTGAAGCCACTCAAGGGCTTGAGTTCATGCAGTGTGTTCAAAAATGAAGCTGGAGGCCTGTTAATTCCTCTCCCACAAACAAAGTTAAACATTGCAAGATTGATATGAAGTTAGTGAACTTGCCGTGTGACTGTGCTGGACTTAGACACAGCTCGGAGCAGCGTTCCAGGCTCACACTCTGTTGGGATTGAGATCTGGGTCCGTGGCTGGAGTGTCTGGAAATCTCCCTTAAAAACCAGTTTCCGCAAAACACCTCCATTCTCGCCACTTAGATCTGTGTCTGAAAAGGCAAATCAATTTGACGCTCAGTTCCTCCCCGTCAACAAATGCTGCCACTCACTCTCTCCTCCCCCTCCGTCCTCCGCCTCACTCTGACCCCAGCAACAACTCCTGCCCCCTCACCTCGATCCCCCTCCCCTCATTCTGATCATCCTTCCCCTCGCTCCCTCCCTCCCCCCACTCTGATTCCCCTCACCCCATCACTCTGATCCCCCTCTGCCCTCACTCTGATCACCATCCCCCATCACCGATCCCACTCCCCTCTCGCCCCCTCACTCTGATCCCTCCTCACTCCGATCCCCTCTCCCTCAACCTGATCCCATTCCCCCCTTGCCCCATCACTCTGATACCCCTCCCCTTCACTCTGGTCCCATTCACTCTGTTCCCCCTTCACTCTGATCCTATGCCCCCTCACTCCAATCCCACTCCCCACTCATTCTGATCCCTCCCCCCTCACTCCAATCCCCTTCCCTCCCCCTGCTATTCCTGACCCTTCTCCGTCTGATCCAGGAGCTGATACTCCAAAGTGAGCTGGCTCGAAACGGAATTTTCCGCTGATACCATCCTTGCTGTACGGGACTGATTGGAGATTTATTGGAATGTCCCAGCGATGGAGTGAATCCATTGGAGAAGCTGCTCCTGTCCTTGGAGTTGAGAAGAGAATGGACAGAGTTCTTCAAAATCCAGAGGGATTCCCGAGCACCGAAAGGCAGAGATTAGCTGGGTTACATGGAAAGGGTGGGAGATTGGAATGAGCTGATTGCAGAGAGCTGACCCGAACACGAGGGGCCGAATCACTTCCTCCTGTTCTAGAACCATTCTGGTTCCATGTTGCTAAACTCCTGCATTTCTTTAAATGTACAAAGTTACATTGTACAAAAAGACTCTGCAATTTCAGTGTTAAAATCACACCCAGTTGGTAATCTACACTGAGCAGCTGGCGTGAAGGAGAGGAAATAACTGAAGGCAGTGAAAGAAATTAAACTAAATTTTAGCATCGCAGATACCTGTCTTTAGCCAATTCCACTCGTTCTCTGTGATATCAAGGAACAGTTAGATACACTGGATACTGCAAAGGCTACGGGCCCTGACAACATTCTGGCAATAGTTCTAAAGACTTGTGCTCCAGAACTTACTGCTCCCTGAGCCAAGCTGTTCCAGTACAGTTACAACACTGGTATATACCCGACAATGTGGGAAATTGTCCATTTATGTCCTATAAATAAAAAGCAGGACAAATCCAATCTGGCCAGTTACTGCCCCATCGATCTCCTGTTGACCATCAGTAAAGTGATGGAAGGTGTCAGTAACAGAGCTATCAAGCAGCACCTGCTCAGCAATAACCTGCTCAGTGACGCCCAGTTTGGGTTCCGCCAGGGCCACTCAGCTCCTGACCTCATTACGGCCTTGGTTCAAACATGGACAACAGAGCTAAATTCCAGAAGTGAGGTGACAGTGACAGCCCTTAATATCAAGGCTGCATTTGATCCATGATGGTATCAAGGAGCCCTAGCAAAACTGGAAACAGTGGGTATCAGGGGGCAAACGCTCCGGTGCCTGGAGTCATACCTGACACATAGGAAGATGGTCGTGGTTGTTGGAGGTCAGTGTCAGTGTCAAACTCAAAACCCAGTGTCTGAATTAGATAGAGTCATAGAGTTACAGTCCTACAGCTTCGGCCCAAACGGGTCCATGCCAACCAATGTGTCCATCAGCACGAACCCCATTCCCCTCCACTTGGCCCATATCCTTCTAAACCTTTCCTATCCATGTATTCGTCCAAATGCCTTTTAAATGTTGTTGCTGTACCTGCCTCAACCACTTCCCCTGGCAGTTCATTCCATATGCGTACCACCCTCTGTGTAAAAAAGTTGCCCCTCAGATTCCCATGTGTTCTTTCCCCTCTTACCTTAAACCGATGCCCTCTATCCCTCGATTGCCCATCCCCGAGGAAAAAGACTGAGTGCATTCGCTGTATCTGTGCCTATAATTATCTTGTACACTTCTAAAAGATCCCCCCTCAGTCTCCTATGCTCTAAAGAAAAAAGTCCCAGCTTGTCCAACCTCTCCCTATAACTCAGTCTCTTGGGTCCTGGCAACATCCTTGTAAATTTCTTCTGCACTATTTCCAGTTTAATAACATCCTTCCTACAGCAAGGTGACCAAAACTGAACACAATACTCCAAGTGCGGCCTCACCAACGTCCTGTACAACTGCACCATAACTTCCCAACTTCTACACTCAGTGCCCTGTCTGATGAAGGCCAGTGTGCTAAAAGCCTTCTTCACTGCCCTGTCTATCTGTGACTCCACTCTCAGAGAACCATGCACTGGAACTCCAAGGTCCCTCTGTTCCATTACACTCCATTCACCATGAAACTCCTACTGGGATTTGACTTTCCAAAATGCAACAACTCACCCTTATCTGTATTAAACTCCATTTGCCATTTTTCATCCAACTTCCCCAACTCATCAAGATCCTGAGATAACAAGGTGTAGAGCTGGATGAACACAGCAGGCCAAGCAGCAGAAAAAAATGATTTTCTGAAGATTTTTTTCTGAAGGAGGGTCTAGGCCCAAAACATCAGCTTTCCTGCTCCTCTGATGCTGCATGGCCTGCTGTGTTCATCCAGCTCTACACCTTGCTATCTCAGATTCTCCAGCATCTGCAGTTCCTACTATTTCTCATCAAGATCCAGCTGCAATTTCTGATAACCTTCCTCACTGTCCACATTACTTCCCATTTTAGTGTCATCCACAAACATACTAATCAGGCCTTGTACACTCTCATCCAAATCATTGACATAGACAACAAACTGCAATGGGCCCAGCACTGACCCCTGAGGCACACCACTAATCACAGGCCTCCAGTCCGACAACTATCCTTCCACTATTACCCTCTGCTTCCTACCATCAAGCCAATTGTGTATCCAATTTGCCAGCTCTCCCTGGATTCCATGTGATCTAACCTTCCTGAGTAGCCTACCATGTGGAACCTTATCAAAGGCCTCAGTGAAATCCATACAGGCTATGTCTACTGTCCTGTCCTCATCAACCTTCCCGGTCACTTCATCAAAGAACTCTAACAAATTTGTGAGGCATGATCTCCCACACACGAAGCTATGCTGACTACTCCTAATCAAACCCTGTCTTTCTAAATGCATGTATATCTTATCCCTCAGAATCTTCTCAAGTAACTTACCTCCCACATATCTTAAGCTTACTGGTCTATAATTCCCAGGCTTTTCTTCGCAGCCCTTCTTGAATAAGGGCACAACATTCGCTAACCTCCAGTCTTCCGGGACCTCACCTGTGGTTAACAGTGATGCAAATATATCAGCTAGGGCCCCCAAAATTTCTTCTCTAGCCTCTTGCAGGGTTCTTGGATATATCTGATCAGGAGCGGGAGATTTATTCATCTTCATACATTCTAACACCTCCTCTGCTGTGATACAGACTGTCCCAAAGATATCGCCATTAACTTCCCCAAGTACCCAAGTCTTCATGTCTTTCTCCAAGGTGAACACAGAGGGAGAAATATTCATTGAGCACCTTGCCCGTCTCCTGTGGTTCCACACATACATGTCCACTTTGGTCATTGAGGGATCCTGTTCTCTCTCTAGTTATTCTTCTTCCTTCAATGTACTTAAAGAATCTCTTTGGGTTCACCCAAGTCTTCTCAGCCAAAGCTATCTCCATGTCTCCTTTGCTCCCTCCTGACGTCTTTCTGAATAAACTCCTGTATCCCCTGTACACATCCAGGGAATACCTTGATCCCAGCTGCCTGTACCTGAGCCATGCCTCCTCCATTTTTCTGGTCAAATCCTCAATATCTCTTGTCATCCAGGGTTCCCTACTCCTGCCACCCTTGCCCTTCACCCTCACAGGAACATATAGACCTTGAACTCTAGCTATCACACTTTTAAAAGCCTCTCACTTGCCAGAGGTCCCTTTGCCTGCAAACAATAATCAACCCATGCAAGCTCCTGTCTAATTCTATCAAAATTCACCTTGCCCCAATTTAGAACTTGAACTCAGGAACTAGTTTTGACCTTCTCCATAACTATTTTAAAATCAATAGAACTGTGGTCATTGGTCCCAGAGTGCTCCCCCACCGTCACCTGTCCTGCCCTGTTTCCCAACAGTAGGTCAAGTTTTGCCCCTTCCCGAGTAGGACCCTCTGCATCCTCCTTGAGGAAACCTTCCTGAACACACTTAACAATTCCACCCCATCTAAACCTTTAACACTATGGCAGTCCCAGTCTATGTTAGGAAAATTCAAATCCACCACAATGGCAACCCTATTGTTCCTGCAAGTCTTCCCAGTCTCCCTGAATATTTGTTCCTCTAATTCCTGCTGACTATTTGGGGGCCTATAGTACAACCCCAATAACATCACTGGCCCCTTCTTATTTCTCACCTGTACCCACAAAGCCTCACTGGATGATCCCTCAGTTATTTCATCTCTGACCACTGCTGTGATACTTCCCTTAATCAAAAATGCGACTCCCCCTCCCCTCTTTCCTCCACCTCTGTCCCACCTAAAGCACCTGTACCCTGGCACATGAAGCTGCCAATCCTGTTCCTCCTTTAGCCATGTTTCTGTAATGGCTATAATATTCCAGCCCCACATACCTATCCACACCCTGAGTTCATTGGCCTTACCTGTCAGCCCTCTTGCATTGAAATAGGTTCAATTTAATCCAACAGGCATCTGCCAATGTGGTATACTGCATCCGCTGTACCCGTTGTGGCTTCCTCTACATCGGGGAAACCCAGCGGAGGCTTGGGGACCGCTCTGCAGCACACCTGCGCTCAGTTCGCAACAAACAACTGCACCTCCCAGTCGCGAACCATTTCAACTCCCCCTCCCATTCCTCAGACGACATGTCCATCCTGGGCCTCCTACAATGCCACAGTGATGCCACCCGAAGGCTGCAGGAACAGCAAATCATATTCAGCCTGGGAACCCTGCAGCCCAATGGCATCAATGTGGATTTCACAAGCTTCAAAATCTCCCCTCCCCCAACCGCATCCCAAAACCAGCCCAGCTCATCTCCGCCTCCCTAACCTGTTTTTCCTCTCACCTATCCCCTCCTCCCACCTCAAGCCCCACCCCCATCTCCTATCTACTAACCTCATCCCGCCCCCTTGACCTGTCCGTCCTCCCTGGACTGACCTATCTCCTCCCTACCTCCCCACCTACACTCACCTTTACTGGCTCCATCCCCGCCTCTTCGACTTGTCTGCCTCCTCTCCACCTATCCTCTCCTCTATCCATCCTCTATCTGCCTCCCCCTCTCTCCCTATTTATTTCAGAACACTCTTCCACTCCCCCATTTCTGCTGAAGGGTCTAGGCCCGAAACGTCAAGTTTTCCTGCTCCTATGATGCTGCTTGGCCTGCTGTGTTCATCCAGCCCCACGCCTTGTTATCTCAGATTCTCCAGCATCTGCAGTACCTTTTATCTCTGATACATTCTTCACACCTTGTCCTGTTCCAGCCTGACCTATCTCTTCAACTTGCTATTTCTGATTACTGTATCTCCTTCCAGCCTCGCACTTGCCTCCCTGCTGTTGAGGATCCCACCCTCCTGCTGATCTATATTAAACCCTCCCTTACATCTCTAGCAAATCTGCCCACCAGGATATTGGTCCCCCTCCAGTTAAGGTGCAACCCATTCCTACTGAACAGGTCACCTGTGCCCCAGAAAAGATCCCAAAGATTCAGGAATCTGAATCCCTGCCCCCTGCACCAGTTCTTTAGCCATGCATTCATCTGCCAAAACCTCCTGTTCTTACCCTCACTAGCACGTGGCACTGGGAGTGCCAAGATTACCACCATTGAGATCCTGGTTTTTAACTTTTTTCCTAGCTTTCTATAATCACTGTGCAGAACCTCATTCCTATTTCTAACTATGTCATTTGTACCAACGTGCACAATGACTTCTCACTGCTCACCCTTCCCCTTGAGAACGTCCTGCAGCCGCACTGAGACACCCTGGACCCTGGCACCCAGGAAACAACACACCATCCTGGATTCCTGTCTGCAGCCGCACAATCTCCTGTCTGTCTCCACCAATTATCGAGTGTCCTATCACCAAGGTGCTGTTTAACGTTACCCTTTCCCGCTGTGCCCCAGAGCCAGTCATAGTGCCACTGACCTGCCTACTGCTGCTTCCCCCAAATGGTCACCAGCCCCCAACAGTATCCAAAACGGTACACTTGTTTTCGAGGGGAATGGCCACAGGGGATTCCTGCACACTCTGCGTACCCCCTTTGCCTTTCCTGGTGGTCACCCAGCTACTCTCTATCTGCACCTTAGGTGTGACCACCTCATTAAAACTCAGCATCTCGGATGATCCTGAACGCAGCCAGCTCCGGCTCCAGCTCCCTAACACAGTCTCCCAGGAGCTGTAGCTGGGTGCACTTCCCACAGGTACAGTCATCAGGGACGACAGAAGTCTCCCTGAGCTCCCACATCCTGCAGGAGGAGCATGCCACTGCCCTGACTGCCATCTCAAACTGCTCTAAGACTAAAGAGGAAAGTTAAAAGTACTTTACCTGAGCTTACCTGTAGTTTTTGCTGAGCCGCTGCTCACCAAAGCCTCTCGAGCCAAAGCCTTACTCCTCACTCTGCTACCAACAAATTTTCCAATCATGCATCATTCTCCCCCTTTTCACTTTTGGTTAGAGGAAGAGGGAGGGAGGGAAACACTACAGTGATGTGAATGTGAGATTGGGCAACACTTGGTAAATAATCCGGAGTGCGCTGGGCATTACACCAGCATTCGGCCTCAGTTGCCCTCACAGTGTGATGGACTTGTCCATCCTTAAAGGTGAATGTGTTAATCTGTTCTTTACAGAGAGAAAGACGTTGGGCCTGATTCAAGTCAACAATATTCATAGCTAGTGGGAACTGCCGATGCTGGAGAATCTGAGACAACAAGGTGCAGAGCTGGATGAACATAGCAGGCCAAACAGCATCAGAGGAGCAGGAAAGCTGACGTTTTGGGCCTGTACCCTTCTTCAGAAATTTCTGAAAAAGGGTCTAGGCCTGAAACGTCAGCTTTCCTGCTCCTCCGATGCTGCTTGGCCTGCCGTGTTCATCCAGCTCTGCACCTTGTTGTCTCTGTTTTCATAGCAGCCATTCTCTGCTTCATGTCTCAGTGCTATGCCTTATTCAATCAGAATGAACCTGTCTGGTTTAAATTTAAACAAAGTTGGCAGTTTACTGTCAATTATCATCTAACTCGGTGGCAACACGTGTTACTGAAAGTCCCCTGCCAACTAATCAGCACTGTCTTCTCATACAGTGCACTGGGGAAGTTTTCCACTTATGTTAGTATTCTTGCAAAATGTCCTGATGAGAAAAGGACAGAAAAGTTGTTAAATGTGTCTTTTTCACTAGTTCTCGAGTGTCATCAAATTGTAAACTTGTAAACTTAAAGCCTCGCTGTACCATTGTTGCTTAACCTCAGAAAACGATAGCAGCCACTATCGCTGTTTTCAATCTGTTCGAGCTAAGTGTTACAAAATGCTCGATGCAGCTGTGTCTTATAGCACTGGTAAGCAAACTGGGATTTATTTTTAATCAGCCTGAAATAACAGCTATTGTCGGCCAACAAAAAAGGAGGGGTCTCTTGGAAACATTGATGGAAACCTCATGTGTCATCCCAGAGCCAGACTTGGCACTGTTCGGCCTTTTGCTGACACAGAATTTTAGTTTCCACCCAGACCAACAAAAGCCAAAAACTTCCAGATGTTGCACCCAGTTTCCAATCTGACCACGCTGCAAAACCTATAACAGTGAGCGACATCCGTTTCCAGGGACCAATGTGAATAATGTTGGAAGGCAAGGGCCAAGCCATAAAATGTAGGAACAAAAGTAGGCCATTCAGCCCATCAAGTCAGCTCTGACTTTCAGTGAGATCACGACTGATCTGATAATCTTCAACTCCACTTTCCTACCTTCTTCCTTTAACTCTTGATTTCCTTCCTGATTAAATGTCCCTGTATCTCAGCCGTAATGGCCCAGCCTCAACAGCCCTCTGTACTAAAGAATTGCACAGATTCACAGCCCTCTGAGAGAAGAAATTCCTCCTTATCTCTGTCTAAATGGGCGGCCCTTTACTTTGGGATGATGCCCTCTGGTCCTAGACCCACCCACAAGGGGAACAATCTTTCTCCATGTACCCAGTCAACCTCCCTAAAAATATTTATATGTTTCAATAAGGTTCCCTCTCATTCATCTAAATTCCAATGAATACAGACCCAGTCTACTCAATGTCTCCTCATATGACAGTATCCAGTATCAGCCCTAGCGAACCTTCTGTGGACTGCTCCAGTGTCAGGATTTGCAGAGATTTCATAAAATGGTATCGGGGATCGCAGTTTTCAGTTCTTTGAAGACAAGCCGAGGTTGTTCTGTTTGGAGCAGAGAGGATATGTCAAAGGTGTTCAAATTTGAGGGGCATTAGTGCTGTAAATACAGAGTCACAGACTCCAGTAACAGAAACATTTGCAAATAGAGAATGTCAAGTCAAGTTGTTGCCAGGAGAACGAGAATGAATGAATGATTTTATTGACATAAATATCGAGAAAGAAAAGTGTACAATCGCCACAATCCAGTGCCATTTGAGTTACAAAAATAATAAAAAAAGAAATTGCATCAGTAGAGTTCACCTTCCGTTCATACTGGGACTCAAGCACGGCTCCAGGGTTTCAGCAAGGTCCCTACTCAGTGTTCCTGGTCTCAAAGAGACCCCACTCTGGGTACAGCAATGACCAGTGCCCCAGGAGACCGCAGCTCCACTGCTGTCACTGCTGCCTCACTGACACCGTCAAGAAGCCAGGCTCCGGGCCTACCGCAGTCCCCATGCCTGGGCAGGAGAAGAACTTACTTGGTGCAGAAGTTGGATGATGAAAAATCCACTACAGGACAGGGAAGTAACTGGAGCAACTTTCAAAAACACAAGATGTTCGAGCTGGAGTAGACCATTTGGCTCATTGAGCCCTCTCCCACATTCAATATGATCATGATTGAATCATCCAGCTCAATAGCCTGTTTCTGCTTTCTCTCTATACCCTTCGATCACCTTAGCCCCAAGAATGTATACAACTTTCTGGAAATCATACAATGTTTTAGCCTCAACTGCTTTCTGTGGTAGTGAATTCCAAAGGCCCACTACTCTCTGGGTGAAGAAGTTTCTTCTCATCTCTGTCCTAAATGGCCTACCTTATTTCCTTAGACTGCGACTGTGGTTCTGATCTCCCCCAGTAATTGGGGACATCCTTCCTGCGTGTCTCCTGTCTAGTGCTGTTAGAATTCTATAGAGCTTTATGAGATCACCCCATCATTCTCCTCAACTCCAACGAATACAAGCCAAACTGACTCAAACTTTCCTCATACGTCAGTCCTGCCACCTCAGGAATCAGACCAGTAAACCTCACCTTCACTCCCTCTATCGCAAGAACATTCTTCCTCAGATAAGGAGACCAAAACTGCATCCACAACGCTCGAGAAGAGAATTCCAAAGGTTTACAGCCCCTTGAGTGAAATAATTTCTCATCTTAGCCCGAAATAATCAGCTCCTTATCCTGACATTGTGCCCCCAGTTTTAGATTCCCCAGTGAGCAGAAACAGTCTTTCTGCATCTACCTGCAGCCCCTTCAGAATATTTTATGTTTCAATGAGATCACCCCTCCTCCTTTTAAACTCCAGAGAATATCAGCCCCCTCTACTCAGGCTGTCATCCTAGGACAGCCTCCTAGCCCCAGCGACTAATTCAGAAAAACCTTGCTGCCTCCATAGCAAATATATCCTTCCTTCAAAAGAGAATTTGTTAAACGTACGGAAATGAAATGTTTGCTGGGCTATGCTTGCTGAAAGGGGAGGAGATTGAGACTAACTGTGCTCCTTTTCATCAATTGGTGGGATGTAGGCACCGTTGGCTGGGCCAGCATTTATTACCCATCCGTAGTAGGCCTTGAGAAGATGGTGGTGAGCACTCTTGTTGAATTGCTACAGTCTGTGTGCTATAGGTTGACCCACATTGCCCTGAGGGAGAGAATTCCTGGATTTTGACCCAGTGACACTGAAGGAACGATGATATATTTCCAGGTCAGGATGGTGAGGGGCTTGGAGGGGACCTTGCAGGGGGTGCCGTTCCCATGTATCTGCTGCCGTTATCTTTCTAGATGGAAGTGGTCGTGGGTTTGGGAGGCGCTGATAGCTCCCATTCACAGCATTTACACGTGATCTCCATCTACATAGGGAGATAATCTCTTTGTTTAACTATCACTGTGTCTAACCTGCAAACCCTTCATGGTGGCCTAAAAAATTCACGCTTTGGTTAGTGCCATGACTTTGAAAATGTATCTATTAAAATCTCCTTGACTTGGTATTTCCAGCAAAATCATGAAGGCCTCTTCTGAAGCACTCAGAAATACTGACCTGTGAATCTGCACTGATTAATTGCTGGGGTTACAATAAACTTGTTTAGAATGTTACCGCGAACTTCAAGAAGAGTGTGCCAGCACTGACTCGATGGGCCAAAGGGCTGCTTTCAGTGCTGTCCTTTTCCATGATTAGTTGAATCTTATTTCCACTGCAACAAAGGAATGTTTATCCAAAATAGAGAAAGCGTTTATTCTGTTTCGTGTTTATGGCATTTGCACTCCCACCCCACCCCACCGTCCCCAACTCGATGAACACAAAGGTTTGGCACGATAAACTGGAGCTGTTTTCAAGAAGAAGTTGGATATAATTCTCTGGGCTAAATGGACCAAGGGGTATGGGGACAAAGTGAAAACACGGTACAGCCATGATCATATTGAATGGCAGAACAGGCTTGAAGGGCTGAATGGCCTCCTCCTGCTCCTGATTTCTGTTGAAACTACAAAATTTCGACTAAAGCCATCTCTCCCTTTGGGTCTGAAACAGTTAATGCTTAATTGAGTACAGCAAACACCAATCACTCCCACAGCAATACACTAAAGAAAGGTACAAAACCCCTTGAGTTCTGAGGAAGGGTCAGTGGACCTGAAACATTAACTCTGATTTCTCTTCACAGATTACTACCAGAGCTGCTGAGCTTTTCTAGCAATTTCTGTCTTTGTTTCTGATTTACAGCATCCGCAGTCCTTTGGTTTTTACAAAATCCTTATGCCTGATTATACCCTCAGCGGCATGATGCCAATGTGTCCCAAGTGGAATGTCCCACCATCTGCCGATTTGGCACTGATGGTTAGACAAAGCAAAGACCCACCGATGTGGCCATGAAAACACATTGTAAGCGCAGACAACATTTTGCCATTGTCGATGAGACACTAGTGTGTGGCGAGTGGCTGTTCCTCCTAGCTTCACTTTGAGAGGACTGCCTGTTCCTTGAGAACATTTGAAAATCCCCACACACCAGAGAAAGCCGCCTGCCAGAATTATGACCTGGCACCTCCGAGAGGATTATTTCTCCCAGTGGACTGAGGTTAAAAAAATTGCACACTTTGACCAGGGAAGCGGAGATCTCAGTCTTACACAAGGGATTTGTAACACATGGGTGTCCCTGATGAGTTCGTTTCTGACAACAGGTCATGATTCCTGATTGAGTTCTTCAGCCAGTTCTGGATCTGAGCCTATCAATCCAGTGCCCACAATCTGATAGAATCTAATAAAACACCGAACGCAGGGTCAGAGCAATTAAGTGATTCTTAGTAAAGAATTCCAATTTCTACGCAGCACCATTGAATTAGAGGTCCTCTCTATTTTATTGTAGATTTAGCAGCCTCTCAGTTACCGATGCGCAGGAAGCTGCCAGTTTAGCTCCCTAACCTGCCAAAGAAGTTGGTTCCACACTTACACCTTCATGATGACCAAGAGATACATGATAAGGAGGAATCCCGCCTCATGTAATAGGCCACATAGTACAGTCAATGCACTGGTACAAGAAATTGACCAAAGTTACGAACTGGGTAAAGATGTGGATCAGAGATTTAAACAGAAAAGATACAATCACCAAAAGTGATGTGAAAAATCAGAGATTGTACATTGTCAGAACTGTTGTTGGAGCTGTACAGAGGTACTGCAGAAACCTCGCCTTATTGTGACCGAGTTGTTGTTGGATTGCTGGCTAGGGTGAAGCGAATGGCAAATGTGACAAAAAGAGGAAAGCCTCAGACCATCAGGAACCCAGTCCAGGACGACTACCTTCGACCCAACCAATATCTGACCTTTCAGATTGTCTGAATTTGTAAAGTCAAAGACTTGGGTTGAGGTGGGATAGTGGTAAATGTAACTACATAAACATTTATATATAAATATCAGTAATAGTTCTCAGAAGACAAAACTTGGGGGAGATGCCGTATATGGGTTTGGAACGATTTGAAAGGTTAGTGCTTGACTGAGTATAAAGTTAATATTTGACTGCAGTGTAATTTGGACTGGCTGAGTGAGTGGGCATTTGCATGGCAGATAATGTGGAGAAATGTGAGGTGATCCACTTCGCCAGCAAACATTGGAAGGCAGATTATTATTTGAATGGCAAAAGTTGAGAGAGGAGAATGTTCAATGAGATCTGGGTGGTATCGTATACCAGTCACTGAAAATAAGTGCGAGGGTGCAGCAGGCGGTAAAGAAGGTTGGCCTTCATGGGGAGAGGATTCGAGTACAGGAACAAGGATGTCTTGCTGCAATTCTACAGGGCATTGGTGAGGCCACATCGGGAATATTGTGTGCAGTAGTTTCGGTCTCCTTATCTGAGGAAGGATGTTCTTGCTGTAGAAGAAGTGCAGCAAAAGTGTACCAAACTGATTCCTGTGTTGGCAGGACTAATGTAAGCGGAGAGATTGAGTCGGTTAGAATTGTGTTCAGTGGAGTTTAGAAGACTGAACAGGGGGTGGGATTTTAAAGAAATGCATACAATTCTAACTGGTTTGATGCAGGAAGGAAATTCCTGGTGATGGGGGAGTCCAGAACCAGGGGTCAAAGTTTAAGGTACAGGGTAGGCCTAAGACTGAGATGGAAGTGAAGCGTCTTCATCTGGAGAGTAGTGAGTCTGTACAATTAATTACCACAGAAGTTAATAGAAGCCAAAACATTGTGTGTTTTCAAGTAGGAGGTAGATATAATTCTTGTGGCTAAAAGAAATCAAGGAATATGGACAGGATTAGGGTCTTGAGCTTGATGATCAGCTATGATCATGTTGAATGGTGAAGCAGGCTCGATGGGCCAAATGGAGTATTCCTTCTTCTATGGTTCAGTGAGTGCAGGAAGCACCATCCATGATGATGATGTCACGAGGACATGCTGAGGGAGGGCATTAGGACATTGTAGGTGACCGACCCAAGGCTCAGCCCTTCCAACAGTTTTGGTCATAATGTAGACCCCATTCTTAGAACCTGCAAACAGTTACAGAGACAAAATGAGCTACGTCTGTTTACTCTGCATTAGAACGGAAGGTGGCTGCTTTCACACACAGTAGACTCTGCACCCCTGCTAAAGAACCCGCTCACTTTGAATAGATGGATGACAGCACACTACGCTATCTCCAAGTCTGTGGTTGTGCATTAATTTTATTCCTGAATAAATAAAACAGTACTCCTTTTCAGGAGTTGAGCTGGTACTTGCTGAGATCATTTGGCCAACACGAGTTACATTGTTCTTCAGGCTGGGTGTGTCAAGTCTGGGTGCAGGTGCTAAACAGACTTGACTGTCATTGCCAGAGAAACATCTGTGTTTTCTAATAAGCCCACAATCCTCTCAGCTCCCTGCTGACTGTTAAACAATTGAAAATGAGGTTTCAATAATTCACCCACAGTCCAGTAGAGTGCTTAGGAACTTTTTAAACTTTATATTCTGCTTTTATTGTGTGTTAATAGCCAAATAGCTTAGAGACTGTCTCATTCACACAGTTTGATTTGGGCAAATTGGTGTAGTGTGTGTCCATTTCAAGCCAATGCAGTGTTTTGGAATATTGGCCTGATACAGAATGGATTTTAATTTAACTCTGTGAGGCAGTTGTTGCAATTTGTAAGACCACTTGTTCGTACTGAGTTGTGAACAGTTCTCTGGGCCAATAAGTTACAGGTTTCAGTCTCTGGTTATGTGTATCTGCCGTTATTGCAAATATAGATGCTTATGATGTCTCATGGGACAGGAATAGGGATCACTGTGTGGAACAATGTTGTTACAGTCTACTTCCCATTGTAACTGCCAGTAAACAATGCTGAGAGCACACAGTCTCTCGGTTGACTCTCCGAATATACAGCCCTGGATGAATTCACCATGAGATGGACATGAGTATCTGCAGCTTTGAGTCAGACCCCCTCATTGAGTAACTCAGTGGCAAAGGCAACAGTGGTTCCCTGTAGGAGAAAGCCAGGCATTTGAAAGTCATGATTTATCCTTTGCGGCTGGTGGGGAAAAGCCATTGTGGAGATGTATCACTTAGTCAGGGAAAGGCAGTACCACTGTGTATCACTGAATGCAGTGAAGAGAATGATTTCTCAACGAGGTGCTGACAATTCTCACAAAGCATGTTGGGGGACATTTTCCAACATTAAGATCCTTCTATAAACAATAACTGTCAATGTCCATGCTGTTTCTGTGTCACACCTTATTGCACTGAAGACATTTACATGGTCTCTGTTAAACTCTATTTGAGGCATGCCAACTTTTTCCCTAAATTGGTGGGGGGGAGAGGGCGGGAAAGGTGGGGGTGTTGATAACCAGGGAGCACAGTTTAAAGGCAAGGGGCAGGAGATTTGGAGGGGAAAAGGTTTTCACCCAGTGGGTATTGGCTATGAAGAACTCACTGCCTACAAGGATGGTAGAGGCATAAACTCACACCATTTCAGAACAATTTAGATGAACACATGAAACACCATGAGATGTAAGGCTACAGCCCAAGTGCTGGAAAATGAGATGAGAATAGATAGATAGTGTGAGCACAATGAGCTAAGGGACGTTTTTCCGTGCTGTAAAAACTGTATGAGTGTAATTTTCCAGAACATCGTCTCTGTCACAAATCAGAAAGTGCCGCTTTGAACAGACTGGTAGAAGATATTGTGTCATTGATGCAAAGTACAATGTCCCTGAAAATGAGGATGACTTTAGTAACATTAAACAACACAATCACAAAATGTTCGATAACCCTGTTGTCTTGACAACTGACCATTTTGATGATTATCACAGACGAGAAATGCAAATATTCAACAGACTGTGACTGATCAATATTTCACAGAATTAGTACGTGGAATGGCAAAGAGCTGTTACCCAGCCAGCGTTATTCTGTCTGTCCAGAACTCTGCTGCGCTGAGCTTCTGTGTTTTAAAAGGGAAAAGAAGCCGGAGAGGCTATTAATTAAATGAGAGGCATGAAAGAACAATCACTTGCCTTGTGCTTTTATATCTCGGTTTGCGATAACAGCAGGGGCCAGTGCTGGGGTGGGTGAGGTCAGTACAAGGTGAATAACCCCACTTGGCGAGACTTTATGAATCTTGCTTCACCTGAGAACACTGGGCACTTGGTGGGAAGTTAACTAGCCACAAATACAAAGCAATTAAGAGGGAAGTCAAGAGATTTACTGGTAAGGAAACTGTCCCTAAACTCTTATGGTGCAATGATGCTGCTGAGAGGGTTATGGAACGAATCTCGGTTCCCACTTCCAGCAACTTGTTCAACAGTCACAGCATTCACGCATGAGCGCTCTTGAATCGCTTGCCTGCCCTTTTGTCCAGGGACTATTCCACGTGCAGAGCTCTCTCTTGTAAGAGAGGGCTCGGCCCCCAGTGGCCCCACGTCGTTAGCTGGAAAAGTTTGCCAGATGAGCCTGTGGAGTTGCATAATCCGGGAGTCGTTTATTTTTTTCCTGCTTGGATTTTGCATAGGTTGTCTGGGTGCAACAGGGTCCCCTCTGAAAGGAAGGTAGAGTTTCGCTCAGCTCAGTTGTTGCACCGCTATCGGTTTTCGTAGCTGAGCTCCAAATGAAAAGCTTCTTTGAAGCATAAGACGGGTTGTGAAAGAGGGGGGCTTTGTGAAACTTGCTCCATTGAGCAGCAAGTGCAACAAGGAAGCTGATCTTTTCATGTCACTCCTTCAGTGTTAACTTTGCTCGTTAATTTCTCTCGCAGGAACTGATCGAAGTTGACACCGAGGCTATTTTCGAATTGGCTGCATACATACTGCAGGTAAGAATGTTAAAGATGTTAGTCTTCGTGTGTACCGAACAAACAATATTTACAATGGGTTCTGAGGTGAGATTCATTGAAAAAACGATGAATCATAATAGCTCTCATGCTGGAGTTACTGGGAATTGTCAAAATCAACAGTTTATGTAGGAAAAGTGTTGCTGTGTTTACACTGAACACCTAAACTAACTGTGGAAGGTTTACAGAATGGTCAACATTCACAATTCTACCTCAGCATTGAACTTACGTTGCACGGTTTTGATTTTTACCCACCTTTTCTTCCCTGTTTTGCTTTTGTTCATTTGACCTCGCGAACAAAACACAAGCTAAACTTTGCAGAACCAGTTCTTCCTTTTACTAAGATTCTGATTAAGGCGGCCAAGGGAAATCTCAGCAAGTATTATCTGCTCCCAATCTCATCTTCAATCCATGGAAATTAATTACAGTAGGCTTTTGGATCCAGCCAGAAAGTATTTGGTCTGGAATTCCTACTATCCAGTGAGGACAACACATTCTCTTGTCCTGCTGAAAGGGGAGTATAATGGATAATCAGTCGGAAGAGATTAAGTTCTACATCAATGTAATTGGAACAGTTTAATTGCAAACCAAGAAATGAAATTATTTGGTTCATGAAATAAGTTGGAACAATAAGAAATTGAGCTCTCAAACTTTAATTTACTGCCATTGGCGACTCTCGTCCATAAGTGTACCTTTTAATTTATGGCTTTACTTGTGTTAACAAACAGATACATTAAGGTACCTACTGAGATTTAAAGACTGAAGGTTATGCTCTTGACAAAAACTCCCAGGCAATATACTTTTTAAATAACTTCTTAAACTGTATGGGCAGCCTTCCGTTTTTCCAACCTGTTGCTGGGAGATGAACATTTCTTTCTGTGAACGGTTGCTGCAGCTACTGTGAACGTGAGAATTTCATGTTGCATTCTGCTATTCGGTCACACTTTACGTTGATTCATGTGACTTCAGAGTCACAGCAATGTGGCTGACTCTTAACTGTCCTCTAGAAGGGCCCCAGCAGCTCTCAGTTCTAGGGCACTTAGAGATGGGCAACAAATGCCAGCCTTAGCCTGCAATGCCCTCACCCCATGAAAGAGTAAAGTAACATTTCATGCTGTTTGTACGTCTCCAACCTTAATCACTGCACCATCGGCCTCCATGCCTTCATCTCCCTGGGCTATAAGCTCAGGGATATCCTCACTGAACCTCGCGGCCTTGCTATACCTTGTTCTCTGTCCTCAAAAATCCTTCTTTGATCAACCCTTTCGTCACCTGCTTTATCTTCTTACACAGGCAGTTATCATCTTTTGCTTAAAAAGGCTACTGTGCAGCACTTGGTCTGTTTTGTGCCTTAAAGGCACTACATAGATACAAGTTGTTGTTGAATTGAACTCAATGACTTGACCATAAAAGCCTGTCACCTTTATCTTTGAAGCCTGCCCAGGGCCTACTTTGATCAGTTTTTTTTTGTGCCTAATTCAAAGCAGATTCACACACACAATGGCCACAGCTGGCTCAGATGCTGAGGTTTGTACAAATCCCCTCGCAGAGTCAGTGACACGCTCAGCAGTGCTCTCAGAGATGGCTCTGCTACTCAGCAGAAACCAGGCAGCATTGGTAGGTAAACGCTGACAGGTGACTGTCACCCACTCAGATCTGGTGGTTGCCACGTTTTACTGGATTGTTGACCAAACTGCCCACCCAGAGCTGCCACATCCTTTGTTTAGTAAACAGCTTGGTGCCTGGTGGAGCCCAGGGTCCACAGCTCAGTTTTATTTCCAGGTTGGGCAGTGTAGACTGGGTGTAACTGCCACTTGAACTCACAATTAAAGGGGAATTTCCTTGTGTTTTGTGAGGAATAGCCAGTGAAACTGGCAAATGAGGCAGACTGGTCTGACTTGTCTGGTATCATTCAAAAACGGAGCTCCAGCATGACTAGCACATTCACTTGCAAGACTTAACTGGATTGTTACTGGTTTGTTACTGGATTGTTACTGGCTTCTTACTGGTTTTCCCACTGTGGGGACCAGTAGGAGGTCTCCAAATCCCACGAGGAAGTTATAGACTTTCCCCACTCCCCCCATGTCATTCTGTCTTTACCATCGCCCCTCTTCCCTTCCTGTAAAGTGCCCATGGGCAGGTCAGAGTGCATGAGGGTCACACCTAACCCCTTCACCTGGTGCCATGTTACTTTCTTCTTACAAGGGGTGCAGGCCCCACTTATTGCCCATTCCTAATTGTCTTTGAACTGAGGGGCATTTCTGAGGGCAGTTAAGAGTCAAGGAGTCACGTATAGGCCAGACTGGGTAAGGACAGCAAACAGTTTCATTAAAAAAAAACAGAATGCAGGAGAACCTCAAAAGGTCTGGCAGCAGCTGTGGAGAGAGAAAGAGAACTGGGCTGAAGTCTCAAAACATTAACTCTGTTTCTGTCTGCGCAGATGCTGCCAGACCTGCTGAGTTTCTCCAGCAGTTTCTGTTTGTAACAGATTTCCAGCACCCATAGCAGTATGCTTTTGTTCAAGGTGATAGTTTTGCAGCTAGTTCTATGTTTCACATATTGAATTTAAATTCCACCAGCTGCCACCATGGAGTCATAGAGTCAAAGAGATGTACAGCATGGAAACAGACCCTTTGGTCCACTTTAGCCAAGCTGTCCTATTTGCCAGCATTTGGCCCATATCCCTTTAAACCCTTCCTGTTCATATACCATCCAGATGCCTTTTAAATGTTGTACTTATACCAGCTTCCACCACTTCGTCTGGCAGCTCGTTCCATACACGCACCACCCTTTGCATGAAAATGTCGCTCCTTGTGTCCCTTTTAAATCTTTCCCCTCTCACCTTAAACGTATCCCCTCTAGTTTCCCCTACCCTGGGGAAAAAGACCTTGATTATTCACCCTGTCCATGCCCCTCATGATTTTATAAACCTCTATGAGGTCACCCCCCTCAGCCTCCGAAGCTCAGGAGAAAATAGCCCCAGCCTATTCAGCCTCTCCCTGAAGCTCAAACCCTCCAACTCTGGCAATATCCTTGTAAATCTTTTCAAAACTCTTTAAAGTTTCGCAACATTTTTCCTATAGCAGGGAGATTGAGTGTCTTGAGCGAACCCCTGGATTACAAATCCAGTGACATTGGCACTATGCTCCCATTTCCCGGTGTTAACAAGACCCAGCGTTTACAGTTATTATGGTCCTCAGACTGACACTGTACTGCTAAACCCCCACAGAGTCCTGCAAGGAGTTAAAATCAGGCTCGACTGCAATGTTTTAACGTTTCTGCCAGATCAAATGAAACAGTCTCTTGGTGGAAGTCAGTGAGTGCTGATGGTTTTCATGTGCAGGTTTGTCCTAAATTTTTCCCAGGCTGTAGGAAAGCTGCTAGCCAAGTACAGTCTCTCAGTCCTTACGGTAAAACTTGAGGTGGAGTGTTTTTCTGTTCTGGTCATGACCCTGTGATACAATCGGAGGTTTTGCAGTGAGCTGCCCACACAGTCTCCAAAATAGAAGCTCACGAGGGATCGAAAGTATGAACAAACTCTTTAAAACAGCACTGCCAGAAGAATGTGGAATGATTAATCCCTGGGATGGCGTTGGCTGGAGGTGAAGGCAGAACATGCAGTCGATTAAATTGGACAAGTGTTTCACAGCAAACAAGGAGGTGGGAGGCTGATGAGGTGTGTGGAAGGGATTAACTGCTGCAGAATGTTTTCCAAAGCTCCTTTTCCCATGACCCTGCAGAGGAGCAAGTGACAGAGGAAGCTTGCTGTCACAAAACAACGTTTCTCCCTTGGCCACACACCCCATCACTTCCTAAAACCTTTGGAAAACCTCCCCCAGAATGTAAGTGTCAGACATTTCGGATTTTGCCTTTCCTGATTTGGTGAAAGCAGGCATTAATTTTCACTTGTGCACCAAGTTCTACCTCAAAACCATCACTGTTGATTTCTCAAGGGTCACTTTCGGGAGTTGACGTTGTTTCTGATGCTGCCAGACCAAATGCGTTTCTCCAGCAATTTCTGTTTTTGATTCCTCTGCTGTTGCTATGTGATCAGACTGTCTATGCAAACACCTGGATGAGCAAACATTTAGCCCAATTAAATGTTGGGCAGACCAGAGCCGTTATTTGTAGTTTCTGTTCCAAGTTCCATTCCCTAGGCTGTTCTCTACATCCCTCTCTCTGGCAGTTCTCTGCCATTAAACTGGCCAGTCCACAAGCCCAGTGTCAGATGTGAGTCCTCATATTCTCACCATCACTAAGAGTACCTGCCTGCACATCTGAGCGAGTGTCTGACTTTGTCCCTGATTCAGCTCCATCTGCTGCACACTTCTCGTCCATACTTTCATTACATTGACTGTTCATTTATATAGATGATTTGGATGAGAATATAGAAGACATAGTAAGTTGCAGATGACATCAAAATTGGTGGCATTGTAGACAGTGAAGAAGTTTTTCTAAGATTACAAAGGGATCTTGATCAAATGGGTCAATGGGCTGAAAATTGGCAGATGGAGTTCAGTCTGGATAGATGTGAGGTATACATTTTGGTACAACAAACGGGGTACGGCTTGTACAATTAACGGTAGGGCCTTGGGTAGTGCTGTAGAACAGAGGGACCTAGGGTGCAGGTACATAATTCTTTGAAGTTTGCGTCACATATAGACAGGTTGGTTAAAAAGGCTTTTGACATGCTTGCCTTCATTGCTCAATCCTCTGAGTATAGGAGTTAGGGCATTGTTTTGAGGCTGTACAGGACATTGGTGAGGCCTCTTCTGGAGTACTATGTCCAGTTCTGATCGCCCAGTTATAGGAAGGATATTATCAAGCTGGAGAAGGTTCAGAAGAGATTTACCAAGATGTTGCCAGGCATGAAAGGTTTGAGTTGTAAGGAAAGGTAGGATAGGCTGGGACTTCTTTCACTGGAGCATGGGAGGTTGAGAGGTGAGCTGAAAGAAGTTTATAAAATAATGAGGGGTATAGATAGAGTTGATGGTAGTTGTCTTTTCCCTAACTTGGGGAATTTCATGACTAGGGGACACATTTTTAAAGTGAGGGGAGAGAGATTTAAAAAAGACACAAGGAGCAAATTTTTACACGGAGCGTGGTTTGCGTGTGGAATGAACTTCCTGACGAAGTGATGGATGTGGGTACAATTACAACATTTAAAAGACATTTGGATGGATATATGAATAGGAAAGGTTTGGAGGGATATGGGCCAGGAGCAGGCGGGTGGGACTAGTTTAGTTTGGGATTATGTTCGGCATGGACTGATTAGACAGAAAAGCCTGTTTCTATGCTGTCTGGATCTGTGATACTCATGGCTGCTCCCCAGCATTCTACCCTGATTCAGTTTGAAGTTATCTAAAACTTTGCTATCTGTGTCTTAGCTCCCATCAATTCCTATTCCTCCATCACCCCCTGTGTCCACTTATCTACATGAGGCCCCAATCAAGCAACATCTTGAGTTTAAATGTCCTGTTCCTCCAGGGCCTCAGCCCCCTCTACCTCTTTAATTTCCTCTGGCACCTTCCCTGACCAATCAGCACCTCTCTAATTTCGGCCTCTCGAGCCTCCCTGATTTTAATTGCTCCACTATTGCTGCCCATTGCCTTCAGTTACCTTGAGCAGTGGAATCTCTTCCCTACACTTCTCATCCTCACTACCTTGCCTTGCTCCTTTAAAGCGCTCCTTAAAACCTACCTCATTGGCCAAGTTGCTGCTCACCTGTCCTTGGGGGTCCTTATGTCAATTCAGAACATTCCCGTGAATTTATGACTTTAAAGCTTCCTCAGAATAGAGTCATAGAGTCATAGAGATGCACAGCACAGAAACAGACCCTTCGGTCTAACTCGTCCATGCCGACCAGATATCCTAAGTTAGTCTAGCCCCATTTACTAGCATTTGGCCCATATCTGTCTCAACCCTTCCTATTCGGGTGCCCGTTCAGATGCCTTTTAAATGTTGCAATTGTACCAGCGTCTACCACATCGTCTGGTAATGCATTCCAGACACACACCATCCATCCAGTGAAAACGTTGGCCCTTATGTCCGTTTTAAATCTTTCCCCGCTCACCTTAAACCTATGCACTCTAGTTTTGGACTCCCCTACCCTAGGGAAAAGATTTTATAAAGTTCTATAAGGACCCTCTTCAACATCTGACACTCCAGGGAAAATTGCACCAGCCTGTTCAGTCTCTCCCTCAGAAGGCTCAGGAAATTTGGCATGTCCACAATGACTCTTACTAATTTTTATAGATACGCCAAAGAAAGTATGGCATCTGATGCATCACAGCTCGCTATGGCATCTGCTGTACCTAAGACCACAAAACATTACAGAGAGTGGTGAACACAGCCCCGTCCAGCCTTCCATCCAGTGACCCTGTCTATACTTCCCTCTGCCTCAGGAGAGCAGCCAACATAATCAAAGACCCCTCCCAGCCCGGTTATACTCTCTTACAAAAGATACAAAAGTTTGAAAACGCATTCCAACAGATTTAAGAACAGCTTCTTCCCCGCTGTTATCAGACTTATGTATGGACCTCTCATATATTAGAGTTTCTCTGCACCTTCTCTGTAACACTATAATCTGCATTCTGTTCAATTACCTTGCTGTACTGATGTAAGGTATGGGTTGTGTGAATAGCACGCTAAACAATAGTTTTCACTGTATCTCAGTACAGGTGACAATGATAAATCAAACCAAAGCTGCGATATAACAATGGGATTTATAGTTGTTGTTGTGCTCACTATCACATGGTCGGAAGGCATGAATGCTGTTGTAGGAATGGGTAGGGGGCTGGGTGTACCAGGTCAGCTGTCCACCCAGAACCCCAGTGAATCACTGACAGTGGTCAATTAAGACCTTTTGTCATCCTTGGCATAATAATGAGGGAATCCTCACCTGAGGGTGTCTGAGGGAATTCTGGTGGAATGACTGCACAGTGAGTCTTGAGTGGTCTCTGGGGGTCAGGGACGGGGTGGATTTTGATTTGGGAGGTGGGTAGAGAGGAACGTGGTTAGTGGGACAGGGGAAGGAGAAGGTGTACAATACAGGCAGAGCTTGTCCCTGCTGAGGGGTCCTAAACTGCAGATGTTCACCAACTTGGTCAATCCCCAGCCCACTCTGCCCTCCTCAAGGATGCAAGCCCTCATTGTGGCGGCCCTGTACTCTGATATGTCAAGTTCCTTCATTGGGACAGGCTGGTCTCGGGAAGCACAGAGCCAGATCTGGATCCCTGCCAGGATGGGGTGGCCTGGACCTTTCTGCACTGGCCGAGAGACTGCAACCTGAGGCAGGAATTTCGGCCTCCCTTGGGAAATCATCACCAAACATAGAGCTCATGCTGCCCCACTCACCCAGAGTCACTGCACTAAAGCAGCACCCATCACAGTCATTGTAATCACGAATGCTATTGACATGAGTAATGTGGTATACTGCATCCGCTGTACCCATTGTGGCCTCCTCTACATCGGGGAAACCAAGCGGAGGCTTGGGGACCGCTTTGCAGAACACCTGCACTCAGTTCGCGACAAACAACTGCACCTCCCAGTCGCGAACCATTTCAACTCCCCCTCCCATTCCTCAGATGACATGTCCATCCTGGGCCTCCTGCAATGCCACAGTGATGCCACCCGAAGGCTGCAGGAACAACAAATCATATTCAGCCTGGGAACCCTGCAGCCCAATGGTATCAATGTGGATTTCACAAGCTTCAAAATCTCCCCTCCCTCTACCGCATCCCAAAACCAGCCCAGCTCGTCCCCGCCTCCCTAACCTGTTCTTCCTCTCACCTATCCCCTCCTCCCACCTCAAGCCCCACCCCCATCTCCTATCTACTAACCTCATCCCGCCCCCTTGACCTGTCCGTCCTCCCTGGACTGACCTATCTCCTCCCTACCCCCCTACCTACACTCACCTTACTGGCTCCATCCCCGCCTCTTCGACTTGTCTGCCTCCTCTCCACCTATCCTCTCCTCTATCCATCCTCTATCCGCCTCCCCCTCTCTCCCTATTTATTTCAGAACCCTCTTCCCCTCCCCCATTTCTGCTGAAGGGTCTAGGCCCGAAACGTCAAGTTTTCCTGCTCCTCTGATGCTGCTTGGCCTGCTGTGTTCATCCAGCCCCACGCCTTGTTATCTCTGCTATTGACACGCATCCTTCACGTAAACTGTGTGAATTTTGTTCCAATGCATGTATCAGTTAAGTAGAGAAGATGTCAGTGTTTAGTGTTTGTGATGGTCAAAGTCATGACCCCACATTGACCAGAGCATTAACAGCGGAGCATCACCAGATGGCCTGGGTTGTAGTCGGCTCTTACTTAAAAAAGAACACCCTGTGTAAATATCAGATCACTGCGTGCATGGAGTTTGGTCAACAGCATTGAGCAAACTCCATGAGAAACCCAAAACTGACGAAAAGGTCAGCAATGGGACTGTTGTGATATCGCGGGAAAATTTGCATGTTAACAAAATACAATTAACAGACAGTCTCTTCTCTTCATTCCTGCAGGAAGCGAAAGGGGATTACTCAAGGTAAGCCCGAACAAGGATTTAACTGTGACTGTTTGCTAATCTGAGTGCTATTCAACACCTGACTTCAACCGACACATGGAGTCATAAAGTCGTAAAGCATGGAAATAGACCCTTCCGTCCAACTCGCCCACGCCAACCAGACATCCCAATCTGACCTAATCCCATTTGACAGCATTTGGTCCATATCCCTCTAAACCCTTCCTATTCATATACCCATCCAGATGTACCAGCCTCCACCACTTTCTCTAGCAGCTCATTCCATACACAAACCACCCTCTGCGTGAAAATATTGCCCCTTAGGTCCCTTTTAAATCTTTCCCTTCTCATATGTTTCTGCAGCCTGTTGTGAGAGTATTTACACTGTGTTGTTTTCTATTAATGCTGAGTGTTGAAATTAAGCAACTTCTAGTAGATAGATTGAAGAAGTAGGAACAAAAACAAAGTTGCTGGAAAAGCTCAGCAGGTTTGGCAGCATCTGTGAAGGAGAAAACAGAGTTAACGTTTCGGGTCCGGTGACCCTTCCTCAGAACTCATGGTGGTTGGGAAAATGTCAGTTTATATGCAGAAAATAGGGAGGTG
>JAHRHZ010000046.1:4220099-4255988 GCA_024137785.1 Ginglymostoma cirratum
GCTTGACCTGCTGTGTTCAAGATAGCAGTCAGTTAGGGCATTGCAAACTCCCATAACCAGTAATAAGGCAATGATCATGGAGTAAGGTTTTTATGATGTGGAATGAGGAATAAATATTATCCTCAGGACAAAGAGGCTAGCTCCCCGGCTATTTTTCAAAATAGCAGCCTTTGGAACTTCTCTCAGCAACTGAAAGGCAGTGCCTGTGGCAGTGCAGCACTCCCTCATGACGTTCAACCTTAGTTTTTGTGCTCAAGTCATGCAGTGAGAGCCCGCAAACCAAGAGATAGGATCACAACCCACTGAGCCACAGCTGTCTGTGTAAAATTGGCCATCAACAGTTACCTAGCCAAATATCCCAGCAGTATCCAGATTCCTCCGGAAAATCTGTGGAAATCTCGGCTGCAGAAGGCGGTCGGGCCCAGAACATTGAATATTTGTCAAGGTGGAGTTAGATATAGTTCTTAGGGCTAAAGGGTATGGGGGAGAAAGCAGGAACAGGGGACTGAGTTGGATAATCAGCCATGATCATATTGAATGGTGGAGCAGGCTCAAAGGGCTGAATGGCCTACTGCTGCTGGACCTGGTGATGATCAGGAGGATGACAAGGAATCACAGAAGCCCCATAACCAGCATGACTTAGTGACCTTAGATGAGAAAGAGGTCATTTGGAAAATACAGCACACTCTACAACATTTAGAATATTATTTCCTGATTGATCTCCATTAGATGTTAAGAATCAGAATCACAGTAGAACCAGGGGCCTTTGTTTAATTCACAGAAACCTTACTCCTACAGCCTGTGTCAGAGATAAAAGGTACTGCAGATGCTGGAGAATCCGAGATAACAAGGCGTGGGGCTGGATGAACACAGGAGGCCAAGCAGCATCATAGGAGCAGGAAAACTTGACGTTTCGGGCCTAGACCCTTCTCTCCTCTACCCATCCTCTATCCGCCTCCCCCTCTCTCCCTATTTATTTCAGAACCCTCTTCCCCTCCCCCATTTCTGATGAAGGGTCTAGGCCTGAAACATCAAGCTTTCCTGCTCCTATGATGCTGCTTGGCCTGCTGTGTTTATCCAGCCCCACGCTTTGTTATCTCCTACAGCCTGTGTTCTGGCCAATTGCCTGCTCATGTCTTAGTAACATAATAATTTCTATCTATTGAACCTGTTTTTTACCATAACAAAATTAATTCTTACATTAAACAGCTTGAGAGCAAAGAGACTAAAACACAGCAGCTGATCTTGCTTACTGAGGGGCTTCCAATAAAATCTAAAGTTGAGTCGCATTGAATAAATTACATAAACATGAAGCAAGAAGTTCAAAGGTCCTGTAAGAGTTTGCAATTTGAGTATAGTGCAGGTGGAGACCGCCACATGTGACTGCGTAAAGCAAGTTCAAATTTTAATTAAGAACTGGAATGTAGCTTGTAAATGGTGAAAAATTCACCACGTGAGCAGGAGGAATGTATGGAACCAGTAAATTAAACAGGAACAAAGGCTCCTGCCAAGAGAATTTATTAAAACCGCTGCCATTGATTGTTTAGTTTGTTCCCACTGTGATATTTGCTTAAAGCCAGTCTTTGACCTTCAGGGCACTTACAGTAGTCCTATGCTTTCAGTTGATTTGTTTATTTGTGGAAATTCTGTTTACTCGTTTGGGCTTTTGATGGTTTATCATTAAATCACAAAAATGCATGACAGTGCAAGTGAAGAAAGAGTTCAATCCAGATTTCCTGTTAGTCACTTAGTAGACAGCTTCTTTCTGCTGGAGGAGATCAGGAGCTAGTATGTCGCCGTGTCCCACAGTTAAAGGAATGAGCCATTGTGATAGCTAGCTCTTGTCATCCAGCCTGTGGTACATCTTCAGGACAGAAACAAGATGAAGAAGTGAGAGTGAGGGTTCCCACTCCTTGTCACTGACTGTTGGACCTCCGATAGTCATGTCCACGTGCCTGTCTTTTTTTAAATTTTCATTCTCTCAAGGGACCTGTATGTTGCTGGCTAGGCCAGCATTTGTTGCCCATCCTGACTTGCCCTTAATCTGAGTGACTTGCTGAGGCCATTTCAGAGGGCACAGGGAATCAACCACATGGCTGTGGGTCTGGAGTCACATGTCGGCCAGACCAGGTAAGGACGGCAGTTTCCTTCTCTAAAAGAGTTTAGTGAACTGGATGGGTTTTTTATGATGAATGATAATGGTTTCATGGTCACCACTACTGAGACTAGTCGTGGAGTGATACAGCACAGAAACAGACACTTTGGTCCAACCAGTCCATGCCGAACATAATCCTAAACTAAACTAGTCCCACCTGCCTCCTCCTGGCCCATATCCCTCCAAACCTTTCCTAATCATGTACTTATCCAAATGTCTTTTAAACATTGTAACTGTGTCCACATCCATCCCTTCCTCAGGAAGTTCATTCCACACACGAACCACCCTCTGTATAAATAATATGCCCCTCTCTCCTCTCACCATAAAAATATGCCCCCCGGTCTCAAAATTCCTCATCCTAGGGAAAAGACAATCAACATCAACTCTATCCAAACCTCTCATTATTTTATAAACTTCTATGAGGTCGCCTCTCAACCTGCTATGCTTCAGTGAAAAACGTACCAGCCTATCTGGCCTTTCTATATAATACAAACCCTCCTTACCTGGCGACACTCTGGTAAGTCTCTTCTGAACCCTCTCTAGCTAAATAATATCCTCCCTATAAGTTCTTATTGCTGTATTTATTCTGCATGAGAATACTGCATCCTATAGATTCCCACATCTGAATGTGAACAAAAGAACAGTCTCTGAGAAATGGAGACTGTTATGGGGTAAAGGACAAATCAGCAACATCGATGATCTCTGTGTGCTTGTGGTACCATGTCTTTATCACTCAGTAAAACACGTCATCACCCCAAACACATTCCCTACATGAAGGTTTTACGGGGAAGGGACAGTGGAGTAGGACTGAGGGCCACATTGCTTTTGCAGAGAGCTATCACAGACACAGCGGGCTGAATGGCCTCCTCCTGTGCTGTAAACTTTGATGATTTTCAAAACCTTGGCAACTCTATCACTACACTTCATGATTGAATTAACCCACTCACCGTAACTCCATTTAAAACCAGATAAAGCGATTATCAAATGAAACAAACCTTGAAGTATGAGAACAGATAAAATCCAGAGAATTATTTCAGAATAGGGTAAACAGTCTTTCAGAAGCTGCATTTTTAGGAGCTGATTTGTTAGTTAAAAAAGCACTTTGGAAGGATAAATACAACACAAGTAACTCAATAAAGCTCCTTCAGCATTTGTAATTCTATCACAGGACATGCACCTCTCTGTTTAAGTCTGGACTCATAGATCACAGAATTGCTACAGTGTGGAAACAGGCCCTTTGGCCCAACAAGTCCACACTGACCCTCAGAGCACTCGCCCAGACCCATCCCCCTACAACCCACCTAATCTGCACATTCCTGAATACTACAGGCAATTTAACATGGCCAATCCATCTAGCCTGCACATCTTTGGGCTGTGGGAGGAAACCTTAGCACCCAGAGGAAACCCTCACAGACTCAGGGAGAACATGCAAACTCCATACAGACAGTCACCTGAGGGTGGAATTGAACCCAGGTCCCCAGTGCTGTGAGGCAGCAGTGCTAACCACTGAGCCATCATGCCACCCCTGGCCATATTGTATTCATGACCCATCCATAATTGCCCCTGGAGAAGGTGGCAGTGAGTTGCCTTTTTGACCCATTGCAGTTCCCCTGGTAAAGGCAAACCCTCAGTGCTGCTAAGGAGAGAGTTAGGAGCAACCCCTCTCCATCCAAAATGTGCTCCTGCTCCAATAGGGGGGCAGTGGAGGGCCGAGTTAGATGCTAGTTAGATCTCAGCTGAGTCTGGTGTACAGCTCTGGGCACCACATTATAGGAAGGGTGTAAATGCATTGGACACAGAGTGCTGAAGCTGTTGACAAGAATGGTTCTGGGGTCAGGAACTTCAGTGATGAGGATAGATTGAAGAAGATGGGACTCTACTCCTTGGAGAGAAGGAGACTGAGAGGAGATTTTGATAGAGGTTTTCAAAATCATGAACAGGTTGGACAGAAGCAGATAGGGAAAAACAGTTCCTGCTTGTAAAAGGAACAAGATTGTCGTAGATTAAAAGTGATGTACAAAAGGAGCAGGGGGTGATTAGGGTCTGGACTGCACTGCCTGGAAATGTGGTGGATGCAAGTTCAGTTGAGGCATCCACGATGGATATTGAGGTGTTATTTGGATGGAAATGGTGTGCAAGAACCTTGGGAGAAAGAAGGAGATTGGCACTGGTTAATGATGCTCATTGAACGAGCCAGTGCAGACACAATGGGCTGAATGGCCCACTTTAATAATTCTGTGACTTGTGATAAATGATTGCTGGCAGAATGGGGACACTTGAGTGGACTTTCCCAGCTCGATGGTTTAACTAGCTGCCATCTGTCATTGCTGTATCTTTGGGCCAAATGATCAACACACACTTATGTTATTGTCAAACAGAGGAAGCGTACTGGCATGAGACCACGTCATTGACACATCTGTAAGAAAACAGAATCAGGTGAACTTCTTTTCGAGTAAACCTTGGTGCCTCTCACCCAGTTCCTCCTTTCCTGACCCTCAGTGCATCGGGGTGTGGAGGTCATTTTAAGTTTCAATGCTTTCTTCCAAACACGTGATTTGTAGAAGAAGCAAATGTGATGTTGGAAACAACGTGCAGGGGAAAAGATGAGAGAATGCTGAGATTTTCCTTCAGTGAGCTAGTACAGACACGATGGACTGATCGCCTCCTTCTGCCTCATAAAATCCTGTGATTTTTTTTTGGACAGAGAATTAAAAACACTTTTCTAAAAGCTTGTTAATGTGTTTTATTTTTTCTGAATGTTTGGGTTTTAAACGAATGAAGGGAGATAGGAATAGTGTGGGAAGGCGGAACTGATCAGCCAAGATCCTGTTGAACAGGAGAGTAGGCTCAGGGGCTCAATGCCTACACCTGCTCCTATTTCTTATTTTCTTATTCTGTGTGTCTGTGTGTACCCACTGTGTAGGAGTCCCTGTAATATCATCCCAAATTACTGATTGCTGCTGTTACAGATGAGGTGGTATTGCAGGGACATTGATAACATCTCCTAGAGCTGGAGTATTGTCCAGAACTCAGGACCCATCTGTTGTAGGAAACCTTGTTCATATAGGAGCCTTGGAAGATCATGGACATTTAGGATAAAGAATCTCCTGTTTGTTTACTGCTGCTGTCATAGGCTTCCTGTGGTTAGACTCCGCTTTTAGTGTGGAGTAGAATTGAAATCTACTGTTGAAACCCTCACCGTTGGCTTCCTTCCCTGAATCTTGCTGTGCTGTCAGTCCTGGTTCACCTCCCACTACACTCACTCTATAACCTGCACATATCCAATACGCTGCTACCCATATTCCCATATCCTAGAAGTCCTGTTCATCCACCACTCCTGTGCTCACTGATTTACATTGGCTCCCAGTCAAGTGCAGCCTAGATTTTTCAGTAATTTTCATCCTTATTTTGAAATACATCTGTGGTTTTGCCTGCCTTTCTCTGTAACCTCCAGTTGCCCTGCTGTAGCATGTCTAAAGGTAGCAATACACTTGAACAATTATGCATACATAGTGCGCAGCCAGTTACAGACTGACACACCCACACTTGCATATGTACAGACATACACATACACATGCATGCCTGTGTAGATGCATACATATATAAACATGTATGTGCGGACATATCCAGTGTTTACTTCCAAACCATTTCCTGGAAAGTCCGCAGTAAATTACATCTAATACTCGTTCTCATTCCCTCATTTCCCCTTGCCTGTTTGGTTCATTATAAACCCAGAAACAGTCATTCCAGACCACACCAACATTTGAGAGTTTTAGTCTGTGCTGGATTCTACTAGGTGGATGATTATTATGCTGAGATTGGAAACTGCAAACAACTCCCGCCTGCTGAACACATATGGAATAAGAGCATAGCCCTATCATTAGCTCCACATTTACTCTTTCATTATAACCTGGTCTTTAATCACTGAATACGGTAGTATCCTGTTTCCTGCAAAACTCCCAAACTTGGGCAGTTTTCTGACAGTTAGGAGAATTCAATGCAGCTAACGTTATGGAATAACTTCTACTGTTAGAGAGCATCAGTAATTACAGGGATCTGTGTGACGTGCACGCCACAGACTCGGTTGTAAAGGTGGAACGGTTTAACATTGCTCTGTGTGGTAGTTGTAATGCATTGGTGAGCAAACTCAATTGAAACCCCTCTGTTTTAAGCAAGCAGTTAACCCGTAAATCTGCTGAGGAAAGGAATTTCTTGCAGTTGCGTTTGGAACAACTGGATTTCAGTGTTTGAACAGGTCTTCAGTTATTCATCCCAGCATGAGGCATGTGTCAGGAATGCTCAGTCGGTTTGTTTTCAGGCTTTGAGCCACTGTGTGTGATGTATATCTTGCTGCTGATTAAAGGATGAGCGTGTTGTTTAGGAACTTACAGTTTCCACTCACACAATCCCAGTTCACTCACTGGTGCGTGTGACAGAAATTCAATTGAGTGCTCCAACAGCCCTGCTTATTAAATGGGAAAGTGGGCGGGGGGATATCTTTGCGTTTATAACAGTTTAGGTCCCATGGGAATTGTCTCAAAAATAGATTGTATTTTTGAAAAGAGTTCTTTTTGTAAAGGCTGGCCAATCAGCACAAAGACATTCTGCTAAAGCTGAGTTTAGGGCACCTGCTTAGCTACAGCCCCTGTGGTTTCAGACCAATGGAGAGCACTGCCTCTATTTTTATGAAGTCTCCCCATTACGCACTAAAACACAATAATCTTTACCCAAAAAGTAATCCTTGAGAGTGGACTATTGAAAGAAGCCATTTAAAGTAGTTATGTTCTCCATGAGCTGCCAACATGAGAGTGCGAACCTTCATCTGCATGCTGTGCTCCACAGTATAACATGGCTCCATGGAGTAAATATGGGGAATCAACCATCCTGTGCTTGCACGCATGCATAGAGTCCAAAGCCCGATGAATTAACAAGTAAAAGCCATAGATAGCCAGGAGAGAATCAACCAGTAAAGTACAGAGAGTCTTTTAGTATCTAGGATCATAGATGTAAATAGGGTGGCTCAGTGGTTAGCCCTGCTGCTTCACAGTGCCAGGGACCTGGGTTCAATTCCACCCTTGGGTGACTGCCTTTGTGGAGTTTGCACATTCTCTCTGTATCTGTGTGGGTTTCCTCCCACAGTCCAAAAATGGCCTATGCTCACCACAGCTGACAATGGCTTTTTATTCCGTATTTGTTTAGTTAACTGAATCTAAATTCTCCAGCTAGCCCAGCGGATTTGAAACCGGAGCACCCGGAGGAAACCCACACAGATGTGGGGAGAATGTGCAAAATCCCCACAGACAGTCACCCGAGGGTGGAATCCAACCCAGGTCCCTGGTGCTGTGAGGCAGCAGTGCTAACCACAGAGCCACCGTGCCTCCCCCATTCTATATCCATCATGGTTTTTCATAAACCTCTGTTACCATGCTCTAATTTCTTTCTCCTGATTAACCTTCTAATCATTTGTTGCCATTCTTTATATTCTGACCAATCATTTGTACGTTTTCTCCCAAAATTTGATACTTCCCCTAACTTGTTTAGTTAACAACAACAATGGTGCTCCATTTAGAATCTTGTATTTAGTTGCATTTAATTTAGCTATAACATATTCTTCACCAGTTGGTACCTTAGTGGCTGCGTTTTTTTTTAAGAGATACTTCCATTTTCAAAACACATCTGTGACCAACATTACTTGCAACTTATTGCAGGTCGTTGCTGCAGTTCCAAGTAATCATTAATATTTTAGTTTCCAGTAAAGTAGGTTGTCATTAATAGGAAACGATGAACATATTGCCAGCAGTTGACCTAGTAAATACATTTTGCCTTGCAGTCAGCAGCTCCTCCAATCCCCTGCATTACTCCGGGGAGCACGGGTCTTTTTCCTGGACCGAGTCAATGAAAATATGAAGAAGGATGAGGATCATTATAAGGTCAAATGGTCCTCCTCCCTAAATCACAGCATTGTCATTTCAATTATTTGTTTTTCCCCATCCTCCCCTGGCTGTATCCTGCTGCAAGTTAATCTCACTCTCAGAAGCTTTTCATTGAATGAGAATCCATCCTAAAAACCACTTCTGACTTCAGCCGTGAGTATTGGTGAAGTGCTGCTAAGTGTGGCTAATTCCGATGAGAGTAGGACATCACAGAATCCCTACAGTGTGAAAGCAGGCCTTATGGCCCATCGAGTCCACACTAACCCTCCACAGAGCATCCCACCCAGACCCAAACCCCTACCGTATCCCTGTAACTCTGCATTTCCCATGGCTAACCCATCCAGCCTGTACATCCCTGGAATTTAGCACAGCCAATCCACATAAATCTGCACGTCTTTGGACTGTGGGAGGAAACCAGAGCACCCAGAGGTAACTCACGCGGACACGGGGAGAATGTGCAAACTCCACACAGACAGGCACCTGAAGGTGGAATCAAATCTGGGTCCACGGCACTTTGAGCCAACAGTGCTAACCACTGAGCCACCGTGCTGCCTCATAGTGTTCATTGTCATTGTTCAAATGAGGTGCCAGCCAGTTGCTAGGAAATTGGTTATCTGTTGTAACAATTGAAATACTGACCAGTGGGAGCTTTTAATATGAAGAATATGCGGTATTTTCTCGTGTCAACTTTGCCAATCTACACCATGAATCACTGCCTTGAGGAGGTGGTGAAGTTGTCGGAGGGCGTGACAGAACAAATTGGGGGACAGGAAAGGCAATTTGAAAGACTGGAACAAAATATCCCCTTATGCCTTGGAAACTGAAATGAAAACAGATATTAGGTGATGCATTTGTAGAGAAGAAAAATCCTTGTCCTCAAACCAAACTGTTTTTGACGTGTTTCAGGCCCGTTTTTTTTCGTCAGGACTGTTTGTTTTACAACACACCATTCCTGACCCTTCTCAAAAGCCTCTCATTGTGTGTTCTGCCTCTGGGAGACCGTATCACTGGCACGTCAATGGCACACTTGTCTTACACTGGGCAGTACTGACAGGCTCAGGCTGCTTTCAAAGATCGAGTTTCTGATGCTACAGTATTTCAGGGTGACAGACGCGGAGCAGTGTGTGTGAGGTGGGGGTGGGGAGGGAGTGTGTTTCATTAAACACCCAAGACACAGGTTAATGATCTTGTCAGACTTTGGTTGGAAGGTCACAGTCATTCACTTGACTATTATGAGTTATATCCAGTTTGCTTTTATAAATGGAATGTGTTGATTTAAAAAAGAAGTTGATAAGAAAAGCTTGTTTCTTATTGTAAACCAGGCAGTACATGCCAGTGAATTTCCTCTCTCAAACTGACTGTATAAACAAGGATATCAGCAGCCAAGAAATAATCTAATCTCATTGTACATTTCATCACAATCAGGTTTTATTTAGTTGCCGGAATGTAAAACTAATGCTGTATCCCTATTCGGGAATTCTAACTTTGAACAAAATGCTGTGTAAGACAACAGTCTGTATTGTTGGGCCCAGTTATCGATCGACTACATTTAGAGCCGTTTAGTAGTATGCTTTCAATATTCTCAGCATTGCCTTAATGTGCTGCGTTTCCCAAAATTTCAGTAAAGTTTCCAGCTTCTGCTTGTGGTAGCCACTGGAACCACTCAATCTTTGAATTATATTATGACACAGCAGGAGGCCATTCTGCCCATCATTTGTTCTGAACCAGGGCTTGCCCATCTGTTTCCAGGGCAGCTTTGGTGGAGAGCTGAGAGGTGGGTTCCTGCCTGTAGTAGGAAGGATATTTCAGAGTAAGATCTGGAACAAAGAGAATGATGGACTGGGCAGATGAGGCAGTTTGTTCATGTCCATTCGGCCCAGGTTCCTGGGCTAACATTCAGGATGAAGACTAGTGCTTGCTGACTGCAAGCATCACATGTGAATGGTTTTCACACAATTGCACTATTGCATAAAGGGGCTATACACCTCAGCTATATCCCCCTTCGGCACCTCCAGCCTACCCAATCATTCCTTGTTGCTGAATGTCCTTCCTTATTCTTGGCAATGTTCTTGGGAGAGTGGGAGAGGAGGTGAGGGTCATGGGGAGTGGGATAGGGGAATTGAGGGTTCAAGAGAGTGGGAGAAGGGAGGTGCAGGCAATGGGGAATGGGAGAGGGGAGGGTAGGGTCATGGGGAGTGGCGGAGGGTACAGGGATGGTGGGATTTGATGCTTACTTCCGAAGAACAGTTTAAATGGGCAAATGGTATGGTCTCAATGCAGGTATAATTAAAAGTGTTCATATTTAATAAAGAACAATGTTCAAAGATTTAATTCTTTCTAAAAACTGAAAGAACCGCAGATGCTGTCAATCAGGAACAAAAACAGAAGTTGCTGGAAAAGCTCAGCAGGTTTGGCAACATATGTGAAGAAAAAAATCAGAGTTAACGTTTCGGATCCGGTGACCCTTCCTCGGAACTATTCGTGCGGTGACACAAGAGCAGGGATCTTGTCCTCTCCACCACCCAGTTGTATAGTGTCCACTCAGTGTCCAGAGGTCAACGATTGGGCCTGCCCATTCCACAGAACCCTTACTACTTTAGTGTGCCAGGCACTCCCTGGACAGAATGAAGACTGCAGAATATGTGCCTGTTGGGCAGTTTAACACCAGTTTCTCTGAAAAGGAAAAAAACGTTGCATGAACCAATTCCTTGGTTGCTCATCTTTTTTCGTTGACAAAGGATTGGGAATATTGCATCCAAGTTTTTTGAGCTGGAGTATAGGTCGGTAGAAGGTACCAAGAGGCTACAAAGAGGCATACGTAGGTTGAGTGAGCAGAGTTTGTTTGAGGAAGTATGCGACTATTCACTTTGGTCATGGGAATGAAAAAGCAGACTACTTGTTAGAAAGGTGTGTGCACTGAAATATTGATGCTCAGAGATACTTCTGTGCAGCTGGCAGAAGAAATGCAGAAGTTGCTATTTGGGAAGGTAAGTTAAGTTTTTTTGCAAGACAGTTGGAGTAAACGAATAAGGAGATCTTGCTACAGTTGTTCAGGGCTTTAGTGAGACCACACCTGAAGGACATGGTAACAGAGATAACACAGTGTGGAGCTGGAGGAACACAGCGGGCCAGGCAGCATCAGAAGAGCAGGAAAGTTGACGTTTCAGGTCAGGACCCTTCTTCGGGAAACTACACCTGGGGGAAGTACTGTGCACTGTTTGAGTCTCCTCCCAGGAAGGATGTACCTTCATTGGAAATGATACAGTCAAGATTCACCAGATTGATTGCAGGTCTCAAGAGAGTGTTGTATAATGAGGGGCTGATTAGTGTGGGCGGAGAGGAATGAGAGGAGAGTGTTTAAAACTGAGATATAGTGGAATTTCTGAATTCACTTGCAAGGAATTCTCTCCCCTGCTCACTTCTTGATTATATTCAAGTCAGAGATCAATAGAGTTAGCACTCCAGGGACACTCGGGCATATGAGAGGGTTCACGACAATGATCCCAGGAATGAAAGGCTTAACAAAGGAATGTTTGAGGACTCTGGATCCATACTCGATGTAACTTAGAAGGATAAGGGTAGATCTAATTGAAATGTACAGAATACTGAACAGCCTGGACAGAGTGGACATTGGGAAGATGTTTCCCTTAGTAGGAGAGTCTAGGACCTGAGGGCACAGCCTTAGAGTAAAGGGAAGACCCTTTAGAACGGAGATAAGGAGAAACTTCTTCAGCCAGAGAGTGGTGAATCTATGGAATTCACTACCACAGAAGGCTGTGGAGGCCAGGTCATTGAGTATCTTTAAAACAGAGATAGATAGGTTCTTGATGATCAAGGGTTACAGGGAGAAAGTGGGAGAATAGGGTTGACAAACTTATCAGCCATGATTGAATGGCAGAGCAGACTCGATGGGCTGAATTGCCTAATTTCTGCTCCTATATCTTATGGTCTTATGAGGACAGGGCAAGAAAGTAGAATTAAGGTCATAGATGAGCTCTGATTCTATTGAATGATGGAAAGGCCAAATAGGGTACTCCTGCTGCCATCGAGATGTTCTGGTGAAGTGCCCGTCAGAAATGCCTTCAAACATCAAGAAGCATCAATAGCCCCACTTTCTGACAAACTCTTGAGTAATCCAGTTGCCAGTCAAAAATTCAACCAGTGTCTTAAAGCTCCCATTACATGAAAGCTGCTGTATTGATGGAATTGGTTGTTCACGGTATGCTTGTAGACCTGGCCGATGCCTTGTACTGGTTGCTGATAAATGAAAATGTGAGTTAGTTCATCTTAAAACATGTGCCACCGCTCCCGCATTCCTGGGTTTACTGGTACATCACACACACGCACATCCAGAGAGAGGACTGTGCAGGTTAACTGACAGTCTATCCAGCAAAGATAACCATCTTGTGTGTACAAGACAGTATTACATTTCAGTATTAATACTCTTGAAACTACTGCCAAAATCCAGAGTTGCTGCCTTTCAGTATGGAGCTTTGAGCCCAGCCAAACGTAGCCTTGAGCAAATTTTACCTTGCATAGTTACCACCCCCCCCAATCACAATGACTCATAAATTGTAACTGGAGCAAGGTTAAGGAGTTCAGTGATGGCAGGCACGGTGTAAAATATAATGCAGTGCCATTAAACACATGTGGAGTGATACTTTAGTCTGAGGGAGAGTGTCTGGAGATGAGACTTTTAACCTTCTCTTTGACCGTGCATAGAAATTTCAAAACTATTAGGAAAACTGTGCATAACAAACTCATTTTGTTCAGACAAAGGCATTCTGTAAATCTAGAATATTTTTGTGGAGCCCCAGATTGTACAGAAATCCTCACCATGGACAGTAGATACACTGCTACACACTGGGCTTTGTGTTCTAGAACAATCTTAAAATAAGGTCAGGATACAAGGCTGGTCCCTCACTGTTGAACCTTTCCACCCTTTAACTCTTTCTTTAGGTCCCATAAAGGGAGGTCAACTTTCCCCCAACCACCTCCCTCCTCCAAAACACCCCGAATGGGTCAAACCTATCGTTATTCTGTTGCGGCTAGAGGTTGGAGGGAACGAGGGACATGGAGAGAGGAAGTGAGACTAACTCGAGTTCCCGACCACACAGCAACACTGAGGCTCAGTGTTGAGTTATGTTTAAAGAGAAATATCATTGCAGGCTTTTTTTTCAATTGCACTGAGGAAAAGTGCTATTTCTTTGCTAAAAAGGACCAGATGTCGACTTTCAGAATGTTCCATCTGGACTTGTCGCTATGAAGATCACAGTTTCTGGATTAACTTGACTTCTTAAATATTGCTTCCTCTTTCAGCAATGAAGTCACAAGGGCTGAACTAAAGAAGTTGCCAGTACTGCCGACACAAGCATTGAAGGATCACCCATCCCTGGCTTATTGGTAAGTCTCACAGCCTCCCTATCACAGGCCTAATGCAGTTTACACTGCACAGTGTTCACATTCTGTGAGTCAGCTGTGAGTTAGCTCACGTTAGCTGGCAACGGCGAGGGTATAATTGTACATTTAGTGGTTTTCTTAGACCCTCATAAGTATCTGTGCAGACGAAGTAAGGTTTCAGTCAGCTATCGAGATGAAATGACGTTTCCTCCATTTGTTTGTTTCGTCGTGTTATCTGCTTCCCAGTGGGTTGATTGTTCTGGATCACCCGCACTCCCCCCCCACCACCCCCACCCCCAAGACCCTTACTCTGCCCTCGTTCCTTTCACACACACCGAGGAGCCTGGTCTCAAGTCCCACTCTCTGCAGAAGTTCATAATAACATCTTTGAACAGGTTGATTTAGAAAATACCCAAACCCTGTCCATTTCCACCCCGATTCCTTTTCCGGCATTTTCCATTGATCGTTCCTGGTCCCTGTAAACTCTCTGCTCTAACAATGTGAACAAAATGTCATAACTTTCTCATTTGATGGTTATGCGCTAATTTCCTCTCTTCTCCAGCCATTCTCAGCAATTCCTCATTCGTACTTCGGTCTGTACAGAATGTGTAAGCCTTCTCCTCCTGAACGCCCTCTTTTCAAGCTCGTCCAGCTCATCACCAGCCTCTATTTCTCTAGTCTCTGTTTCCCAGGAATATAACACTGAGGGCAAAATATAATACCTCAGCATTCTCTTCGTAAGCTTCAGGTTATTGGAAGGCAATGACCAAGTGGTTTTATCGCTGGACTGTTAATCCAGAGACCCGGGGAATGTTCTGGGGACCGAGGTTTGAATCCTGCCACAGCGGATGGTAGAATTTGAATTCAATAAAAGACTGGAATTAAGAGTCTAATGATGACCACCAATCCATTGTCAATTGTCTGGAAAAACCCATCTGGTTCACTAATATCCTTTATGGAAGGAAACTGCCCTCCTTACCTGGTCTGGCCTACACGTGACTCCAGACCCACAGCAACGTGGTTGATTCTTAATTGCCGTCTGGGCAGTTAGGGATGTGCAATAAATGCTGCCTAGCCAGTGATGCCCTCATCCTGTGAATGAATAAAACAAAATACACCTGGAGATAGAAAAGGTGTGTAAGAAAGGCGAGGTTATAGTGATCATGGGGTATTTCAATATGCAGGTGACTGGGAAAATCAGGTTGGTAGTGGATCGCAAGAAGAGGAATTTGTGGGATGTCTGCGAGATGGCTTTTTGGAGCAACTTGTGGTGGAGCCCACAAGGGAACAGGCAATACTGGGTTTAATGTTGTGCAATAAGGCAGACTTGATAAGGAAGCTTAAGGTGAAGGAACCTTTAGGAGGCAGTGACCATAATATGATAGAATTTGAGAGGGAGAAGGTGAAATCAGATGTAATGGTAATACAGCTGAATAAAGGCAACTGCAGAGGTATGAAGGAGGAGCTGACCAGAATTGACTGGGAGAGGAGCCTAGCGGGAAAGACAGTGGAACAGCAATGGCAGGAGTTTCTGGGAGTAATTCAGGAGACACAGCAAAAATTCATCCTTAAGAGAAAGAAGCATGGTACAGGGAGGATGAGGCAAACGTAGCTGACTAGGGAAGTCAAGGACAGCATAAAAGCAAAAGAGAAAGTATATTATGTGGCGAAGGGCAATGGGAAGCCAGAGAATTGGGAAGCTTACAAAGACCAAAAGAGGACAACGAGAAAAGAAAAAAGGAGAGAGAAGATTGAAAATGAAGGTAAGCTAGCCAGTAGTATAAAAAAAAATTGCAAGAGTTTCTTCAGATAAATAAAGTCTAAAGAGAGGCCGAAGTGGACATTGGACCGCTGGAAAATGCGGAGAAGTAGTAATGGGAAACAAAGAAATGGCTAAGGAACTGAGTAAATACTCATGGTGGAAGACATGAGTAACATCCCAAAAATTCAAGAGAGTTGGGGGAAGAGCTGAGTATGGTGGCCATCACCAAGGAGAAGGTGCTAGTAAAACTGATTGGCCTGAAGGTGGAAAAATAACCTGGACCAGATGGACTACACCCCAAAGTTCTGAAGGAGATAGCTGAAGAGATAGTAGAGGCGTCAGTGGTGATCTTTCAGGATCACAGCAGTCAGGGAGGGTCCCAGAGGACTGGAAAATCACTAACGTGACACCCCTGTTTAAGAAGGAAGAAAGGCAAAAGATGGGAAATTACAGGCTGATTAGCCTGACCTCGGTCGTGGGTAAGATTTTGGAGTCCATCATGAAGGATGATATTTCTGAATATTTGGAAGTATGTGGTAAAATAGGGCAGAGTCAGTATGGTTTCATCAAGGGGAGGTCATGCCTGACAAATCTGCTAGAATTCTTTGAGGAAGTAACAAGCAGGTTAGACCAAGGAGAGCCAATAGATGTTCGCTACCTGGACTTCAAGAAGGCCTTTGACAAGGTGCCGCACAAGAGGCTGCTGAGTAAGATAAGGTCCCACAGTGTCAGAGGCAAGATGCTAGCATGGATAGAAGATTGGCAGTCTGGCAGAAAACAGAGAGGAGGGTTAAAAGGGTCTTTCTCAGGATGGAAGCCGGTGACTAGTGGTGTACCACAAGTTTTCACTTTAAACATTAATGATCTAGGCGAAGGAACTGTGGGCATTCTGGCTAAGTTTGCAGACAATACAAAGGTAGGTGGAGGGACAGGTAGTATTGAGGAGGTGGAGAGGCTGCAGAAGGATTTGGATAGGTTAGGAGAGGGGGCAAAGAAGTAGCAAATGGAGTACAACGTGGGAAAGTGTGAGGTCATGCACTTTGGTAAGAAGAATAGAGGCATAGACTATTTTCTAAATGTGGAGAAAATTTAGAAATCTGAAGTGCAAAGGGACTTGGGACTCCTAGTCCAGATTTTTCTTAAGGTAAACTTGCAGGTTGAGTCAGTAGTTAGGAAAGCAAATACAATGTTGGCATTTACCTCGAGAGGACTAGAACATAAAAGCAAGGATGTATTTCTGAGGATTTATAAGGCTCTGGTCAGGCCACATTTGGAGTGTTGTGAGCACTTCTAGGCCCCATATCTCAGGAACGATGTACTGGTCCTGGAGCGGGTCTGGAGGAGGTTCATGAGAATGATCCCAGAAACGAAAGGCTTAACATATGAGGAATGTTCGAGGATTCTGGGTCTATGCTCAATGGAGTTTCGAAGGATATGGGGGGAATCTAACTGAAACTTGCAGAACACCAAAAGGCCTGGACAGAGTGGATGTTGAGAAGGTTTTTCCATTGGTGGAAGAGTCTAGGACCCGAGGGCACCTTCAGAGTAAAGGAAAGACCTTTTAGAAGAGAGATAAGGAGAAACTTCTTTAGCTAGAGAGTGGTGAATCTGTGGAATTCACTGCTACAGAAGGCTGTGGAGGCCAGGTCTTTGAGCACATTTAAGACTGAGATAGATGGGTTCTTGATTATCAAGGGGATCAAGGGTTACAGGGAGAAAGTGGGAGAGTGAGGTTGAGAAACTTATCAGCCATGATTGAATGGCAGACCAAACTCTATGGACTGAATGGCCTGATATCTGCTCCTACGTCTTATGGTCTTATGGTCTCTGTAACTTGTGGTAAATGAATAAATGTTCATCAGTTTGCACTGATGTGTCATCCATGCTTCATTTGCCTAAAGCTCCCTGACCCTGTTGTAAAGACAGGGAAAGACAGCAGATCTGATTAAATCTGACTATACTCAGGAAGTCAAGCACTTCATTGTATCAAAGAGCATGGGGAGAAAGCAGGAACAGGGGACTGAGTTAGATGATCAGCCATGATCATATTGACTGCTGGAGCGGCTGAACGGCCTACTCCTGATCCTAGTTTCTGTATTAATGCAGAATGACCAGGGAGAAAGCCAGTGAGTTATGCCATGGTTAATATTGTATTTCTTCGCACTTGTTTTGGTAACAGTAGGAGGAAGCTTCTTTTGGGATCATTGCAGTCAGATGTTCCTGACGTTGTACTGAGAGAGAAACGTAAAGTGGGAATCAATCGTATGATCAGAAAGCCAGACCTTTATCTCCATAACTCAGTCGAAATGTTGAAGCTCCAACTGAGTGGCTCCCCGATCACTGTTCAGAACTTAAGAATGAAATGGGTTGAAGTAATCTCAAATCCTTCTCCCAGTGGTAAAAACCTTCTTATATTCGACACAGTTGTCACTAATTGAGCCATTACAGTCAGAAAGGTCATAAATATCAGACAGCACAGGCAAAGGCAATTCCCAACAGTGTGGCAGGTAGTGCCCTTACTCATCCCCACTCCCCACACTCACAGTCTGAGGTTAACTGAGGTTACAGTTAAGTCGATGTTCCGCAGAATGTACAATGAGTTTACATCAAACACACTCCTGATAGGAGTCTTTGAGAACCCATCACTTGAGAGAAACTTGCAAAGCTGCTCCCTCTCCCAGTGCTGTCATTTATCATATCGCAGAAACTGACACAGTTTAAATTGAATGCACTGCTTTTAAAAGGAGTGAATATTGTCAGGGGTTCCTGAGTGCATCCATTTATATTCTAATTGCTGTCCCCACTTTAGCTCATTGCTAGTTCATTTGTAATTCAATTCTCTCAGTTCCTGTACTGCATCCTGTACTGTTCTAACTCTCTCTGGAGCCCAATTCTACAAATCCCAGCAGCTTAGACATCGGCCAGATAGCACAAGCACAGGCCATTCGCCCATCCGATCCCTGCTAGAGTTTGTGTCTCACTCACCCTCCTGTCCTTACAGATGTAATTTCTCAGTGTTTACTTTTATTCCCCTCTTTCTGTGTGTTGACTGGGCTCTCCCTTTAAATACATCAACACATTTCACCTCATTCTGACCAGCCGCACTCTCAGGAAGGACATTTCTCCTCAATTCCTCATTGGATTTCTTGGGAACCGCAGAAAGGAAGGTGTTTATCGGGAAACGTATATAAGGAAGAAAAATCATTCACAAGGCCTTATTTCTTCTGTTAGCAAATCTGCAAAATAATAAGTTGTTTTGGATTGTATCAAAGCATCAGACAAAAATAACACAAGCCTGTCCATGCCCCTAGCTGACGGGATAGGGTTTGTCAGACATTGCTCAGCTTTTCATTTCGAGTTTATTAGTAGCTCCATACAGGAGCAGAGACCAGAGGCTGGGGTGTGGCAGCAGTGAGGGTAAGGAGTGGAGGAGTTGTGAAGGTGAGGATTTGGGGAGCTGAGGGTGGAGGGTGGGGATGGGACTGTGAGGGTGGGGAGTGGGGGAGCTGTGAGGGTGGGGAGTGGGGATGAGGCAGTGAGGGTGGGGATGGGGCTGTGGGGAGTGGACGAGCTGTGAGGGTGGGGAGTAGGGATGGGACTGTGAGTGTGGGGAGTGGGGATGAGTCAGTGAGGGTGGGGAGTGGGGATGGGGCTGTGAGGGTGGGGAGTGGGGATGAGGCAGTGAGGGTGGGGATGGGGCTGTGGGGAGTGGGCGAGCTGTGAGGGTGAGGTTTAGGGGAGCGGTGTGGGTGGGGACAGGGCTGTGAGGGTGGGAAATTAACCATCCAATCACACACAGCCTTTCTCTTCCTTCGCCTGTAGACCAGCAAAATGAGGGTGAGACAGACTAACCTGCTCCCACTGTCATGACACCATGCATAGGATCCTGTTGAATGGTGGAGCAGGGTCACTTGGCTGAATGGATTACTGCTTTTCCTATTTCATACAATCCTTTATAGCTAGCCTACTGTGGGGAATGGAACCACAAGAGCAGGCTTGGGTTGGCAGGCTCCTTTAGCTCAGTTGACTGGATGGCTGATGAGTGTTGTCAACAGTGGCAATGCCCCCAACAGCTGGGATGACCATGAAGGCCTCTTCTTCCCAATGTCTCCCCTTCATCTGAGATGTGGTGACCCTCAGGTTTAACCCCCACCAGGTGCCTCTCTCTAGTATGTCTTGGTAACTGTTTCCTGCAGCTGCTCCCATATTAACCTTTTGTAACTGTTGTGGTGTGAATAAATTCGCTATCGCTCGCTGGCTGTTGAAATAGAAGAGAGGCAAATCTGCATAAATTGGGAGAGTTGGCCAAGTGAGGGGTGTCTCTACCTTCAGGGAGAGAAGGAGAGAAAATGAAGGGAGGAGATTAACAGAAGAAAGCTAAAGAAACGAGAGCAATAAATTCCCAGACTATTCACATTAAGGTTAGTTTAAGAAGATAGCAATAATCTGGAGGTAAACTGATCTCATTGATAACCGCAGCTGCAGCAATGGGGGCTGTGCTTTTAAGCAGCTGTTAGACTCTCCCAGTGCTGTCCAAACTATAAAGGCACACAGCTGAAATGAAATCAAAGATAGTCGACGGTCTGTGCGATTAGCCACTCCCTAACAGAAACATCACATGCATTCCAGTCGAAAAGAGGTTTGACCTCTGGTGTCTTGGCATACAAACCCAATATTTAAGAGGGAAATCTTTCACAGACCATACACCCACTGGACAGGGGCCTTCAGAAATTCCCAGCTTGTTTTATTTTCTTCAAAACTGCCCAAGATTCTTTCTTTATTTGTATCTTGAGCAGCAAAGTGCTGAATCTTTCAGTCCTCAATAATAAGGGATATTAGAACAGGTCTCATTGCTGGAGAATTTGATTATGTTGTGTGTAATCAAGATTCCTGCTTTGGCCCTGGGCTAGATTTTCTTTGAGGGGGGAGAGGGCAGAAATGTAAAATAGCCTGGTGCTGACTTCACCACCTTCCTCCCCAGCCCTGACCTCACCCTCAGTAACACAGGGAGTGCTGAAATTGGGTGCTCCACTACAGTCTATGTTCAAGCATCCCACGATTTTGATTTGGTTTATTGTTGTCACATACAGTGAAAAGTATTGTTTTGTGCGCTATCCAGACAAATCATCCCTGAGACAAAAACATCAGGGTAAAAGAACAGAATTGCAGAACATAGTGTCACAGCTACAGAGAAGGTGCAGAGAAAGATCAGCTCTATTACATGAGAGGTCTGCTCATAAGTCTGATAACAGGGGGGACGAAGCTGTTCTTAAATCTGTTTGACAATGAAGGAACAGCATTATATTTCCAAGTCAGGGTGGAGTGGCTTGGAGGGAAACTTGTAGATGGTGGTGCTCTCATGTACCTCATCGAGTACATTTAAGACTGAGATAGATAGGTTCTTGATTATGAAGGGGATCAAGGTCACGGGGAGAAAGAGGGAGAATGGGGTTGAGGAACTTATCAGCCATGACTGAATGGCGGAGCAGACTCGATAGGCCGAATGGCCTGATTTCTGCTCCTATGCCTTATGGTCATATGATCTTATCTGCTGCCCTTGTCTTTCCAGACGGAAGGGGTCATGGGTTTGGAAAGTGCTGTCTAAGGATCTTTGGTGAATGTCTGCAGTGGATCTTGTACATAGTACACACTGCTGCTGCTACTTTCAGTTCTGATCAAGAGTCACCAGACTCGAAACATGAACCCTGCTTTCTGTCCTTGATGCTGACAAACGTGCTGAGTTTCTCCAGCAATTTCCGTTTTTGTTTCAGATTTCCAGCATCTACCATCCTTTGGTTTATTTCACTGGACTGGTCCCTAGGGTAGGGTTAAATTGAGAATAGTAGGACTGTATTCTCTGGATTACAAAAGAATGAAAGGTGATCTGATTAAAACTCTGAAATAGCACTTTTCCCATTTGGAGAATCTTGAACACTGGATCACATTCTCAAACTGTGTTGTTGGCCATTTAGGAATGAGATGGGGAGAAATTTCTTCTCTGAAAATATTGTAAATCTTTGGATTTCTGTCTTGCAGAGGATTATGGATACTCAAGAGTTATAGTATCTATTTGTCATCACCACTAGGCGTGTTTGGAGCACAGTCAATGATCTGTGAATTAGCGTAGAGTGTTATCCCTATTTTAATTTTTGAGTGCTCCAACTTAAAAATAGCCAGCAACAAGCTTCAGTGTTAAACAGGATCAAAAGTTAGGTTACTGCACAGTTATTGCTAAAATTTATTATATAATCAGGTGTTACAATTATTAGATAAAATTCAAGGATAAAATGTAGGTCCAGTTAAAGTATTTATATAAATGGAAGTCAGTTCACACTTTTAATGTTGCAGGGCTTTTATTTACTTGAGTATTTATTTTTTGAGAAGGGGTTGAAGACTAAAGTCAGAATTCAGCAGCTGTGAGGAGCTTTAGTTGAATAGCTGGAGGTTACCTGCACAGGCTGACTCCGTAACTAGGGAAGGCTTTAACAGAGAGAGAGGGTTTCTTGCTGCTTGTGACACTTGCAGATTGCCTAAGCTCTTCCAGCAGAACGGTGATTGATTTCTGCAAAATCTTTTAATATGAGCTGAGAGTTCTTTTCTCTGAGGATGTTCCTGGGGAATTCTATTTAAAAAGGGATCTCACATCCTTAGAAATAGGAAGCTTAAATTGGCTGCTGAGTTAACGTTGGTGAATCATCGTTCCACAAAGCAATATTAATTGAGCTAGACTTCTTTGTGGGGATTTCCTCCAGCCTCTAGTTTGTCTTAGAAGTTTTTTGAAGCCTTGTTACAAAGCATTACTTTGTCCAGGGGCTGGGCGTGAATTTGAATATTAATTGTTTTGTTTTGTGGTTTCTATTGAGATAACACATCAGCCTGCAGCCTTCTGATGTGAATGAACAAGAATTGGCCGTCTGACACCATTTTTTAAAACTGTCAGTTTCTTAAAAATTCAAATTAACTGTCTTTATTAAAAAAATTACATAATAATTGCACATTCAAAACAGACGCTGAAGAATGAATGCTAAGGGAATTCAAAAAGATGTGGGAAGTGGGATTTGGGTAGAAGTTCAGGCAGATCTTGATAAATGGAAGAACAGACCTTTCAAGCCTGGTTCTAACCTCATTGTACAATGTTTTCAAAAAGTCAGACTGCACTTTAAAAGCTAATGTTTGCTATCTGATCCCTTTCAGTGAGGATAGAGTGATCGAACATCATAAGAAGGTCAGTGGACAGACAAGGGGACAAGCTATTGTGAAGTAAGTCATGCATTTTCTGGAAATTGATTTTCTGGGATTATTTTTTATTAGAACTGTATCTTCCTGTTCTGTTGGGAAGAAAAATCTGCTGGACTTTACCACTAGCAATGTTCTCCTGCAAACTACAAATTGGTAATAGACTCCACCTCTTGCCCGTTTTAGTGTGGTTTCAAACTGTTCAAAATAAACAGATTAATTCCTCGATTCAAACAGTGAAGTGAGGAATCTGATTCAAACACATTCTGTGTTTGTGTGATAGCATCACCAGCAGTGATTTCCAAGTTTAAAACTCTTGCCCTTTTATGGTCAATGCAAAGCTGGTTTATATTTTTATCAATGACCTTTAATGATTTCTGGGATGTTTAATTTCTTTAGGTTTTGCTCATTTGCCTATTTCAAATGTTTTCTCTTTGTTTTATTCTTAATATTCACATTCCTTCTGCCTGTTTTCCTTTTTCTTAATAGGTCTCACTGCCTAAATGTTTCAATGTTTCTGCAACACTGTCAGAGTGACTGAAAACCATTTCTAACATTCTTTCCATTTCTTCTTTTTTCCCAGTTACATGAGCATTGCAGAATCTCTTCCAACTTATGGAGTGCACTATTATGCAGTAAAGGTAAACTTCTCTGCTTCACTTTAAAATGACGTGTCCCCCCCACCCCCTCTGGGTTCAGAAAGTCGTAGAAATGTGCCTCTAATTGATGATCCAACTGATTTCCAGCTCTGGAAGACAGGGAGGGAAGTTGTCGAGTTTATGTCTGTGAACTAGTAATCAGAGCTAATAATATAGGGACATGGGTTCTCATCCCCACCCTGCCACATGGTGAAACTTGGATTCAATGTTTTATTAAATTGAACTTAAAATCTGTAACCTAATGGCTACCACTGTTGATTGTTGTAAAAACCCAACTTATTCACTAAACCCTTTAGGGAAGGGAATCTGTCATCATTAGTCTGACGTATAGACCCATGGCCATGTGGTTGACCCTTTTTATGCCCTCTGGGTACATAGGGATGGGCAACAAATGCTGGCATATAAATGAATGAAAAAAAGCTCAAAATGCAAAATTTTCATCCTAGTCTTTAAATCCCTACGGCTTTGACCCTCCCTGTCTCTGTAGTCTCCTCCAGCCCTATCACTTTCCTAGAACTCTCTATCTCCCTCCTCCTATTTGTGTGAGGTGATGAATTTTGGAAGGATTAACAAGGTAAGGGAAGACATGTTGAATAGTAGAACCCTGGGCAATACAGAGAATCAGAAGGACCCAGCCATGCATGCCCATAGATCACTGAAGGCATCAGGACTGGTAGATAAGGTGGTTAAGAAGGCACATGGGATACTTGTCTTCATTAGTAAGAGGCGTGGAATACAAGAGCAAGAATATGATGGAGCTGTGTATAATATTATTTAGGCCACGGTTGGAGCACTGTGTGCCGTTCTGGTCTCCGCACAATAGGAAGGATGTGATTGTACTGGAAAGGGTGCAGAGGAAATTCACCAGAATGTTGCCTGGCCTGGAGAGTTTCAGCTCTGAAATAAAACTGGATAGACAAGGGTTGTTTTCTTTAGAGCAGAGAAGGCTGAGGGGAGGGGGGTTTTGATTGACATGCAGAAAGTCTTGGAGGGTACAGATAGAATTGATAGGGAGAAACCTTTCTCATAACCTGGGGCCAGAGTTTTAAGGCAAGAAACTGGAGGCTTAGAGCAAATGTTTCTCATCTAGAGCATTGTGAGTATCTGAAACTCAGTGCACGAGAGTGTGATAAAAGCAAGAGCTCTCGAGACATTTAAGAACATTTAGATGAGCACTTGGAACACCACAGCATACAAGGTTAGGGGCCAAGTGCTGTCAAATGGGATTGGAATAGATAGATGTTTGGTGACAAGCACAGACATGATGGGCTGAAGGTCCATTCTATAAAACCTCTGTGACTCTCTACCCTAATTCTATTGTTCTGTCATTGGCTTCAGCCATTTCAACCCGAAACTGTGAACCCACATTAACAAAATGTATCTCTCTTTTAAGAACCAATTCAAGAAAATTAGGGCAATCATCTAGTTTAAAGAAAGCAATAATCCATCATGAAATGTAGAGTTGACACTGTTTTTGCACCAGAGATCATTGATTCAATCATTCAGTGAAGTGCAGGGCCAAGCATAAGAAATAGGAGGAGTAAGCCATTTGGCTGTTTGAGCCTGCTGTGTCATTGGGCAACTTCATAATTGATTATTTACTTCAACTCTGCCTTCCAGCACCATTCCCATATCATTTAAAAGACAAGGAGAGGCTGGTGATATTCCCACAGAAATCCCTACCAACGGAAACTTTACCTCCGTTAAATCAAACACATAGACTGGGGCTATTTTCCCAGAGCGTTGGAGGCTGAGGGGTGACCTTATAGAGGTTTATAAAATCATGAGGGGTGTGGATAGGGTGAATAGCCAAGGTCTTTTCCCCAGGGTGGGGGGAAGTCCAAAACTAGAGAGCATAGATTTAAGGTGAGAGGGGAAAGATTTAAAAGGGGCCTAAGGGGCAACTTTTTCGTGCAGAAGGTGGTGGATGAATGGAACCAGCTGCCGTAGGAAGTGGTGGAGGCTGGTACAATTACAACATTTAAAAGGCATCTGGATGGTATATGAACAGGAAGGGTTTCGAGGGATATGGGCCAGATGCTGGGAAATGGGACTAGATCAGGTTGGGATGTCTGGTCAGCGCAGACGACTTGAACCGAGGGTCTGTTTCAATGTTGTATGACTGTAGCCTCCTTAGAGTGCAACTTACTTAGCCAACCTCTCAGCCATTCCCTCTCCCCTCTTTAAAGACTCACATGATCTTTGAGTCAGCGTTGTTGCTGTTTTTAAAAGCCTTTCCTTATTTTCAGTGAACAAAAGTTCAGATTTTAAGAAGGAAAACCTTCAGATATTTGTATCAGTTCCACTTTCACTAGAAGTGAGAGTGCTGATTTACTCGTTCCCATTCTCACATCTTTCATTGAAGATGGGCCCATTCTGTAGAATGATTAGAATAATTGTAGAATCTGTCTGCTTGGTCATTTCTTGAAGGGACAATGTTAGAAGAATGCAGGGCTATCTTTCTAACACACTCCGAGGTACCGACATATTAGAGATAGTGAGTCAGCATTGATGTCTTTAGCAATCAGAAAATGGGACTTACTGAGATGCCCTATTATGCAACACATAAAGGAGATGATGTTCTTGTGATATTACCACGAATCTATTAGACTGGAGATCCAGGTAACGTTCTGGGGACCTGGGTTCAAATCCCCCCATGGCAGATTGTGGAAGTTCACTCCAGTAAATATCTGGAATTAAGAGTCAAATGACAACCATGAAGCCATTGTCAATTGATGGAAAAACTAATATCCTTTAGGGAAGGAAACTGCCATCCTTGACTTGTCTCGTCTGACCTACAGACCCATAGCAATGTGGTCGAGTCTTAAGTGCCCTCTGGGCAGTCAGGGATCGGCAATAAATGCTGGTCCAGCCAATGACATTCACATCCTATGACTGAATGAAAACAAAATGGTGCTATTAAAATAACATGTGGGCGTAATGAAGAGACGGAGTTGGACTGAAAATGGATGAGTCGTAATGCTAATGGATCCAACAGAAACATTCCAGCAGTAAGAGGACATTTAGGAACCTTTCATTGCCTTATGAGGAAGGTTAGACGGGCTGGGCCTGTATCCTGTAGAGATAAGAACAGTCCAAGGAGACTTTATTGAAACATATAAAATCCTCAGGCGACTAGAACGGGTGGATGTGGAGAGGATGTTTCCTCTTGTAGGAGAATCTAGAGCAAGGGGTCATAGTTTAAAAATAAGGTGTCACCCATTTGAGACAGAGGTAAGGTAATATATTTTTCTCACAGAACATTGAGAGGTTTAGAATTCCTTTCCCCAAAAAGCAGTAGGTGTAGAATCTTTAAATATTGTTAAGGCAGGCGGTGATAGATTCTTGATGACCAAGGGGATGGAAGAGTTTTGGGGGATGTGCAGTAATGTAGAGTTAAGGTTAAAATCAGATCAACTGCGGTCTTACTGAATGGAGGAGCAGGTTGGAAGGGCCGAGTGGCCGACTCTTGTTCCTTTTTTGTATGTTTGTAGAACACTATGTGGTTGGTTTCTCTTTATGGTATCCACAAGGCAGTGCCTGGAATTCCCTGCCATCTGCAACTGAGCACCATTGCTTTTCGCTAACAGCTGAAGGTGATAAATGCTTTGACATGGCTGTCCTGCACATTGACCTCAGGCACAAGGGGATAGAATTCCCACCTCCAGCTTTTACACTGTTTTTCCTACAATTCATTGAGACATTGATAGAAATGTATAAAGAAGACTGGGGGGTCAACCACTGCAGTTGTAGACTTCCTCCTTTTCTCAAGAATGTTTCAGTCTCTACATGACCCCTCTTCCTTCTCCTCCTTATGTCCGTGTGTGGCCTTCAGCGATGTGCAGCTAATCAAAACCGTCATTGCCTGTTTGTATTCCTCTTGGTTTCTGTCCTCTTCGTTCGTGTCAGCACTCATCAGGTCTAACTCCCTCTCTTCACAACACTCACAGCATTTTGTGTTCGTTTTAATCAAACTGTCTACTGTCCATTAGTGCACTTCAGGAAGTCCTACCTTCTGAGTGGCAGAAACACCAAAGGGACTTGCTATCACTCATAAGGTATTAACCCAGCACCTCGGAAAGTTTTAGAGAGTGGCCAATGGTTTGGAACGTGCTGTCAGAAGAGGCTGGGGTGAGTCGTTGCAGTACAGATTAACAAAAATGTGGAACTGGAAGTTTAAGAATTATTTATATACATATCACTCTGTCATATTTTGAAAGAATGTTTGCTGAGGTGCTGATTACCAGACTCAGTGCCTACTCTCTCTGTCACTGGAGTGCAAGGGGCTTTTTACATGGAATTTTGAAACATTCAGTGCAGTCAGAATCAACTGGTCTAATCATGTGGATTCACCACAAGTTGCTTCTTTACTTGCTGACAGGCTGCAGACTTTCTCTTTGTGATCTTTCTTCACTTGGTTGATCTGTCTTTTGACCACAGCTGGCGGATCTTTAACATTGCTATCAGCCCCTCACTCATGAGGATAAAGGGCTGGGATTAGTCTGGGGTGGGCAGGTGCTGCTGCAATTCTGGCTAAGCTGCTGGGGATTCCGTCGCAGGGTCTCTCCACATCTCGAGCTCTCTTTAGTCCTCTAAGACACCCACTCAAATCAAACTCCTTGACCAAGCTTTTTGTCATCTGTCCTGACATCTCAAAGAGACACAATATGCCATTTTGTCCCCTAGCGTTTCTTTGAAGCATCTTGGGATGTTTCTGCCCAGAGAATGAACAAGTAGATGAGCCTCACAGAGAAGCTATGAGGTAACTTTGAGCTCAGTGCCCATTTTTTACAAGAGGGCTGGACCCTGCACAGCTCAGTGCAGTCTGTTTTGCTGCTTTAATGTCATGTTGTCGATAACCATTGTCTAAAAGTAACCTTTTTAAAGAGGAGGGGAATTAGCCGAGTGATATTATCACTATTATTAATCCAGAGACCCAAGTACAAGCACCATCTTAGGTATAGAGGTACCGATGTGCAAAAACTCAGGTACAAAGTAAAAAATAAACAAAGTTAACAGTTAAACATTACAGACCTTCTTCGTATTAAGTAGAAAAGTTAAAAAATGATTCTTGGACAGTGGTACACAATCGGGACCGTGTTGCTCTAGGAGTCCTCAACATTGACTCCGGACCCCATGATGTCTCATGGCTTCAGGTTAAACTTGGGCAAGGAAACCTCCTGCTGATTACCACGTACTACCCTCCCTCAGCTGATGAATAACATTCCTCCATGTTGACCAACACTTGGAGGAAGCACTGAGAATGGCAAGGGCACAAACTGTTCTCTGGGTGAGGGATTTCAATGTCCGCCACCAAGAGTGGCTCAGCAGCAGTACGACTGATCGAGCTGGTCGGGTTCTAAAGGACGTAGCTGCTAGACTGGGTCTGCGGCAGGTGGTGAGGGAACCAACAAGAGGGAAAAACATACTTCATCTCATCCTTACCAATCGGCCAGCTGCAGATGCATCTGTCCATGACAGTATCTGTAAGAGTGACCATCGCACAGTCCTTGTGGAGACGAAGTCCCGCCTTCACATTGAGAACAACCTCCATCGTGTTATGTGGCACTATCACCATGCTAAATAGGACACACCTTGAATCGATCTATCAACTCAAGACTGAGCATCCATGAGGCGCTGTGGGCCATCAACAGCAGCAGAATTGTACTCCAGCACAATCTGTAACCTCATGGCTCGCATATCCCACACTCAGCCATTACCATCAAGCCAGGGGATCAACCCTGGTTCAATGGAGGGTGCAGGAGGACATGCCAGGAGCAGCACCAGGCATAGCTGAAGATGAGGTGTCAACCTGGTGAAGCCACCAAACAGGACTACTTGCACACCAAACAGCGAAAGCAGCAAGTGATAGACAGAGCTAAGCGATCCCACAACAAATGGATCAGATCTAAGCTCTGCAGTCCTGCCACATCCAGTCATGAATGGTGGTGGACAATTAAACAACTCACTGGAGAATTGCCCTGATCTTCAACGATGGAAGAGCTCAACACATCAATGCAAAAGTTAAGGCTGAAGCATTCACAGAAATCTTCAGCCAGAAACACCAAGAGGATGATCCATCCGGGCCTCCTCCAGTGGTCCCCAGTATCACGGATGCCACTCTTCAGCAAATTCAATTAACTCCACATGATATCAAGAAACAGTTCGAGGCATTAGATACTCAAAGGCTATGGGCCCTGATGACAAGCACTAATTAGTACTGAAGACTTGTGCTCCAAAACTTGCTGCTCCTCTAGCCAAGCTGTTCCAATACAGTTACAACAATATGGTAAATTGCCTAGATATGACCTGTACACGAAAAGCAGAACAGATCAGGGTGGCAGGGTGGCTCAGTGGTCAGCACTGCTGCCTCACTGCTCCAGGGACCGGGGTTTATTCCCAGCCAGGGGCAGTTGTCTATGTGGAAGTTACACATTCTCTTCATGTCTGTGTGAGTTTCCTCTGGGTGCTCCAGTTTCCTCCCACAGTCCAAAGATGTGCAGGTTAGGTGGATTGGCCATGCTAAATTGCCCCTAGTGCCCAGGGATGTGTAATTTAGGTGGATTAGCCATGGGAAATGGGGGGTTGTAGGGTAGGCGGTAAGTCTTCCCAGAAAGTTGGTGTGGACTTGTTGGGCCCAAATGTCCTGTTTCTCCACTGAAGGGGATTCTATGATCTAATACCTTCAGTTAATTCTCAATCATCAATAAAGTGATGGAAGGTGTTATCAACAGTACTATCAAGCAGCATCTGCTCAGTGATGCCCAGTTTGGGCTCTTCCAGGGCTTGTGACTAATTACAGCCTTGGTTCAAACATGGACGAAAGAGGTGAGGTGAGTGACAGCCTTGACCACCTCTGCTGGTTGGAGTCATACCTGACAGATAGGAAAATGGTCGTGGTTGCTGGAAGTCAGTTATCTCAGTGCTAGGACAACTCTGCAGAAGTCCATTGGGGGAGTGTCCTAGGCCCAACCAACTTCGGCTGCTTCATCAACGGCCTTCCCTCCAGCGTAAGGTCAGAAGTGGGCATGTTGACTGATGAGTGCACAATGTTCAACATCATTCACGACTCCTCAGATACCGAAGCACTTCATTTTCAAGTTGGACAGTATCCAGGCTTGGGCTGACAAGTGGCAAGTAATATACAAATACCAGGCTGTGACAATCACCAATAAGAGACAATCTAATCACTGCCCCTTGACATTCAATGGTGTTACCATCACTGAATCCCCCACTGTCAACATCCTGGGGGTTACCATTGACCAGAAACTCAACTGGACTCACCACATAAACACATTGGCTACAAGAACAGGTCAGCGACTAGGAATACTGCAATGAGTAATTCTCCTCCAGATGCCCCAAAGCCTGTACACTGTGTTTAAGGCACAAGTCAGGAGTGTGATGGAATACTCCCCACTTGCCTGGATGGGTGCAGCCCCAACAACACTCAAGAAGCTTGACGCCATCCAGGACAAAGCAGCCGCTTGATTCGCACCACATGCACAAACATCCCACTCCCTCCACCACCGACGCTCAGTAGCAGCAGTGTGTACCATCTACAAGATGCACTGCAGAAATTCACCAAAGATCCTCAGGCAGCACCTTCCAAACCCACGACCACTTCCATCTAGAAGGACAAGGGCAGCAGATACATGGGGAACACCACCCCCTGCAAGTTCCCCTCTGACTCACCCACCATCCTGACTTGATTTGATTTGATTCTGATTTTATAGTCACATGTACTCAAGCACAAAAGAACAGGGGTACAGTGAAAAGTGCATAGTATCGTCATTCCTGGCACCATCTGAGGTGCAAGTATCCAGCTACAGAATCATAACAAGGTAGAAAGAAATAATAAAGTTAAAAGTTAAACACTGCAGTAATTACAGTACAGTGTAAAACATTCAAAATAAGGTTAAAAGTTACACTTGGAAATATATCGGCATTCCTTCAGTGTCACTAGGTCAATATTGTGGAACTCCCTTCCTAACAGCATTGTGGGTCAACCCACAGCACATGGCCTGCAGCGGTTCAAGAAGGCAGCTCACCCCCACCTTCTCAAGAGGCAACTAGGGATGGGCAAGAAATGCTGGGCCGAGCCAGAGATACTCATGTCCCATGAGTAACCGAAAAAGAGAGTTTGTAACAAGCCCAAAGAACCTATACTAGAGGAGGGATAGTGGGAACTGCCGATGCTGGAGAATCTGAGATAACAAGGTGTAGAGCTGGATGAACACAGCAGGCCAAGCAATATCAGAGGAGCAGGAAAGCTGACGTTTCGGACCCAAAACGTCAGCTTTCCTGCTCCTCTGATGCTGCTTGGCCTGCTGTGTTCATCCAGCTCTACACCTTGTTATCTCTAAACTAGAGGAGTTTTAGTTTGCAGGCGCTATGCTGCAGTTATACAAAACCCTAACTAGACCCCACTTGGAGACTGTGAGTAGATCAGGGCACCTCACCGTAAGAAAGTTGTATTGGCCTTGGAGGGAATATAACATAGGTTTACAGGAATGATACGTGGACTTTGGGGTTACGTTATGAGGAAAAATTAGAAAAATGTCTCTCAAATTTCAAAGGTTAAGTCTTCGATGTTAACAGGAAAAGACAGAGTGTGTAATGATAAACTATTTCCACTGGTTGGGGATTCTCAAACCAGGGGCATAGCCTGAGAATTAGGGCCAGACCGTTCAGGAGAGATGTTAGGAAGCACTTTGACACACAAAGTGTGGGAGAGGTTTGGAACTCTCTTCCACAAATGGCGGTGTTTAATTTTAAATTTGAGATAGATAAATTTTTGTTCAGTGAAAATATCAAGGGATATGGGCCAAAGGCAGGTATATGGAGTTAGGTCACAAATCAGCCATGATCTCACTGAATGGTGGAACAGGCTCAAATAGCCTACTCCTGTTCCAATGTTCAAAGCACTACATAAATTTGGTGAGTTTTTTAAATGTCCACAGTTCCAAACAGGGGTTCCTTAGGTGGTGCAAAGCTATGATAGATCTCCTGCCTCTTCCCGTTGAAGTACAAAGCAGATTGGGGAAGACTAACTGACTGAGTCGGGTCTGCATGTCCTAAAATTCTGAATGGATACTGTCCTCTCATGGCTTCCCCTTTCATTTGTGGGCTATTCATTTCTGCTTGGAGTTTGAAGCCTTCCGGACTTGACGTTGAATTGAACAATTTCAAAGTGTAAATTCTGCCTGACATTTGTTTCCTCTCTCTGTCTCTGTCTCTTTCTCTCTCTCTGGGTCTGCCTTGTTTTTGTTCTCGGACACCAGCTGTTCATCGATCCACTATTCACACTTCCTCCAGACACTTCTCTGCTTGTCCCATAACCACCCCTTGGCCAAGTAACACCGAACCATTTGTCAAGTGATCACTTGTGTTTTCCAGCGCATCCTCACTTTTGTTCTTTTAACCATCCTTCTCCTTTCGATTGCCTAGAAGTTGGCTCACAGAGACCTGAGATATTTTCTCAGCTGTTCTCTGTTCTCTGCTGCCGGACCCCCTCAATATTTCTAGTAATTTCTGTATCTTTATTGCAAAGAAAAGTTGTGCTTACAAGAGTAATTGTAAAAATGTTCCAGCGGTGACTTGAAATTGACAGAAAGTGAGGTTCAGTATCTAAGTGTCTTATGGCAATAAACTGTAGAAGTAACCTTGCTTCACCCACATTCCTGTTGGCCTCTTACTGAGTTCTGTTTGGTGCAGTGTGTTCTACACAGGAAGATAACATATTAATGATTTAAGGTTTAAACAGAATCCAAGTCCACACTATTGTGAGAGCCTTCTTTCTCTTAACTACACTTCAATTACTCATCCACCATATTTAAGCAGGCTATCTGGGGTGACACAGTGGCTCAGTGGTAAATACTGCTACCTCACAGCACCAGGGGCCTGGGTTCAATTCCACCCCCGGGTGATAGCCTGTGTGGAATTTGCATGATTTCCCTGCATCTGTGTGGGTTTCCCCTAGATGCTCTGGTGTTCTCTCACAATCCAAAAATGTACAGGTTAGGTGGGTTAGCCATGTGAAATTTCCCTTGGTGTACAGGTTGGGTGGATTAGCCATGGGGAATGCAGGGTTACAGACACAGGGGTGGGTCTGGGTTGGATGCTCCTCAGAGGGTCATTGTAGACTTGATGGACTGAATGGCCTGCTTCCACACAGTAGGGATTCCATTCACTCTGAGTTTGTTTTTCTTATTCATGGGATGTGGGTGCCATTGACAAGGCCGGCATCAGTTACCAATCCCTAATAGGCCAGAGAGTGGTTAACCTCATCGCTGTGGGTGTGGAGTCACGTGTAGGCCGGAAGAGGTAAGGATGGCAGATTTCCTTCCCTAAATGGCACGAGTGAACCAGATGGGTTTTATAACAAAGGCAATCATCAGAACTTGCTTTTAATTACGTGGATTTACTGAATTCAAATGTCATCATTTGCCGTGGTTTGATTTCACCTTATATTTCCCAGAATATTAACCTGGGGCTCAGTATTACTGGTCATGTGGTAATGCCACTAGACGACTACCTCTCCCTGCATATAGCCATCATCTGTTTTCTTATTCTGTTAGGTCTCAGGCATTAAACAGCATCAGATGATAACATTGGTGACAGTTCAGAGTAGGTTCACTAGGATGATCCCCGGTGTGGAGGGACTGTCTTATGAGCAAAAGGTTGGGATTCAACTTACTGAAGTTTATCAGAACAAGAGACGATCTCATTGAAATTTATAGGATTCTTAAGGGGTTTGACAGGGTAAATGCTGAGAGGATGTTTCCCCTCAAGGGAGAGTCTAGGGCCAGAGGGCACAATCTCAGAGTAAAGGAACACCAATTTAAGACTGAGATGAGGAGAAATGTATTCTCTCGGAGGGTTGTGAGTCTTTGGAACTCCTTGCCACAGAGAGCTGTGGGGGCAGAGCCTTTGTGTATATTTAAGGCTGAGATCGATAGATTCTTGATCAATCGGGGAATCAAGGGTTACGGGGAAGGGGCAGGAAAGTGGATGTGAGGAATGTTGGATCAGCCACGATCCTATTGAAAGGCAGAGCAGGCTGAAGGGGCCGAACGACCAACGCCTGTTCCTATTTCTTATGGTCACAGTGGGCTGTGGCATCCCCCATGTTTCTAGGATTTAGCAGCTGTATTTCAATGGCAAGATGTATTGAATGGTAAAATGTTATGATTTATCTGATAGGACAAGCAAGGGATCCCCTGGTGGCTGGGACTGAGTTACAAAGGAATTTTTCAGTATGATTACCATGACAAAGTGAAACCCAGGAAGGTAAGCAGAGAAGTCCATGTGACGCTGTATGCTGTAGAACATTGCTATCTCAATGTGTCTGTTAATAACAATATGCAAATTCCTTAAATACAGAAGCATTTTCCATTTCTGTCAAGCATAGAATGAATCCAATTATGTAAATTATTTAATTTGCAAATATATTGGTTTTGTTAAAGTGATTGGAGCTTTGAAGATGTCAGTGCTGATTGTCACTCAGTAAAGTGTTCACATCCTGCTGAAGAAAGCCAGGTTCGAAAATTTATTCAAGGGATGTGGGTGTCGTTGACTGGACCAGTGTTTATTGCCCCTTCCCCATTGCCCTTGCAGAGATGGTGGTACATATGAATTCAGAGCAGGTGTACGCCACTCGACCCTTTGAGTCTACTGTACCATTCAATAAGGTCATGGCTGACCTAATTACTCTACATTCACACCTAACCCCATAGCCTTTCACTACCCTCCTTGCTTATCAAGAATCCATCCACTTCTACCTTAAATATTCAAAGATCCTGCCTCCAGTGTCTTCTGTGGAAGAAAGTTTCAAAGGTTCACAACCCCTTGACAGAAAAGAAATCAGTTCAGCTCTGTCTTGAATGGGCAACTCCTTATTTCCAAACAGTGACTCCTAGTTCTTGAGTCTCCCACAAGAGGAAACATTCTCATCACATCCTGCTTGTCAAGACCCTCAGGATTCAGCAAAGCCACTTCTCACTCGATGAAGTATTCTTGCTGGCGCAGCTTGTCCAACCCATCCTCATAAAACGCCTGTCCACTCCAAATATTAATCTCGTAAACCTTCCCTGAACTGTCAGAGCTGCCTTCCTGAACCACTGCAATCCAATGTGCTTTCGGGACAAACTCTCACAGCTGTTAAGAAGGGATTTCCACTCAGCAACAGTGAAGGAATGGTGATAAGATTCCCAAGTCAGAATGGTGTGTGGCTTGAAAGGCAACTTGTAGATGGTGATCTTTGACTATATCTCCTGCCCTTGTTCTTCTACGGGGTCACAGTCGCAGGTTTGAAAGGTCTGATCGAATATAGACTGCCTCACCACAGCTTGAGCCCTGTAGAGAGAGTTTTGGAAATGAGGGCAGATAGTGCAAATACTGAAGTTCAGTGTCTGAACTGGCGATGCAGTTCCTGGGTTGCTATTGAACACACAATTTCTTGTGGAATGGTGCATTTTGACTGTAAATACCTCCCTAATCCAGCAGCCTGGCGACTGGGCCTTTGCTAGGCCAGACAATTTGCTGGACCAGGGAAGTCAATGCAAGAACACTTTAAAAGAGCTCATATTTGCCTTGATCCATCCCATTGCTAGTGGATGAAGGACTTTCCAATTGGACACCAAAACCAGGATTTCAGGAGTCCAAGAGATAATAGGTACTGCAGATGCTGGAGAATCCAAGATAACAAGGTGTGGAGCTGGATGAACACAGCAGGCCAAGCAGCAT
>JAHRHZ010000046.1:4257732-4272338 GCA_024137785.1 Ginglymostoma cirratum
ACACACACACACACACACACACACACACACACACACACACACACACAATAACTACATTGGACAGCCTAATGTACTTCCTATGGTTTCTGGCCCGTTTGTGCAGAGGATGTGGTGATGTACGATCTCGAAGTGTTTAACCTGGGAGCTGCTTTTATCTGGAGCAATACAGGAGTGTACGGTGACAAATCTGCCCGGATTTATTGCTGAGTCACTGTGATGTCATTAGTTGAAAGTGTCTGGATTTCTTTCCAGTGAAGCTCATGGATCATCATCTTATCCTTGTTGACTCACTCAGCTCACTGGAACAGAGTTATGGAAATGGGATTCTAATTACTGGAACATGTGGAAAACTCCCCCGATTGACTTTAGTGTCAACGAACACATGGCCAGCCACATGTGGCTGACTGGAAATCCAGATGTGACTAACGTGTTCACAAATAAAGCATGATTAATAGGCACCATTGCTGGTCATGTGACTGCAATGCTCACATTTTCATGTTTTAAAGAGCTTAACAGAGCAGATGTTGCCCCTGGCTGAGGAATCTGGAACCCGGGGTCACAATTTCAGAAAAAGGGTCAACCGTTTGGAATCGAGATGAGGAGAAAATCCTTCACTCAACAGACTGTGAATCTTTGGAACTCTCTGCAGAGAGAATCCTGCTCAGTCCTTCAGTGTAACTCAACCGAGATGGATACCCAACAAATCAGAGGATAGGGGAGCAGGGTGGAAGAGATATACCATGATCTTATTGAATGATGGATTGACTTTGAAGGGCTGAATGGCCTTACACTGCCGTTTCTTATGTCTTTATGCACAATATATGAATGGGTTCACCATTCTTATTTGTGTTGTTGTCGGTAAAAGGCAGTGTGTGAATTTTTTGACCGTTTTGAGTAATTTACTGACGTGGCTGTAGCTGTTTCTGAAGTGAATAGACATGTACAGTAAAGCATGGTCATGTGTAACTCCAACCCAGCCTTTAAAGTGAGCGCACACTCACCAACATCAACTCTGTTTTGCAAAAGGGTTGCCAAACGCTTTTAGATGATGCGCTGTTCACTTCAGTGAATCATGTCCTTTAATACTGTCCATGTGACTCCAGACCCACAACAACGCAGTTGACACTGCTGTCTGCAATGACCAAGTAAGTCACTCGGTTCAAGGACAATTGAGGGTAGGCTGCACCCATGGCCGTGCCAGTGACATCCACATCCCCATGGAAGATGAAAGGAAAAAAATCCCAACCAGTATCAATCAGTCTCAGTTTTTAAATCTTCAGTTCACACAGCTGTGTTTCGAAGGAGAGGTAGAATCTGCATTCATTGTCCAATGCACTATGTTGTATTACTCTGCCTCCAGAGCCACTACAGTGGGCAGGTTCCCTTGTCTGGTTGGAAATGGAACCCTGATAACAAGGAACACGAACAATCTCTGGCAGCAGCTTCTTCCGCTTTCATGACTACATTTTCTGTCACACCACACTCCTCCTCATTGATGACCCTCATTGACCTACCACTCCTCTCAGGGGAGACCGTGATGACAGTGAGAATTGTTATCTTTGCTTTGTATCTGTCTTCAGCGCCGCTCCCTGCAAGTTCCCCTCCAAGCCACTCACCATCCAGACATGTACATATATGACTTTTCCTTCACTGTCGTGGGGTCAGTGTCCTGGAATTCCTTCCCTAATGGTCTTGTGGGTCAACCTGCAGCACATGGACCACAGCGGGCGAAGAAGGCAGCTCACTGCCACCTTCTCAAGGGGGCAACTAGGGACGGGCAGTGCCCAGGTCCCACAAGAGAATAGAGAAAAAACCATAGGTAACGCTACTAATGTCACATTTATTACCAATCCCTGGTTGCCTTGCAATGTCCCTGGGGCGATGGTATTATTTTCAAATGATATGGGTTAATGAGGAGACTTGAAGCATCATTCGCAATAATTCACCTCCTTAATTATCCGTTGGAACGGTACAGGGACATTTTTAATTGTTTGACATATGCTTTGCTATTTGATATTTATTGACATAAATCACCCAGGCTAATCAGAATGAAATCACTTTGTTAATATCTCTGTGCTTAGTCCCATTCCTTCATTTCAGATTATAACTCTAACAATTACAGTTTGTATTTATGTAGCACCCTAAACATGATGAAACATTGCACAGGTCTTCACATGGGCATTACTAAGCAAGTTTGGCACTGAACCCCAAAAGATGATATTAGTGCAGATGACCAAAACTTGGTCAACATTGTAAATTTGAGGAGTATCTTCAAGGAGGAAGGGAAGCTGGATAGATGAGAAAGTTGAAGGAAAGAATTCTGATGCTTTGGGCCCAGCAGAAGGCATGAGCTGTCCACGATAAAAAATGGGGTCGCTGAAGAGAGCAGAATTATTGGAGTGCAGGTATCGTGGAAAGTTGTGGAACTGAAGAAATCTTTTAATCTTTCATGGGATTTGATGTTGCTGGCGAGATCAGTATTGTTGTCCGTCTATAATCACCCAACGAAGGTAATTAAGAGCCAACCACATTGCTGTGAGCCCAGAGTCATGAATGCCCAGACCAACGTGGAAACGGGCCCTTTGGCCCAACTTGTCCATGCCACCCAGTTTTCACAATTAAGCTTGTCCTGTTTGCTTGTGTTTGGTTCATATCCCTCCATACCTATCCCATCCATCTATCCACAGGATCAGGAGAGTTTTAGATGAGCCACAGTCAGTGGAGGGTAATATGGCAAGAGATCGTCGAGAAATGCTTTTGAAGTTGAATTGTAAGGGAAGAACAGCATGATTAAGGGTTGCAAAAGGAAACGGATTAAATGATTAGCCTTCTCTGAAGATAAAAGGAGCTTCTGACCAAGTTTGTTTTAAATATTTTTCATGTTAGGCCCTTCCTTTGGGATTGAGATGATTTGGGTGCCGTGGGTTCTAAGACGTTGATGAATCCAGTGTGTGAATCACAGAATTGTTACAGAGCAGACAGAGGCCATTCAGCCCATTATGCCTGCAACGTTCTATTGCCCATATCCCTGCACACCATTTCTATCTAAATAACCATCCAGTACTCCTCTTGAATGCATAAATCAACCCTGTCCCGACTACATTTCCAGGCAGTGCATTCCAGACCCTTACCAATCACCGTGTGAAAGTGTTTTGCTTTGCCTCACACCATCCGTGCTTTGTTTGCACATCATTTTGAACCTGTGCCCTCTCAATGTTGTTCCTTTCGCAACTGGGAACAGCTTCTCCCTATCTGCTGCATGCAGCCCTATTCATGATTTTGAAAACCTCTACCAAATCTCCTCTCAATCTTCTTCCTCCCTGAGGACCTGCAGACTTTCCCCACAGGTGGAGCAGCTGGGTTTTGGAGAGCTGGTAGGACTTTTGAAGTTTGTGTTCACCTCTTGCATGTTCCTGACAAAACCTCTCAATGCACTTGGGGTCTTGCCAATTCTGATCACCCACAAGTGGGGGGCTCCCAGAATTCAGGGCCGGGAGATGTTTGACTCCTTCTGGGATGGCTTGAGGAGATCCCTGAAGTGATTCTGCTTTCTTCCTGAGTCTCAGGGAGAGCAGTCATTTCGGGGAGTCTGGTGTCATGGTTAGGAATGTCTCCTACCCAGTGGAGTTGGTTTTGGTGCTTCGTTGCTGGGTATAGTGGCTTGGTCCATGACATTGCAGTTGTACCCCCTTTCTTGCAAGTGGATTTGGAGGATCTGGTGAGGGCTGCACTGGTGGTATTCTCCAGTGCCTCGAGGTGTCTGCTGTAGGCTGTATGGGTCTCTCTGAAGCCTTTTAGAGAATGGAGATCAACACTGGCCAGTTACAGGTTAGAGCTCCTGGTCTGCCTGGGAGGTGGTGGCATAATGGTAGTGTCACTGGGTTAGCCTTCAGCCAATGCTCTGAGAGTATGGGTTCAAAACCCATCATGGCAGATAGTGAAGTTTCAATAAGAGTCCCAAACAGAGAGCCGGCCTAATGGTGACCATTTGTTATTTTTTAAAAAAACCTACTTTCTTAAAGCTCCTTCAGGTAATCTGTGGCCTATCTGTGACCTCAGACTAACGGCAATGTTAGCCCTTCACAATTAGGGATGAGCAATAAATGTTTTCATTCACAGTGAGACCCACATCCTTCTTAATGACTTTGTTTTAAGAAGTACTCATTCCCTCACTACCCAAAGGCTGAGCCTGACACAGTGAAGCTCAGGATGGATTTCATTGTCCATTTCTGCCTTTGTCAAGAAACAAAACTCCTGAGGTATGGAAAACAGACCATATTTTCCAGGATTTGTCATTGATCCATATCAATGGCGTGAGGAGGTTTTATGCTGTCAGGGATGGATGAAAGAGACCTTATCCACAAGAGAATCCATGCACCCCTCCGACGCCCTTCCCAGCCCTGGGCTGGACAGAGGGATTCCTCTCTGCAACATTTGGGGATTAAACTAGCAGCAATTATCCCAGGCATAGCAATAATTAAAAGGGTACAAACTAGACAGTGAAAAAGGCTTCCTAAGATTGCAAAGTGATTTGATCTAATGGATCAACGGGCTGAAAAATGGCAGATGGAGTTCAATTTGGATAATGCAATTTGGTACAACAAACAGGGGTACGACTTATACAGTTATTGGTAAGGGCTTGGGGAGGGACCTAGGCGTTCAGGTACAGACTTGGAAGTTTGCATCACATATAGACAGGGCTGTTAAAAAGGCATTTAGCATGCTAGCATTCGTTGCTCAGTCCTTTGAGTATAGGAGTTGGGACGTCATGTTGTACAGGACATTGGTGAGGCCTCTTCTGTACTACTTTGTGCAGTTCTGGTCACCCTGCTATAGGAAGGATATGATTAAGCCAGAGAGGGCTCAGAAGAAATTTGCCAAGATGTTGCTGGGAATGGAGGTTTCAAGTTATAAAGAAAGGCTGGATAGGCTGGGACTTTTTCACTGGAGCATAGGAGGTGAGAGGTGACATTACAGAGATTTATAAAATCCATGAGGGGTATAGAGAGGGTTAATGGTAGATGTCTTTGCCCTAGGATGGGGGATTTCAAGATTAGGGGACATATTTTTAAGGTGAGAGGAGAGAGCTTTAAAAAAGACATGAAGGTCAACTTTTTTTACGCAGGGGATGGTTCACGTGTGGAATGAATTTCCTGAGGAAGTGATGGATATGGGTACAATCACAGTGTTTAAAAGACATTTGGATAGGTACATGAATAGGAAAGGTTGGGAGGGATATGGGCGAGGAGCAGTCGGGCGGGACTAGTTTAGTTTGGGATTACGCTCAGTACGGACTCCTTGGACCTAAAGGTCTGTTTCTGTGCTGTATGCCTCTGTGACTCTGATTCTGTGAATTCCTTGTTTGGAAGCAGTTTCTTTGTTAAAATGTGGAAACCTCCAAATGACTATCACATGAACCTCGCTCCACAGAGAGAGCAGATTCCTGCTCAGAATCTGTAGCAAAAACTAGGACAATCATTTTGAAACCAGATGCAGCGTAAGGTCTCTGGAGAAAGCAGTGATGTTGCCAAGGGAACATCTTAGATCCATTAGTGTGTCTGGTCCCTGCAGAAAATGAAGCTCGGTTATGCACTGTGACATGTGATGAACACAGAGGAAGGTCTCTCCCTTCTCAAAGACTGAGGAGATTTACGCTGGGGACTGACATCCTAGGGAGGAAGGAGGAGAGGGATGCAGGCCAGCTGCATATGAGCCTAGCTGGCAGCTTACTTGAGTATTGAGTGCTTTCCAGGGCTCTGTGCAGAATCCTGATCGACTTTTTTTACAATCAGTTGCTTATTTAGGTTGCTTTTGAGTTGTATCTGCCACTTCTGTCAATCAGTCAGATGGACATTGAATGCAACAAAAGGAAAGACAGATGTGCATTTATTTAGTACCTACCACCTTGGGTGGCTCAGTGGTTCAGTGGTCAGCACTGCTGCCTCACAGCACCAGGGACCTGTGTTCAATTCCAGCTTCAGGCAACTGTCTGTGTGGAGTTTGCACATTCTCCCCATGTCTGTTTCCTCCAGGTGTTCTGGTTTCCTCCCGCAGCCCAAAGGTGTGCAGGTTAGGTGGATTGGCCATGCTGATTTGTGTCTGTAGTGACTAGAGATGTGCAGGCCAGGTGGGTTAGCTGTGGGAAATGTAATGTAATGTAATGTAATGTAATGCAATGTTATGGTGGGATGCTTTTCAGAGGGTGAATGCAGGGCTTGATAGGCAAATGGCCTCTTTCCATACTGTTGGGATTGGATAGTTCTATCATGACCTCAGGTCATCCAGCTAATGGCACACTTTGGAAGTGTGGATTCTGCTGTAGGAAGCAGAGCAAGCTCCCACAAATAGTATTCCCTCTCCAACAGCATTTTTGGCTGGACCTATAGCCCATGGACTGCAGCAGTTCAGGAAGACAACTCACCTCTACCTTCTCAAGGAAGCTACTGGGGACGGACAGTGATGCCCACATCTCATGAATAAATATTTTTTGAAAAAACTGCAACAAAATAGTGGCCAGATTATTCAATTTTTAGTGATGTTGACTGGGTGATTGTTCATTGAAATGGAGATTTTCAATGTGTACCAGATAGAGGAGGGTTTCACCTGAATAGCATGATCGTGGAAGTATTGCAGTGCGGAAGGAGACCATTTGGCCCATCATGCCTGCACTGGGGGCTCACTAAACAAGTATCAACCTACAGCCAAAACCTTCTTCCCCCCCACTCCCCGCAGGCCCTTGCTTATTATTTTTATCCAAGTAACCATCCTATAGCCTGCTAAATGCCTCAGTTGAACCTGCCTCCATCACATTTCCAGGTAATGCCTTCCAGACCCTACCTCCTTGCTGGGGGAAAATGTTTTTCCTCTCTCCAGCCCACTCATGATGTTGAAATTCTCCACCAGATTTCCTCTCAGCCTTCTGTTCTCTCAAGAGAACTGTCGCAGCTTCTTACATCTATGCTAATGCCTGAAATGCTTCATCTTTGGAACCATTCTTGTAAACTGCTTCAGCTCTCTGTGAGCACCAGTGCAGAATTTCCCTCACGCCATAATACAGTAGCGACCTTGTCACTTACACTCACCTCCTGAAGTGGGATTTGAACCCACAAGCCTCCGATCTCGAGGTGAGAGTGCTACCAATTAAGCTGCAGATTGAACTGTTTGAATTCCCCCGATCTACACTTCCTTATGTTTTAGTTCACGATACAAAGGGACGCTGTTGAAAGGATGTGCCTTACTGTTGACAGGAGATAAAGTCAGCATGGGCTACTTGTTAAGGAAGAGTTTGTACCATTCATTCACAGTCATCTGAGACCATTTGTCGTCACAGCCTCAAGTTAACAGTACAGTGAAAAAAAATCACACAAAGTAAGTGACCCAGATCAGCCTGCAAACACCTTCCATCTCCTTCTACACAGCCACAGCAGCAAATGCATCCTTCAGACACAAAATTGAGACAGGAAAACCACCCTATGGAATAAATGGTTGTATCGTCATGCAATTTGAGTACAGTTGGAATTTTAATGTGGCACGGATCTGTCTGCTTCAATTTGCATGAGATTATGAAATAAAGCGCTTACATTTATGCAAAATGTCATAAAGCCCATCTTGGACTGAATTATGTTTGGAGTTTATTGACAACAATTATGCGCCGAGCCATTGAATTAATGTTTCGTGCTAATGAATCAGTTTTGCTGGTTAATCAGCCTTTCAAGTTTGCAATGTGAGAAGGAGTTTCTCTGTGTTTATTTAGTCTGGTGTTCCCTTACAGCAGAAAACATTAAGCAGCAGATCATCATTACCGGTAATGTAACAACAATACAGATGGTTCAAATTCTGCGGACCCAGAGCATGAGACAGAACCTGTATTTTACAGTCACACCTGTTCCTCATACAGCAGCCTATGTGTAATCTTGAGCCAGTGGCCATTCTTCCCATTTCAACTTTGAAGCAGGAAGGGTGGCAATGAGCTGTTCAACCATTGAGGAATCACTTGATGCTGTCTTACCCAAGTTAGCAGGGTGAACACCAGCTGTCTCCCTTCCTTTAGCCCACGTAGAGTACAATCAATCACACGTTTGCCCCAACTGTAACAATTAGAGGGTGAAGAATTGATCTGGGATCTACCCAGAATGGTATAATGAGCTAAGGCAACCATCTGCACTCTAGATGCTGAACTCCATCCGAGATAGGGCTTGATGGACACCACTTTCAACATTCACTGTCTGTACGGCTTTGGAGCCCATTCTGCTCAGTCCCAGAGGTTACAGAGATAGACAGTCGGGTCCTGTTGCCACTTTGCCAAAGTGTCCACATCTTCTTCGAACATCAGGAAGCAGCTCACTCACAGCTGCAGAGCTTACAAAAAAAAAGAGATCCGGCCTGCGTTATTTGGCCATGCAGCTTCTGGCTGTAACCTTTAAAATCAGTATCAAGCCTTCGTATGCAGAAACATGTGTTCCTCATAAGGCATGATGTAATAAATGTTTCGGTGTGCTTCAAAACATACATAGCAACCAACTAAACAGATGTGAGTAAACATTGCAGCCTGTAGTGAAAAGGCAAAACAATGCAAAGAATTAATTTGCTCATGTTTTAAAGGATTATCATTTTTAAATGGACTCAGGAGAAGAATTTTCTCATAATAGGCAGAAGGAAAGAGTTAATAATTGTTTTCATTCATCTTCCACTGTGTCACTGGGTAAACGCATAACTTTTATTCATTCATGAGATGTGGTGGTGGTGGCTGGGCCAGCATTTATTGCCCATCCCTAATTACCCCTTGAGAAGGTGGTACTGAGCTGCCTTCTTGAGCTGCTGCAGCCCTTGGTGTGTAGGGACACCACAATGCTGTTAGGGAGGGAATTCCAGGATTTTCAGTGACACTGAAGGAACGGCAATATATTTCCAAGTCAGGATGGCAAGTGGCTTGGAGGGGAACTTGCAGACTGTGGTGTTCCCATATGTCTGCTGCCCTTGTCCTTCTCAATGGAAGTGGTCGTGGGTTTGGAAGGTGCTGCCTGAGGATCTTTGGTGAATTTCTGCAGTGCATCTTGTAGATGGTACACACTGCTGCTACTGAGCGTCGGTGATAGAGGGAGTGGATGTTTGTGGATGTGATGCCAATCAAGTGGGCTGCATTGTCCTGGATGGTGTCAAGCCTCTTGAGTGTTGTTGGGGCTGTACTCATCCAGGCAAGTGGGGAGTATTCCATCACACTCCTGACTTGTGCCTTGTAGATGATGGACAGGCTTTGAGGAGTCAGGAGGTGAGTTACTTGTTGCAGTGTTGGCAGTTTCTGGCCTGCTCTTGTAGCCACTGTGTTAATGTGGTGAGTCCAGTTGAGCTTCTGGTCAGTGATAACCCCAACGATGTTGATAGTGGGGGATTCAGGGATGGTAACACCATTGAATGTCAAGGGGCGGTGGTTAGACTGTCTTTTATTGGTGATGGTCATAGCCTGGCATTGGTGTGGCATGAATGTTATTTGCCACTTGTCAACCCGAGCCTAGATAGTGTCCACATGTTGTTGCATTTTCCTGACCTGTCCATTGTAGATGGTGGACAGGCTTTGGTTGTCAGGAGGTGAGTTACTCACTGCAGTATTCCTAGCCTGTGAAGTGTTCTTGTAGCTGCTATATTTATATGGCAGGTCCAGCTCTGTATCTAGTCAATGGTAACCCACAGGATGTCAATCATGGAGGAACACAGGAACAGCAGTAGGCCATTCAGCCCCTTGAACCTGCTCTACCATTCAACAAGATCATCGATCTGTGGCATAACGCATCTGCCTTTGGTCCATATCCCTTAATACCTTTGCTTAACAAACATCCATCTGTCTCAGATTTAAAGTTAACAACTGATCGAGCACCCACTTTCCATTGGTGGAAGAGAGTTCCAAACAGCTACCACCCCTTTGTGTATAGAAGTGCTTCCTAACATCTCTCATTCAGTGAGGGTAATGCCATTGAACTTCAAGGGGAAACACATTGGATTCCGTCTCCTGTTTCATCATGAGATATTGTCCTGATATACAACTGTACTATTCTGTGACCAAAGACAAATTTTGGGATGATTTTAAATCCGCTGCCTCTAACAACTCTCCCCTTTATAGTATTTTCCTTGAAGTAGCTTCTGCCTGTTGTAGAAACATCCACAAACTATGGCCTCCTTTCCTTCCATTTTCATAAAATGATCAATCGATTCCTTGGGCTTTTCTCTCCCTCACGTATTTATACTGTCTGCCCTGAGGCCCGTTTCCTGCATGAAATATTAAATATTTTTCAGCTTACAGACGCAGTAATCTTGCCGATCGATTCTGCTTTCCCTGGTGCAGACAGACGGGTGTTATGCCATTTTGAATAAATAAACATATCGCACCGAGGTTCAGGGACTGAGGGAATCAACACAGGAAACAGATAATGTCACTGTAGCATTGCTGAGATTTTTCCACCACCCAAACCTAAAGGATGAGGATTGTGATTCACAGTCTACATTGTGAGGAGCCCAGAAAACAGCAGGAGTTACTGAAATAGCAAGGTGTGGAGCTGGATGAACACAGCAGGCCAGGCAGCATCAGAGGAGCAGGAAAGCTGATGTTTCGGGTCGGGACCATTCTTCAGAATTGAAAACCTGTGCCGAGGTGTTTTGTAAATGCAGCAAGCCTTTGTCAGAAGTCCTAAACTTCACAACCACTGAGTTCAACATTTGATCTATTAACAGGGTAACTCTTGAGAGGTTGTGATTAAATATCTTCCGAACTGCAAGATGAGGTTCCTCACCTTACATGTAATAGTGCTTCTGTTGCTATATCTGTATGAAGTATGGTCAACTTAGACTCACTCCAACATTCAAGTTTAATCTGAGGGTCACCACACCTCAGACAAAGGACAGGATCTTCAAAGGAACCTCAGCTGGTGTGCAAGGTGAACCCATGATGTTGGTATCACAATGCATCATAAACCTGCCATCCATCCAACTGAGCTAACCAGACCCCCATGTCTATACAGCACTTAATGGTCTGTCAGTTGATAGCTTCACAGTCAGAGCTGTATGAATATCTTGCTGGGAGCATCATAAGTAGGGATTATAGGAGAAGTATAGTTTAGGTCGAGATGATTAATCACTGTGGGGAGGACGGACCGGAAATGGACAGTTAGTTGGTTAGTTTCAGCCATGAGAAAAGACAATAAGGTTTGTGTCAATGGCCTTTTTACTTTGTAAAGGGCAAAAGAATTAAGGCAGAATACTTTTCACTGAGGCTGCCTGTGCATTGGAATCAGGAAAGGCTCAATGGACTGATAACTGGAATGGGCTTGTCAAATAAAGAGACGTTGGACAGGCTGGGCTTGTATCTACTGGGGTCGATCAGAGTGAGGGCAACTTGAGTGAGATCCACAAGATCACGAGAGGTGCTGACAGGGTGGACATGGAGAGAATGTTTCCCCTTGTGAGGGACTCTAGAATCAAGTGTTGCTCTTTACAAATAAGGGGTTGCCCATTTAAGGCTGAGATCTGGCAAAAATGTTTTTCTCGGAGATGCATGAGACTTTGGACCCCATCTTCAAAAGCTAGTTGAAGCAAAGTCTTTCAGTCTTTTTAAGGCAGAGCTGGAGACATTCTTAGTTAGGGGCAGGAGGACAGTTTAACTGGGTGGTGTGGAGGGGAGAGGTGGAAATGGTGGAGTAATGAGATTGGCCGTGACCATGTTGAACGGTGCCACAGATTTGAGGGGTTGAGTGGTCAGCTCCTGCTCCCAATCCATTTGTAAGTGGTACACTGTGAAATAGAACGCTGGAGATGCATGTCAATCTGTTGCCAGTTGAGGGGGAGAAAAAACAAAGCTGCAGTAACACTGTGAGCACCATTGCTTTCTCAGAATAAAGTATTAACGTTCAATTGCTCTTTCCAAATGCTGTTGGACCCCGTTCCAGATGTATGTCGAATGCTCAGTTAGCCGGGCAGGATGTGTATGTATAACATGGTTAAAGGAGCAGGCTTGATCGGCTGGTCAAATCATTCCTGGCTTCCGTGTTATTTGATGAATCTGGGAAGGAGCAGCCTTGCTGAAAGATGCTGCCTCCCTTCCAACAAATTTTGTCAGGCGTCTCACTCATTGCAGGCATCTGGAGCTTGTCTCCTGTGTCCTCCTGCCCAGGTCCCTCCGCCTTTGACACAACCCCATGTGGTCCCAGCTGAAAATTCTCACAACACAAACATCTGGCGTGTTTGAAATTCCTGAGCCTCCGCTGTAATGGGAGCTTAAAAGCCTTCATTAGCATATGTCCGTTCAGCAGCCTGCCAGAAATCAAACTTAAAAAAAGCTTCAGTAAAAGAAAACATTTGGAAGTGAAATTTGGAAATTGGCACTTTGCTTGAGGAGAGGAAGGCAGGTTTTGTTCCCTGTTTTTAGTTTAGAAAGGTTAGGAGTAAGTCTGTTACCTTGTGAGTTGGCGCAGATCTTGGTTTATTTTCAGCTGCTCACAAGGGTTTCTGAAAAAGCTCCACCCTTAAAAAGCTTTTATTGTGTTCCCGCTGGTTATAGTTGCTGCAGGCTATAGTACATGTCAGGAGCTATTGTAGATTAGTGAGCAGGAAGTTAGTTCCCAAGAGAGGCATGTGATTAAATGTCTTCTCATCTTTTACTTCCAACCAGTTCAGGAGGGTAGGGTAGGAAATTATGTTGAGCCGTTCTCCAGCACTGACTCACAGCTGGTTCTCCTTACAGCTCAGAAGCAAGAGTGCTGTGCTCCAGGAAAACCCAGCGTTGCAGCAATCGTGTGGAAAATGAAGCAGTCCACCAGAAGGGACTCTTGATTGTTGTTTCTCATAAAAATCCTCAGCGAAACACACAAAGTGTTTGAGCAGCCTTCTCGGATTTGTTTTTCACTCCCTCTTCCGTCTTTGGCTGTGGAAGGAGAGTGTAGGTAGTCGGTGAAAGGACAGACATGTGTGTGTAAGGGACCCGCAGAGAGAGAGAGCCTGTATGTCTTCAAAAAGGGTTAAATAACAAGACAGCTCTCATTCTCGATTCTTTGTCTTGTTAAGATTTTCCAATGGAGGCAGTTGGAGAACCTGTACTTCAGGGAGAAGAAATTTTCTGTGGAAGTGCATGACCCGCGCAGGTAAAGTAAAGCCATACTGCTGTTATTGATGAGTGGCAGTCTAATTGGACAATGCCTGCTTTCATGTTCTTACTGTTGAAATAGCACAGAAGCTAAAAAATGTGGAATATTTGCAATCCTGACAGTGTGTACAACTTGGTAACATTAGGTGGAAAGATGGGATGAGCGGGCTGCTGACTTGTGTGCATTTTAAATTTACTAATATTTCTTAACGTGCATTAGTTGCCCTAAGATCATAGGATTGATCTGGAATGTTTTGAACAAGCGAAGGCAAAAGCCAGTGGGAGGAGAAGTTACTAACATTTCTCAGCGAGGGGAAAGGATTCCTTCTGTAATGATCAAACTGCTGTGAATGGCAATGCTAAACACCCTGGAAGTAGGAGAGAAAATGAGGCAGTAACCTTGCTTTCTGTTTATGTTCTCAGGGCGTCTGTAACTAGGAGAACCTTTGGTCACAGTGGGATTGCTGTACATACATGGTACGCTAGTGCTGCTCTGATTAAGTCCATTTGGGCAATGGCCATAAGTCAGCATCAGTTCTATCTGGACAGAAAACAAAGTAAGGTGAGCATAACCAGATATTTCCCAGATTTTGTGTTTCTACCCTTTCAAGCATATTATCTGCAGAAGATTTTTTTTTAAACTGGAGAATCCTATTTATAACATAATGCACTATACTTAGTGCTGGATGTTGGCGTGCAGACTAAATTGTTAGTTTCTACTGCCTCCCCTGCAATCCGGCAGTGTTGGTAGATGAATGCTCTTCCCATTGAACCCAGGGAATCAACCATCCCCAAGCTCAGCAGCTGACCTGGACTAAGTTTAGCAGGAGCTGTGGTTAGAGCACTCCAGTTTGCCTGGGTCACTGGTGCTGTTCACTGCCCAGTCTGCGGTTATTTCTGACCATTTTCTCCCTGGGATCTGCAGACCCATGAAGGGCGTTCTGGAGAGACATCAGCGCTGCTCTGGGAAATGATATAAAAGTGATAACAAGAATGGCCATGATGTGAGGAAGTATGAAGAGGACAGCGAATGTTTGACCAAGGGACTGCAGTGAAAAGCGGTCCATTCACCTCCTTTAGATAATTAACTGTTTCTTAAAAGCTTGTGAAGAGACACTAGATATAAATGTTATATCAGATTATGATTTAAATGCAAGCTTCATGATTAATAATCCATCTAAAATGAGGCCTCCTTTGACCAAAAAGTGTTTAAGAATCGGTGAGTTAGATTTTATTGCTTGATGTCAGATCAGGAAGTATCTCACACTGAGGGCAACGTGCCCCTATTGTGAGTAAACACCTTCAGGATCACAGCAGAGAATCCTTGAGGAAATATCTTGACCTCCCAAGGGAATATGAAGGTGGAGTGGATTCTCAGCAAGAGCAGTTGGGACTGAGGTGATTCATTTCTTAGATAACAAGGTGCAGAGCTGGACAAACACAGCAGGCCAAGCAGCATCAGAGGAGCAGGAAAGCTGAC
>JAHRHZ010000046.1:4277338-4305663 GCA_024137785.1 Ginglymostoma cirratum
GCTGAGCTTTTCCAGCAACTTTGTTTTTGTTCCTGATTTACAGCATCCGCAGTTCTTTCAGTTTTTATTTCGACAGTCATGGTAGTTAGCTAGTGATTACTGTCGATGATGGCGGCTTACAGAAGGATGTTAATCTATTAGTAACAGATCAGAGAAAGTTTACTAGACTAATACCTAGAATTAGCGGATTGCCTTGTGAGGATAGGTTAGACAGGCTGGGCCTGTATCCTCTGGGACTTGGAACAGTCCGAGGTGACATGTAAGATCCTGAGGGAACTTGACCAGGTGGATGTTAAAAGAATGTTTCCCCTTGCAGGAGAATCTAGAACTAGAGATCATGGTTTAAAAATAAAACACAGATGAGGAAGCATTTTTCTCTCTCTGCAGGTTATGAGTTTTTGGAATCCCCTTCCTGAAAAGGCAGTGGATGCAGAATCTTTAAATATTTTGAAGGTAGAGGTAGATACATTCTTGATGACCAAGGGGATGGAAGATTATCAGGGTTGTGCAGGAATGTAGAGTTGAGGTTAAAATCAGATCAGCCGTGATCTTATTGAATGGTGGAGTAGGCCGGAAGGGCCGAGTGGCCGACTGGTGTTTATGTTTGGCAGGTTTCAAGCAAGTGGGAAAGGGTGGAACAACTGGAAGCTATGATGGTGTGGAAGCTGAGATTAAACAATTTAAGAGATGACGGTTATCATCTGAAATATTAACTCTGTTTCTCTCTCCTCAGATGCTGCCAGACCTACTTTCTCCAGCACTTTCTGTTTTTATTCCAGATTCCCAGTGTCCACCGTAGTTTGCTTTTCTGTAGCCTCAAATTTATTACGGTCTCTCTAGTGTGTTGAACACGTATCAAACAGACCTTTTAAGTTTATTGAATCATGAAAAAGTGCAAAAACATAAAGGGAAAATGCTGGAGAAACTCAGCAGGTCTGGCAGCATCCATGGAGAGAGAAACAGAGTTAATGTTTTGAGTCCAATGACCCTTCTTCAGAACCTGCTGAGTTTCTCCAGCATTTTCCTTTTTTTGTGCCAGATTTCTAGTACCTGCAGTATTTTGCTTTCATTTGAAGTCTTGTATCTGTAGTTTTTTTTTAAATTTTATTCTCAAATTTATTATTTATAAATTGACACACTTATATGTTTTCCCAGCTGGCCTGTGTGATTCAAAACAGTGCAGACTTCCCTGTGATACATGTATTAAGATGTCAACTGTAACTCACTCGGTAACAGTCTCACCTCTCAGGCACAAGTTTGTGCGTTCATATCCGAACACAGAAACATGAGTATATAATCCAGGCTGACACTCGAGGGAGTGCCCTGCTGTCATATGATGAAACAATAAACTGAGACCCCATTTGCCCTCTCTGCTGAACATACGAGATCCCAGTGGGACTGTTGGACAGGAAGGAAGGACAAATCTCCTGTGGCCTGATCGAAATTGCTGAACCAACAGCATTGAGGCACGTTCTCTCTTCTTACAATCTGTTGTTATTCATGAGAGCTGCCTGTGCATCAATTGGCTGCCAAACTATTTCACTGTGGCTACACTTGACCAGTAGATTGCTTTGAGACATCCTGAGATGGCACCATTTAATTGCAAGTTCTTTCTCTTTAAAATCATGGTCTGATTCATGAGGAATAATTTTATAGCTTCATTTTGTGATTCACACTGAAGAGGCCTACTTGATCAGATTTATAGAATCTCCACAGTGTGGAGGCAGGCCATTCAGCCCATCCTGACCCTGCAAAGAGCATCCACTCAGACCCACCCCCTACTCTATCCCTGTGACTCTGAACTTCCCATGGCTAGTCCACCCAGCCTACACATCTTTGGACTATGGGAGGAAACCAGAGCACCCAGAGGAAACCCACACAGACACAGGGAGAATGTGCAAACTCCACACAGACAGTTGCCCGAGGGTGGGATTGAGCCCAGGTACCTGGTGCTGTGAGGCAGCAGTGCTAACCACTGAGCCACCGTGCCACCCAGAAGGAGCTATGTTTAATTCCTGCTTTGATTGCAAGCAGCTGGTGGTAGTGGACACAGTCTATCCTCCAGTCAACTTGGAACCTGTGTATGTTCTTTCCCCTCCTTCTAATCACAACTATCCCACCTGGAAAGAATGTGACCAGAGACAGACTATCAGACATTCAGAAGGAACAAACACTCTATGGGTTTATGTGAATGCAGTGGCAGCTTTTATGCTATCGTTTCAAAATTAGTTACCAGTGGTCACAGGCAACACAGAGGAGAGCCTACTGTTGGGTTCCTTCGATCTCTTGCCATTACTTCCAGAGAACGTGCACAGAAACCCTGTAGAAAAAGCATAAAGTGGACACTTGTAGTCACTTTATGCTGTTTTCCCAGAAGCTCTGCAGTGACCTTCCACCAAGGTTACTTGGGATCTTGTAGATCGTAAGAGAATTATCATGGAAATTTCCAACCTGCAGCTTGAAATCCTTGAGCAGAAGGTTCTTGATAACGATCCACGCTAGAGGTCGTCAAACAAAAGTAGAGCAGACAGCACTGGGGACAATATACTGGTATGGATAGAGAGTTGGTTCACAGGCAGAAAGCAGAGAGAAGGAGTAAATAGGTCCTTGTCTGGTTGGCACGCTCTGACCAGTGGGGTACCACAAGATTGAACCTCAGTTAGCCACTGTCTGGATCAATGGTTTAGAGATAAGGACCAATTGTGGATGGCACGAAACAAGGTGGAAATGTTGAGAGGATGCAAAGAGTCTTCAAGGAGATTTGGATGGGCTGAATGGGCAACAGGACAGTGGTGGAATACAATGTGAGTTCATTCACAATTCCCACTCTGACTGAGGTCATCATGAAGGACTCTGCTCCTCAACCTCTCCCCTCACCTCAGGCGTGGTGACCCTCAGGTTAAACCTCCACCAACTGTCTCTCTGTAATGAGAAAGCAGCACTAGTCTGGTAAGATTATGGTAACTTTACATAGAACATAGAACAGTACAGCCCAGGAGCAGGCCCTTCGGCCCACTATGCCTGTGCCAACCATGATACCATTCTAAACTAATCCCATTTGCCTGCAGATGGTCCATATCTCTCTATTCCCTGCCTGTTCATGTGTCTGTCTAAATACCCCTTAAACGTTGCTATTGTATCTGCTTCTGCCATCTCCCCTGGAAGCACATTCCAGGTGCCTACCAATCTCTGTGAAAAAGACTTGCCTCACACATCTCCTTTAAACTTTCTCCCTCTCACTTCTTAAACCTATTCCCCCTATTATTTGACATTTCCACCCTGGGAGAAAGACTCCGACTATCCACCCTATCTGTGCTCCTCATAATTTTATACGCTTCTATCAGGTCACCCCTCAGCCTCTGACGCTCTAGCAGGAACAGTCCAAGTTTGTCCAACCTGTCCTGATAGCTAATACACTCCAATCCAGGCATCCTCCTGAAAAGGTAATAAGAACTGCCAATGCTGGAGTCAGAGTTAACACAGTGTGGAGCTGGAGGAATACAGCAGGCCAGACAGCGTCAGAGGAGCAGGAAAGCTGACCTGCCCGAAACATCGACTTTCCTGCTCCTCTGACGCTGCCTGGCCTGCTGTGATCCTCCAGCTCACACTTTGTTATCTCAGCATCCTGGTAAACCTCTTTTGCACCCTCTCCAAAGCCTCCATATCCTTCCTATAATGTAGCGACCAGAACTGCACTCAGTACTCCACATGTAGCCTAACTAAACTTTTATACAGCTGCAATATGACTTGCCAACCTTTGTACTCACTGCCCTGACCAGTGAAGGTAAGCATGCCATACAGTTTCTTTACCACTTTGTGTTGCCACTTTTAGGGATATGCATCCCCAGATCCCTCTGTACATCAAAGCTCCTAAGGTCCTGCCATTTACTGTATACTTTTCTCTTGTATTTGACTCCCCAAAATACATCATCTCTGACTTGTCCAAATTAAACTCCTTCTGCCATTTCTCCACCCAACTTTCCAACTGATCTGTATCCTGTTGTATCCTTTGACAACCTTCCTCACTATCCACAACTCTTCCAATTTTTGTGTCATCTGCAAACTTATTAATTATCCGTCATTCAGATCATTCATATATTTTACAAACAACAAATGTCCTGGAGTTGATCCTTGTGGAACACCACCGGTCACAGACCTCCAGTCAGAGAAACACCCATCCATAGCTACCCTCTGTTTTCTATGACTAAGCCAATTTTGTATCCAACTTATCAACTCACCATGCATCCCATGTGACTTAATTTTCTGGACCAGCCTACCCTGAGGGAGCTTGTCAAATGCTCCAGTACAGTCCATGTAGGCAACATCTACTGCCCTACCCTCATCAATCATCTCCATCACTTCCTCAAAAAACTCAACCACCTTCGTGAGACAAGACCTCCCCCGCACAAAGCCATGCTGACTATTCCTAATGAGTCCATTCTTTTCCAAATGCAAGTAAATCCTGTCCCTAAGAATCTTCTCCAATAAGTTCCCTGTCACCGATGGAAAACTTGTGGGCCTCTAATTTCCTGGATTACTCCTGTTGCCCGTCTTAAAAAAGGGAACAACATTTGCTACTCTCCAGTCTTCTGGGACCCCACCTGTGGCTAAAGACGATACAAAGATCTCTGTCAAGACCCCACCCAATCTCCTCCCTTGTATTTCTCAGTATCCTGGGGTAGATCCCATCAGGCCTGGGGACCTATCTCCCATAATGTTTTTCAAGCTACTTAACGCCTCCTCCTCCTTAATGTCGACATGCCCTGGCATATCAACTTGTCCTTCCTAATCTGACTGATCATTCATGTGCATCTCCTTGGTGAAGACCAAAGTGAAATGCTCATTAAACACCTGACATAATTCCTCTGGCTCCACACATAAATTCCGTCCTTTGTCCTTGAGCGGACCAGTCCTTTCCCTAGCTACTCTCTTGCTCCTAATACCTGTATAAAACGCCTAGGATTCTCTTTAATCCTACTTGCCAAGGACATTTCATGGTCCCTTTCAAGACTCCTCTTCCTTGTTTAAGTTCTTTAAACATCGTTACTTGTTGAAAAGAACTGAGATGCAGAGTGGTTCTCAAACGGTGCAGGAATTGTGAAGTGTTGGTGTCCAAAGGGACCATCTGTTTACGCCAGAAGGCTTATTTTCTGACTTTGAAAAATTATTGAAGGAATAAGAACAGGAGGAGGCCATTCAGTCTTCATTTCCATTTGCGATTCCATGAGATCACCGTTTCTTTGCTTGTATCCCTTGATGCTGTTCTCAATCTTGAATGTCACTCAATGATGAAGGTTCCAGAGCCCTGTGGGGCAGAGAATTCCAACGTTTACCAATGTCTGAGTGAACAGATTCCTCCTCATCTTAGTCTTAAATAGTTTGCCCCTTATCCTGAGACTGTTCCTTGTTTCTAGATACCCCCAGCTAGAGGGAAAGTTCTAGGGGATAGCAATTGGTATGTTAGCATTTGTTGGATGAGGAGTGAGTACAGAAGTAAAGACACCAACACAGAAAGTGCTGGAGAAACTCAGCATGTCTGTCAGCATCTGTGGAGAGAGAAACAGAGTTAACGTTTCAAGTCTTGAAGATACAAGTAGATTTTTGTCACTGTTTGCCACATTTCTTACGTTGCCACTTGTGAAGTAGTGAAGCTGAGCAAATAAAAATCTGAAAGAACTGTGGATGCTGTAAATCAGAAACGAAAACAGAAGTTGCTGGAAAAGCTCTTACTGTGCACAAATTGCCTGCCATTTTCCACACATTGCAACAGTTGCTGTACTTCAAAAATACTTTATTGCCAATAAAGCACTTCGATACCCTAGTAGCTCTGAAAGGCTCTGTACAAATGCAGTTTCTTTTTAACAGTCTGCATTTATCCCTAGCCACAACCCAGTTCTGGCCAGCTAGATGTTTATCAAAGGGATTAACCACCTCAGCGTAAATTGCTTTCAGTGAGAGTCCGTTGCACATTCCCATTATTCCATTGTGTGTAAAGCATTTCTACAAAGTTAGATCACATTTTCAAATCAAAATGACAATTGGAACAGATATTCTTCAGTAATGTTTACGTCTTGGCTTTTGTGCACGTCCTTCTTAGAATCCTTATTTAAGGCACGGTTAATTTAGTTTTGTCTTGGAATTGTGCGTGATTTAGTTTAGGATAATGAGCTACCATCATTCCTCTGGAGTGAGTGGAAACGTGAAATTGAGCTGAAATACAGGGTTGAAATTGGATAAATTGCACTGTGCTTGAATTCTCTGTATTGATAGAATTAATGCTCCTATTTTTGACTGCTTTCTGCAAAGATGCATTAAGTGAGTGAGTATTCCATGGGGTGAAGACAATTTTGAAATTAGCGGCAGCACCTCAGACCTCGCTTTTAAAAGAAAAGTTGCTTTCTTTCATTTCATCTGAACTGCAGCTGATACTCACGAACTTCACAATTATGTTACACAGTGCGGTGTGAGGATACGGACAGATTGAAGCAGTTGGGACTTCTTGGAGAGAAGGAGGCTGAGAGGAGATTTTGATAGAGGTTTTCAAAATCATGAGCAGGCTGTGCAGAGGAGATAGTGAGAAACAGTTCCTGCGCGTAAAAGGAACAAGAACATCAGGGTGGAGATTTAAAGTTTGTAAAAGAAGTCAGGGCGAAGTGAGAAAAAAAGGCTTTCGCATAAAGAGTGATGAGAGTCTGGAATGTGTTGGTTGGAAATGTGGTGGAGACAGTTCCAGTGGAGGCATATTCAATGGAGGCATCCGAGAGGGGCATTTGCTGGTTATTTGGATATTATTCACATGCAGGGATGTGGGGAAAAGGTAGGAGATTGACACCAGGGGCATAAAACAGGGCAGGCATGATGGACCAAATGACATCCTCCTGTACAGTAACAATTCAGTGATTCTGCATATCCCTGCATTGTTTTCCAATTGTACATTAGCACTGAAAGTAAACTGTAACAATTACTGTTCATTGTTAATTAAACAAGAAATTGCTTTGTGTGTTTTACACTTCTGGTGATTAGCTGTTGATGAATTATCTGTTCTTTTGTAGGCAAGTCTAGAAAGAAAAGGTAATACCATCTTGAAATTTCATACTGGTTGGTAACGAATGTAAAGAAGTTCTACCATTGGTCGCTCAGCAATATTTTGGCAGTCGTTTTAGCTGAAACTTTGTACTTTTGCCCAAACCATGTCCCTAACCTCATGAGGCTTGGGCAGAGCATAAAGGGTAGCAGAGAGCAGTTGGACTGAATGGCCTCTTTCTAAGCTGTGGACTTGGTGTAACTCGATATAACTGTTGTGCTCCTGGTGCAACTGAGAAAAGTTTACAGGTGGAAGCTGAACAAGGAATGAAGGAATTTGCAAGACTCCAAAGGCACACATGTTATAGGAGGCCCATAGATGCAGGGAGAGGGAAACAAAGGCTTGAAGAGACAGTACAGAGGGCAGGCAAATAATGTCAGAGAGATGGGCAGCCAGGCGGCAATCAAGACATCAATTATACAATGAGTTTCTTAGCTCTTTTAAGCATACAATGATCACGTAAACAAATTAATGCCAGTGATTGATTCAATATAAAGTAACTGAACATCACCCAACGTCAGAGCACAACATATCAGACAAATGTCTGCCTTTTGCTCTGATATGCCATAGATTTTAAATATCAACAGAAAAACATCAGGACAAAGTTGGAACTTAAAACAATGAGTTTACAGAACATTGAATTTTGCAAGTGAGAGGAGACTGAGACGAGGAGATAAGTGAATATCTGTAAGTATAGTTACTGAGGGCTTGTTTGGTGCAGTGACAGTGTCCTTAGCTCTGAGTCAGGAGGCTCCCTGATTTGCAAACTCTCTTACTTAGGAATGAGATCTCATACAGGTTCATACTGATCTTAAAGATCTGACATGCCAATGTTTCCTCATTACAAATGAGTATTTTAATTGGCCTGTGTTGTGATCCAACTTATGTACAAATTAGCTTGCACCCTGAGACTGCCTGTAATAACCCCTCTGGAAAAACAGGTTGATCCGAAAGTATCTGTAAGTGGAATCAACACAAGGCCAACTTGGAAAAAATATCCAAGAAAACTCACTTTCTTCTTAATTTTATGAATCTGCAGTGCAGTAGTAACATGAAGCAGGAAAATTAATCATAAGAGACTGTGCGGAGTGATTTGGAAGATTAGCAAAGTATGTCCAAAGCAACATGTAGTGTCTGTTGCTGTTTTTCATTTCCAGAATGATGAGGAAAAACTTGTTGAAAGCAGGAACAATCCTTTTGGGACAGTTTAGAACCCACTGTTCATTCCACTGGTGTTGGTCAGACTATCAAACAACATTATTCTGTGTTGTACTCCCAGCAGAACCCTGTGTGGGGCCTGCAAACTGTCCACATGCTCTATTCGATTTCAGCTGTTGAATTCCTACTTTTCCCATTCCTTCCGTGACCGATGTGAAAGTCACACAGACCTACTCGTGCCGAATCCAGCGAGGGTGAGCTGGTGTATTCCTCACACACACCATGTTTCAATTTGCAGACTTGATTCACCGTGTTAGGAGTCCCCCCCTCTGATAGATAAAAGCCACATTGTGGTGCCCTCACATACTTGCTTTTGATTACCTGCCAACAATGTGGCCCTGACTTAGATGTAATTAGAATTCTTCAGTGAAAATTGGAGGCCCCAAGACCCACAATTAACACTGATCTCAGGGAAGGTCTAGCTTTTTGCACTTTGCTACTTGCCTCAATGCATTTTGTCTTATTTTGTTGGTGAAATAAGATATAGCTCATTCATAGGAACAGGAGTCGGTCATTCAGCCCCTCTACCATTTAATGAGATCGTGACTGATCTGTGGCCTAACTCCATATACCTGCCTTTGGCCCATATCTTCGCTGAACGAACAATTATCTATTACAGATATAAAACTAACTACAATCATTACCAATTATGGAAGAAAGTTCCAAGCCTCTCCCACCCTTTGTGTGTAGAATTGCTTCCTGACATCTCTCCTGATTGGCCTGACCCTCATTCTCAGACTATGTCCCTTAGTTCTAGAATCCCCACGTAGTGAAAATAGTTTATCTGTATACACCCTGTCTTTCCTTGATAATATCTTGAAGGCTTTAAGCAGTTCACCACTTAACTTTCTAAATTCTAGAAAAACAGGCCTAATTCAGATAATCTTCGCAATTTAACCCCTGAAATTGAGGTATTGTTCTTGTAAATCTACATTGTACTCCCTCCAAGGCCAGTGTATCCTTCCTAAGGGTGTGGTGCCCAGATTTGCTCACAGTCTCCAAGTGGGGTCTAACCAGGGTTTTGTATAACTGCAGCATAACATCTGCATCCTTATACTCCAGTCCTCTCAATAGAAAGGCCAGTAATCCATTCACTTACTGGATTATTTCCTACACCTGCTCATGGCATTTTAGACATCTGTGCACCTGAAACTCCAGGTCTCTTTGGACATCCACTGTATTTAACTCCATTCCATCTAGAAAGTACCCAGATCTATCCATTTTCAGTTCAGAATGGATAACCTCACACTTACTAACATTGAACTCCATCTGCTAATTTTGCCCTTGTCTGTCAATATCCCTGTGTAATTTTATGCTATCATGTGCACTGTCTACAATGCCATGTAACTTTGTATCATCAGCAAGTTTGGATCAATGACTTTCTGTGCAATTATCTAAGTCATTAATAAATAATGGGGATAATTGAAGCCCTGACACAGATCCTTGTGGGACACCACTGGCCACATCCTGCCAATTTGAGTTTTTTTTTATTCACAGGATGAGGATGTCACTGGCTAAGCCAGCATTTATTGTCCATCCCTAATTGCCCAGAGGGCAGTTCAGAGTCAACCACATTGCTGTGGGTCTGGAGTCACACATAGGCCAGAGCAGGTAAGGATGGCAGTTTCCTTCCCTAAAGGACATCAGTGAACCAGATGGGTTTTTCCCTGACAATCGACAGTGGATTCATGGTCATCATTTGACTGTGAATTGCAATCTTTCATTGAATTCACATTCTACCATCCACCATGGTGGGATTTGAACCCTAGTCCCCAGAACCTTACCTGGGTGTCTACATTAAACAGTCTAGTGACAATACAACTAGGCCAACGCCTCTCTGGTACCTATCCATTATCCCTACTGTCTATTGCCTGCCACTTACATAATTTCCCAGCCATGTCAGTAATTTTCCCTAGTTCCTTGGATTTCTACCTTAGTTAAAAGTCTCTTATGTGGGACTAAAAATTTCAAAGTGTTCAGTTACCCCATGTTTGATTATAGATTCCAACAACTTCTCCTGCACAGATGTGAGGTTGATTTGCAACTCCCTTGTTTTTGTCTTTCATGCTTCGAAGGAAGTAGTGTGACATGTGCAGCTTTCCAATCCAGAGGGAGGATTCCCATATCTCAGGAACTCCAAAAGATTACATTCAGGGCAGATAAACCTTGCGGTAGGGAGCATGAAAGTCTGTAATTTTAATTGTTGATTATATCCTCACTGGATCTTGGAGTACAGAGTAAAATTTCGAAGTCAGCTAATTTTACCAAGTTGGAAGAGTGTGGCTGACAGTGAAAATGATGCTAGTTCAAGTGCAGAAAGGAATAGATAGACTGACAGAATGGGCAAAATGGGACAAGGAGCAGATGGAATTCAAACAGAGATGCATGAAGAGTTGATTGTGGCAAAAGGGATAGGGAGAGGCAATATTGACTTAACAGTAACGTTCGAAAAGTGTGCAGGGACTGAGGGACCTACGAATTAGTATTTGTCTAGGAATTAGGGCTAGGCCATTCAGGAGAGATATTGGAAATCACTTCTGGACACAAAATGTAGTGGAGATTTAGAACTGTATTTTTCAAATGGCAGTGGATGTCAGTTGTTAAATTTAAATCTCAGATAAGACAATCTTTTACTAAGTGGGAGATACAGGCACAAGGCAGGTATATGAAATTAGGCTATAGGTCAGCAATGATTTCATTGATTAGCAGATAAGGCTCGTGGGGCTGAATGGCCTACTCCTGTTCCTATGTTCCTATTTGATAGAGAACAGACTCCGTGGGCTGAATGGCCTCTATGTGCTGTGATGACTCTCACCTGAAAATGTAAGCTGTACATTTCTTTTGGTTGTAATTCCTAAATGCCCTTTCAGAGTCAACCACATTGCTGTGGGTCAGGAGTCACGTGTAGGCCAGACCATGGAAGGATGGAAGATTCCCTTCCCTAAAACATTTTGGTGAATCAGCTGGGCTTTTATTGACAGTTTTATGGTCACTGTTACTGAGATTAGTTTTACCATTTTCTGTTGTGAATTTTAAATTCTATGGGAGGGTGAGGTGAGGCACTAGATTCACCTAAGGCCCTCAGTTGTGGTAGGCAATAGATTGCCCATGAGCTTTTCCCCTGTGCGGTGATTAGAATGAGGTTCACAAGGACGGTCTCGTTGAGCATGTGTTCCCTGATTGAGGCTGTTAACCTGGGCCAATCAGGGAGTCCTGGCTGGCAGGTATAAACAGGAGGATCAGGGATTCTCCTCACACCAGGGACTGGCTCTGAGTTAGTTGGTGGATTGTGTATTTCTGTGTGCTGGACTGTCGATGGTTCCAAAGACACTAACAGAAACCCAATAAGAGACAGGCGTGTGTATATCTCATTTTCAATATAACAAAGGCTTTACTCTGAAAAGTCAGAGGGCAGGAAGAGCTTTTCCTTACAGTAGAATGAATCATTAGGAGTGAGCATGCACAGACAATGACAAGGCTGAGATTGTGGGTACGTGGGGACCTCACGTGACTGTAAGTCACTCTGTACCTCCGTCTTTGGGGAAGAGGTTGAGGCTGCTTGCAGTGCCACAACATTGTTCAAACCATTTTTTGTCAAAATTCCAGAAGTATCCTGGTCACTGAATGGACTGATAAAGATCAAGTGCTGTGACATTAAAAAGGGAGGAATGATTTTCTCTTTGGCAGAGATTGTTGTTGTTTTGTGAGCTGATTGTTCTGGTTTTCAAGATTGTGGCTGAACACAATGGGAATTGAGTCTAACCGGATGTAGGTAGCACGTGCAAGTGAGAGATTGAGAGTGCAGGGGATAGGCTTATCACAGGTATAACACTGACATCTGTATGTTGCAAGGGTAACTTAGAGGGCAGCCTTGGTATTTACTGTGAGACCACAGAGTACACAAGGCAGAATGCACAAGGAGCTGTTTATAGCCCCACACGTTCAGCAATGATCATCTCAGATTATTGTTCTTTTCAGTTACCTGTTTATCAAGTGGAGTAAGAGAAGCCGTTATGTTCGACAGACAGTTTACGATTCTGATGGTGGTTTGAAGGATGCAGAGGCCTTGTGTTGGGATTGCGCCAAACTTAATGATGAAGAATAAAAGAGGCCTATGGTTCTCAGGGAGGTGGTATTGTCACTGCAGTAGTAATCCAGAACCAAAGGCCTTGCATGGGTTCAAATCTCACCACTGCAGATGGTGAAATTTGAATTCAGTGGAAATCTGGAACAAAAAGTGCTCTAATTGTCCATTGCTGGTTGTCATAAAAACTCATCAGATTCCCGAATGCCCTTTACGGTTTTGGCAAAGATCTGTAGCTCGGGTTGTGGATGAGATTGTTGACTTGCTCACCGGGCTGGCTTGTTTTGTTTAGATGTTTCATCACCGTGATAGGGGACATCATCAGTGAGATCTCCGATGAAGTGATGTTATTCTATTCCGCTTGGAATTTATACTGTCCGGTCTGTTACGGTGAGTAGTGTCATTTCTGGTTTTGACCTGTATGGGTTTGTATATGGGATCCAATTTTGTATGTTTGCTGATTGCATTACGTGTGGAAAACCATGCCTCTAGGAATTCCCCTGCGTGTCTATGTTTGGCTTGAGCTACTGTGGTTACGTTGTCCCAGTTAAACTGATGGCCTTCATTGTTTCCGTATTAAGGATACTAGCAGCAAAACGGCATGATAAACTCTCCTTAATATCATTACACTCAGACAATGAAAGCCATCAGTTTAACTGGGACAAAGTAACCATAGTAGCCCAGGACACACATAGACACGCAGGGGAATTCCTAGAGGCATGGTTTTCCACACGTAATGCAATCAGCAAATATGTAGAATTGGACCCCATATACAAACCCATACAGATCAAAACCAGAAATGACAGTACTCACCACAACGGACCAGACAGTATAAATTCCAAGCGGAGTAGAATAACATCGCTTCATCGGAGACTCCACTGATGATGTTACCTAGCATGGTGATGAAACTTCTGAACGAGAACAAGCCAGCTCAGCGAGCAAGTCAGCAATCTCCCTAATGCCCTTTAGGGAAAGAAATCTGCGTCCTTGTCCTATACGTGACTCCAGACCCACAGCAATGTGGTTGAAAATTAACTGCACTGTGGGCAATTAGGGATTGGAAATAAATGCTGGCCCAGCCAGTGGCTCCACATCTAATGAATAAATGATAATTAAACATGACAAGAGGAGTTGCCATTTGTGTCAATTGAATACAGATATACATCAGCCGCCAAATTGGTGAATGGCCTTGTGTGGATGCCCAGAACAGAAACCCCTCGCACGTGTCAGCAGTTATGGACAAGACTTTTATTACTATTACATTGTGACTGTCCCTGCAGCCAAGTCCTGCACTGGTTTGAGAAGGTAACTCACCACCAACTTCTCAAGGAACGGTCAGGATTGGCAATAAATACTGGCCCAGCCAGTTAAAAAACCATAATATTGCCCCATAGTTCTCTAAAATGAAATAAATAATACCTTCTGGGAAAACCCTGTTCGTGACTCATAGACACCATAAACATGATACAGCACAGAAGGGCGCCATTTGGCCCATCTTGTCCATGCCAACCCAAAGACACTTAGGTGCCCTTTCTAATCCCACCTTCCTGCACACAGCCCATAGCCCTGCAGCTTACAGCACTTAAGATGTTAATCCAGGTACTTTTTAAAAGAGTTTAGGGTCTCTGCCTCCACCACCAACTCAGGCAGCGAGTTCCAGACCCTCACCACCCTCTGTGTAAAAACGTGTTTCCTCATGTCCCCTCCAATCTTTCTGACGCTTAGTTTGAATCTATGACCCTTGGTTTTTGAACCCTCTGCCAAAAGAAACAGGTACGTCCTGTCTACGCTATCTCTGTCCCTCACAATGTTCTATACCTCAATCATGCCACCCCTCAGCCTTCTCTGTCCCAAGGAAATCAACCCCAACCTCTCCCGTCTCTCCTCGTAGCTACAATTCTCCAGGCCTGGCAACGTTCTGGTAAATCTTGTCCGCACTGTCTCCAGACCAATTACATCTTTCCTGACCAACTGCACCGATCAATATTCAACCATTGATTTATCAGTCCATTAGCTTCATTGTGCGTTATTAACACTCAGAATCTGTAAACTGTAATCTCACATCCAAAGGCTTTTACTTTTAGCTTTTGCACATGACTGAATATTATAAAAAATAGTCTACAGGAGGAAGACCAAAGAATGCTGCCAGTTATTAATGGATTTCCTGATGAGATTTTCAGCATTCTAGATCTATATGTCTTTGCTGTAGTGTGTGGATTGTCAGAACATGACTGTGTCCTGTTAGGGTTATCTGTTCACAGGTAGCCCAAGCCATTACTTGTTGCTGTCTGTTTTCTGTAAGTAGTTAATCCAACATTACTGGGAGCCAGGCACCATGTTCAGATCATGGAGAGAGTCTCACTTTGCTGATCAGAAGGTGGTAAGGTCAAGCTGTAACTGTTCGTGCAGGTTACCTGAACATACTTCCTCAGTTAGTGACTTTCTGTCAGTGTTTGATGAGGCAGCAGAAACCCTTCCCTCCCTTTCTAGGGCGGGAGGGGGCCTTGAGCTCGCTGAAAGCTGATGCATCCGATTGTTGGTTGAATGTGAAGTGGATATGTTGGAGTCGTAGAACCATAAACTTTTACAGTACAGACTCATCATGTCTGTAAAAGCTGCCCAGCTAGTCCCACTCTCCAGCCCTATCTCCACAGCCCTCTAATTTCATCAGGTTCAAGTATAAATCCAGCTCTCTTTTGAAACGTCCTATGGAATCCGCCTCCACCACTCTCCCAGGCAGCACATTCCAAATCCTAACAACTCTCTGAATAAAGACATTTCTCCTCATCTCACTCCTAGCTCCCTTGCTGGCAATCTTGAAATTATCACCCGTAGTTACTGACATACCGACCATTGGAAACAGAATATCCTTCTTTACCCTGTCAAAATTGTTCATTATTTTTTACACCTCAATAAGGTCACCTCTTAATCTTCTACTCCAAAGAGAATGAGCCCAATCTCTCTAATCTTTCCTTGTATCTAAAATCCTTCATTTAAACTGCTGTCTTTGATCTGACTTGTTTACCCTTTTCAAGATCAATTATGTTTTCTTTGAAGGTGAAAGGTCCTGAGGTCATTCCCCACGTTGGACCTGATGTAAAATATCTTGGCTTGATACACCACCTGCAGAACTGAGAGAGTGCCGCACTGTCAGAGGTGCCATCTTTCACTAAACATCAGCTCTGTAACAGCCTCTAGGCATTATTTCACAGAAGAATGGGAGACATGTCTCTGATGACCATACAGCACTCCCTCAGTATTGCAATGGAGCACCAGCCTTGATTTTGGTGCACAAGCCCTAGAGTAGCCTTAGGACCTTACAGCTCAGAGGTCAAAACTACCCACAGAGCCGCAGTTGACATGATAAACTGTACAAGGTTCACAAGATGAGAAGACAGAACATTCAGTTTCACAAAGTGAAGAGACCCTGGAAAGTATTCCATTTTGTGTCTCACTAAAGTGGAACATAGATATGAACTTTGTCGAGTCACAGTCTTCAATTTAGACAACATTTATTAAAACATAATAAAGTGTGGATTTAATGGAAGTGTGCAATCCAGTTGGCTGAAGTAAATAGCCATTAATGCATGGAAAGAGGCCAGAAGAAAATAATTCAAGTAGGCGAGACAAAGAACAATTCAGCACTGTCTGGATTTAAAAGCTGAGCTAGTAACGGTTTCAGCTTATTTCTAGCTCCGCACTGATAGCTGCACTTGTTAATTTACTACATGTTCTACCTCCCATTCTGTGTAAAACCAATTGGAACAGTCACCATCAACAAATTGGGAAAGGCATTGGGAATAATCAGATGGAATGCAGTTTCACAGCATTCATTTCACAGCTGTTAGGCTTGAAGCTTAATGCAGCCAGGGTTTTCATTTCAGGGATAGAGTTCTATGTCTTATTCTATGAGCCGTGCCTTGTTGCTGGTATAAATTTCATGCCCTGTTAAGACGTTTCTTCCGTGTGATTTAGTGGAAAACTGTTCCAAGTTTTCAACGGTTTCAAACTTACTGTTTTAATTCTTTCACATAGTATGTAAGAAGCTTGTGAGAAAGGTTGGTTGGAGTTGTGGGGGGGAGTGCTGGGCGATGGGTGGGCATTGGAATCTTCACAGATTAACTTTTAAACCACGCTTCCATCACACATTCCTTTAACATTGCTTCAGCAGCGTCTTGCCAAAGTTCAGTTTGCTGTTGTTTCCTCAGCCTGCTCACCATTTCCTTCCCATCCAAATGTCCTTGCTGTTAGGGCAGGTGCAGGCCTTCTGCTGTTTTCTTGTTTCTTACAACAACAGGAAGTGGAGGAAACTAACATGACTCAGCTGCCCGAGTCACAAAGAGCTGGAAAAACCCAGCAGGAGAGACTTCTTAAGGAGTGCAGTGAAAAAACTGCCCCGAAAGAGCCCTTGAAACTGCACTCCTTCCACTGAAATTGATTTGCAGAATCAGAAACATTGGAGATTCCGCCTAACCAGTGCAGTATATTTCAGCAGTTAGTAAACTGCTGCAGCTTTGACACAGAAAGGATTGGATTTAGCAGCAAAACCAGGGTGTTCCATTTGCCCGCTGTTATGTAACTTAAACGTACTGAGTGTATGGTGTGAAGACTGAGATGAGGAGAAATTTCTTCATCCAGAGAGTGGTGAGCCTGTGGAATTCTCTGCCATAAAAAGTGGTTGAGGCTGAAACATTGAATGTTTTCAAGAAAGAGTAAGATATATTGCTTGTGACTAAAAGGGGTGAAAGGGTGTGGGGAGAAAGCAGGAACAGGGGACTGAGTTGAATGATCAGACTGAATTGCGAAGCAGGCTCAGAGGGCTGAATGGCCAATTCTGATTTTCGAAGTTACCAGTCTGTGCCTACCCCTCTCAGCTTTGTCCCCCTTTTTTCATGCCCCTTCAGGCACGGTCTAGCCAGTGGATCAGAGAGCTGTTGACAGACCCTGAAAACAGGTTGAGGTTGGCACCTGTTGGGGATTCTGATGAGAGGGAATAAAAAGTAGAAGGCTTTAATCCCAGAGAAAAAGTAAAAGAGGCAATACTTTATAGTTACAGTTCTCAGGGCTAAGGGGACCAAAGGTTATGGGGGAGAAAGCAGGAACAGGGGGCTGAGTTGGATGATCAGCCGTGATCCTGTTGAATGGTGGAGCAGGCTCGAACGGTTAATTGTCGTACTGCTGCTCCTATTTTGACATAAAGTCACCAAAAATTACTTCTTAAAACTCCACGGGGCCACTTAACAGTTGCATTCTTGGTCTCGTAGAAAATTAGTTTTATTTTCTGATTTGAAAAGTCATTGAAAACATGCTGACTAATGCTTGCGCATCTAAGAAAATGACAGCAATTTAAACCTCAGCCAGTGTTCTCTCAGGTTCAAATATTGATTCTTTCTTGTTCATGCAACAGGATATGAGCGTTAGTGGCAAGGCCGGTATTTGTTGTGCATCCCCATTTAGGAGTCAGCCACATTGCTGTGCATCTGGAGTTACATGTAGGCCTGCCAAATACAGTAGTTTCCTTCCCTAGAGGATATTAGTAAAAGGAATGGTTTTCCCCCCACAATCAGCAACAGATTCATGGTCATCATTAGACTGTTAAGTCCAGACTTCTATTAATTTAAAATTCCACTATCTATGTTGTAGGATTTAAACCCAGGTCCCCAGAGCATTATCTGGGTCTCTGGATCAACAGTCTAGTGATCACATCACTAGCTATTGCCTCCACCCATACCCGTTGCTAACAGTGCTGTTTTGTGGGGAATTGAGTCAGATGGAACAGTAAGATCCCAGTATGGTACAGCCATGTCAGGCACTGACAGCTGAAAGGGGTACTGCTGCATGGTGTTCTGAAGAATTGGAAAATCATTGCATGCAAATCACAGGATGTCAGTATGCAGAGGCAGCAAGTAATTGGGAAGGCCATCGGTACGTTAGACTTTATTGCGAGTGGGTTGGTGAAGAGGAACAAGAGTCTTTCTGAACTTACATAGGGTTTTAGTAAGAGTACACCTGGAGTCCAATTTCAGTCTTCCTTAGAATCCCTACGGTGTGGAAACAGGCCATTTAGCCCAACAAGTCCACACTGACTCTCCAAAGAGCATTCCATCCAGGCTCACCTCCCTACTCTATCCCTTTAAATCAGAATTTCCCATAGCTAACCCACCTAACCTATACATCCCTGAACACTTTGGGCAATTTGGCATGGCCAATCCACCCCAACCTGCACATTTTTGCACTGTGGGAGTAAACTGCAGCAGCCGGAGCAAACCCACGCAGACACAGGGAGAATGTACGAACTCCACACAGACAGTCGCCCAAGGCTAGAATTGAACCTGGATCCCTGGCACTGTGAGGCAGCAGTGCTAATCACTGAGCCTCCATGTCTAAGGAAGGATCTACTTTTCTTGGAGGAGGTGCTACGAACACTCACCAGATTGATTCCGAGGACAAGGGAGCACCTTTCTGAGCAACATTCCCTCTGAGTCACACGGCCATGGGAAGCTCTGCGCCCACTGATCAATGTACCATACATGATTTCTGCTTCAGAACCCATAAGCGGGAAATAAAAATTAAAGGGAAGATTGTCCCTGAGGAGAGGTTGTACAGAATGGGTCAGTGCTCCATGGAGAATTCAGATGAGCAAGAGATGATCTCATTAATATATGTATTCCTTAGAGGTAGACTTTAAAAGGCTGCTTCCCCTGATTGGAAAGTCTAGTATCGTCAGTAAATCGTCATAATCTCAGGGACAAGGTATTGAACGTTTAGGACTGAGATGAGGAGAAATGTCTTCACCCAAGGCGTCGGGAGTCTTGAGAATTGTCCCCCCAGATGGATATGGTTGCCCAGCTGTTGAGTGAATTCAGGAGGGAGATGGATTGAAGTTTGTTTGGCAGGGGAAATTAAAGAAAACTAGGCAGCGAGGGAGGATGGGGTTGAGGTGGAAGGCCAGCCATGAGTTGTGGAATGGCAGAGTGGTTCAAGGGCCTGAATGGCCTCCCAAATCTTATGTTTTTTAACTTGATTTTGGTGCTGCAGATTAAACAAGGTGGAGAAGAGTGGGAGGTGGGAGGGTGGAGGGGTTGGAATTTGGCCAGAATTCATTGGTCACACAGTTGATGGTGTGTTTCCAAACCGTCCATCACACCATCTCTTTATGAGGGCAGGATTAACGAGCTGCATGCCTCAATGATCAGAACAAAGTGGAGGAATGCACACCAGACACTGAGGAAGGATATTGGACACTCTTTGAAACCCAATCCCAGCAGAGGAGGTCCATACAATGAACTCTTAGTAACATTGAAAACCTTCAGAAAACATTGATCTGTCAGACACCTTTAACTGTATCTTCTAGTGACACAAGCTTATCATGTTGAATCCTTTGCCTTTTTCACTTCAAAACATGGTTGATGCAAGAGAAGATCATCCATAAATGTAATCCCTCTCACATTCTGGTCATTCGTGTTTCAGTGACGCAAAGGAATTGTTTAATTATCACGTTAATTCTTCTTGATGTATTGACTGTTAGTTGCCTTAGTAAACCATTTGTTTGTCCACAGGATCCCAGGAGTCAGACAGCTCTCAGTCTGCCAAAAAAGACATGTTGGCTGCCCTGAAATCACGTCAGGATGCCCTGGAGGACACGCTCCGTGTTCGATTGGAAGAACTGAAGAAGTTGTGTCTGAGAGAAGCGGTAAGCTGAGATAGGCAGGTCCTTAATCAGTGATGGAACCCACTGGTTCCACCAGTCATACGGGAGAGGCAGGAAAGTGCAGCTCAGTATCACCAGATCAGTTCAGCTTGAATGGTGGAGCAGGCTCGATGGGCTGAATGGCCTATTTCTGCTCCTGCATCTTATGGTCTTATAATCTGGACAGAGCTTTGGAGTAGGCACTGAAGGATGTGCTTGCTCCTGTTTCTAAAGTGGGAATACAATGAGAGGGAAGGGATGTGGAGCTGAGGGCAGACAAAATAACAGTTGGTCGGCTTATAGGTTGAGTGAAATGGTCTGTTCCGTGATAATTTTGCTTTAGATTTGGAACAGAAGTCCCAAATTAACATAATATTTGGGAACTGAGAAGGAACCAAATGCTGGCAGTTTTTCAGTTTAAGGCAACATATAAAAATTTTTTCTTCGGACATCAAATGCCTTTTTTTTTGACAAAGTAACTAGTCATACATGCGCATTTTCGCTTTGAGTGGGCTCCAGTCTGCCCCACCTAGAAGTGAATATTTTAATGGCATCTGAGTTTGAGATGTAGGACGGTGACCATCACCAAATGATTAGAAAAATTACACAGTCAAGCTGCACAATTTTCTGAAGATAACAAGGTGTAGAGCTGGATGAACACAGCAGGCCACACAGCATCAGAGGAGCAGGAAAGCTGACACTTTGGGCCTAGACTCTTCTGCGAAGCCATCTCTGAAACTATTTTCTTAAGTTTGTGTTGTGGTTACACTTTAGCCCAGGTGTACTGTTCAACAATCTGAACCCTTCAGGGTTTGTCATGGGGATTAGGCAGATGGTGACCTTTCGGAGAAAGAGGGTCATTTATCAGTTTCTGTTGAGCCAGCTCAGTGCTGAGGAAGGGTCGCCGGACTCGAAACGTCAACTCTGATTTTTCTTCATAGATGCAGCCAGACCTGCTGAGCATTTCCAGCAACTTTGTTTTTGTTCCTGATTTACAGCATCCACAGTGCTTTCAGTTTTTTTTAATTTTGAAATCCACATTTCCCTTTCTGATGAAGGGTCTAGGCCCGAAACGTCAAGCTTCCCTGCTCCTATGATGCTGCTTGGCCTGCTGTGTTCATCCAGCCCCATGCTTGTTATCTCTGTTTTCCCACTGCAGTATTGTCCAGATGAATGACCTGGAACATTTTCGAAACTCTTCAAAGTTCAAGGATGATTAACTCTCAATGGAGTGAGGGGCACCAAGAATTCAGGAGGAGGCTGATCCTTTTCCGTCTTCGTTGCAGAGCCAACCGCAGTTACCTGAGACTTGAGAGTTTTCATCACATTCCTTGTTTTATTTTCACTCTGATTAAGATTGGAAGAAAGACCTTTAAGTAATAGCGGTGAATGCAGTCAGCAACTCTGTAATGTTGGCAGCATTGTATCATCTAAAGTCTTCACTGTGACAGTGCTCCTGCGTTAAGAAGGCTTTTACAGCATTGGGGGGGAAGTTGACTCCCCGTCAGATCCTTCAGACACGCCCGATCTCTGTGCCACTGCGCACTGCCCTCAAAGCAGCTGAGGCTGGTGAAGGGACTGTCACATATCTCCTTCTGGAATGGTCTGGAAAGAGGAAACAGTGGTTTTGTTTTGTAATCCCAAGCATCTCCACAACACAGTACCGTTTCCCCAGGCACAGACCAAGATAAACATCAGTCATGCCTAGAGGACCATCAGCTCTGTGGGATCTGCCTGAAATCTGCTGCGCCTCCGGGTCAAAGGTCAAATCTTACAGAATGACCCATTCCAAAGTCCAGTACTATGTTCTACGAGACACACTAACACTTTTTTTGATTTGATTTGAATTATTATTGTCACATGTACCTGGGTACAGTGAAAGGTTTTGTTTTGCGTGCAGTTCAGGCACATCATACCATACAAAGTGCATTAGGGTATTAGAACAGAGTGAGGAATACAAAGTTATGGCTGCAGTTAAGGTGCATAGAGAGCAAGATCAGCATTAAATTTTAAATTTGAGATTCCCATTCAGAAATCTAATAACAGCGGGGAAGAAGCTGTTCTTGAGAAGCTGTTCTCAAATCTGTTGGTACGTGTTTAAACTTCAGTATCTTTTGCCGTACGGAAGAGGTTGGAAGAGATTATAACCAGGGTGGGAGGGGTCTTTGATTATGTTGGCTGCCTTCCCAAGGCAGTGGAAAGTATAGATGGAGTCAGTGGAGATGGAAGGTTGGCTTGTGTGATGGACTGGGCTGTGTTCACAACTCTCTGTAGATTCTTCTTGTCCTGGGTCAAGTAGTTGCCATGCCAACTACCGCAAAAGCCACCATATGCCAAGGCCACTCCATAGCCTCAGTAAACTGAGGGGCTGGTGACTGGGGGAACCCCTTTGGGGCTTGTCACTGGAAGTATATAGTAATTTTCACATTATTACAATGGGATTGAGGTAGTGAAGAGTGTATAATGCTCAAATAGAAAAAAGTTGTACTCTACTGTATTTTCTGTAATGTCCAATTTAAAATGTTTTTGGCATGTGCTTTTACATAGTTACGTGTAAAGTATATTTTTGCCAAACAAAAACCTGCATGATGGTCAGAAACATGTGCCCTTAAGTACAGCTCTCAGCCCTGAATCCTCTTCAGTCCCTAATATTTGAGCAGCCTCAATCTGCGGCTACAGACCAAGGGATGGATGGTGGGATTAAGCAAGATAGCATGGACAGGATGGGTCACATGTTCTCCTTCTGTGCTGAAAATCATTGGATGCCTCTCCTCTACTTTTGTGTCTTTCTATTTTGCTTGCAGGAACTGACAGGAAAATTGCCAAAAGAATATCCTTTGGACCCTGGAGAGGAGCCGCCAACTGTCCGCCGTCGAATTGGCACCTCCTTTAAACTGGATGAGCAGAAGATCATGCCCAAGGGAGAGGTAAGGCTGGAGTTACTCAGAATGTCCAGCCACTTGGCCCAACTGGACCCAGGCTGGTGTTTGCCCCAGCCTCTCCTGACCTTTCCTCACCATCCTTCATATCTTTATCTGCCTTCCGTTTCCTGATAGTCTAAGCTCTCCATTCTGGTATCCGTGGAAATCATTCCTTTAACCACTCCCCCCCACCTTTTATTCATTCAAGGATGAGGGTGTTGCTGCTGAGGCAGCACTTATTGCCCATCCCTAATTGCCCAGAGGGCAGTTAAGAGTCAACCACATTGCTGTGATGTAGAGTTACATGTAGGCCAGACCAGGTAACGATTGCAGTTTCCTTCCCTGAAGGACATCAGTGAACCAGATGGGTTTTTTCCCAACAATTGGCAATGGATTCACGGTCATCATTAGATTCTTAGCTCCACATTTCTTTTTTCTTTAATTCAGATTCCCCCATCTGCCATGGCAGGATTTGAACCCGAGTACTCAGGACATTGTCTGGGTTTCTGGATTAATGGTCCAGCGATAATATCACTAGGCCATTGCAACGTTTTCAGTGCCACCATGTCCTTTTTCTGTTGGAGAGTTGAACCATGCAGAGTGCTCTCTTGTCTCTGATCGGGTGATTTTCAGATTGATCTTGTGGGTGTTCTTTCTCAGGGAAAGTCACAAAGGAGCACAGTAAGCGTGTTTCTGAATGAGACCGACTGTGCACTTGTACAGAACAATCAGCTAGCTTGCTGCTCACTTCCTCACTCCAGTTTCAGTACAGCCAGACTTTCTGTCAGTCCGTCAGTCTGTTATCACCATCAGAGCTTCCCTCAATAAAAGATCTAACTTTCACCCGCTCTGTTCTTCAAAACTATCAACCACATCTCAAGCATTCTTTTCTTCTCCCAGATACTTGAATGTGTTGCTACCTCCCAACCTCCCTTTAGCTCCACGTTTGAACCTCTCTGTCCTCATTTACGGACCTCGTAGCCATTGGCCCAAACCAAAGTCACATGAATGAATGAATGATCTTATTGTCATGTGTATTTGACATTGAGAAAAACAATAACACGTAGTGAAAAGCTTTCATTTGTTGCCATGATATGGCACCAGAGTAATAGCTTGAAGAGTAAGATGAAAATGGAAAGATATAGCTTAACACATGACCACCTCTGTGTCTGCACTGTGCCTCCTCATCTTCCTGCATCTCTCTGCAGCCTTTTTATTCGTTCATGGGACTTGGCTGGGCCAGCATTTATTGCCCATCCCTAGTTGCCCCAAGGGCAGTTAAGAATCAACCTCATTGCTGTGGGTCAGGAGTCACAGGTAGGCCAGAATAGATAAGGATGGTAGATTCCTTTTCTCAAAGGGCATTAGTGAACCAGATGGATTTTTCCAACAATTGACAATGGATTCTTGGTCATCATTAGACTTTTCTGTAGGATTCAAATTCCTCCATCTGCCATAGCAAGCTTCCAGCTCAGATCCCAAGAACCCTGGTTCGGCCACATCTGGAGTATTGTGTCCAGTTCTGGTCGCCTCATTCCAGGGAAGATGTGGAAGCATTGGAAAAGGTGCAGAGGAGATTTACCAGGATGTTGCCTGGAATGGAGGGATGGTCTTACGAGGAAAGGTTGAGAGAGCTAGGGCTTTTCTCTTTAGAATGACGAAGGATGAGAGGTGCCTTGATAGAGGTGTACAAAACAATCAGAGGTTTAGATAGAGTGGACAGCCAGAGACTTTTTTCCTAGGGCGGAGGTAGCTATTACGAGGGGGCATAGTTTTAAAGTGAGTGGCGGTAGATATAGGGGAGACGTCAGAGATAGGTTCTTTACTCAGAGAGTGGTAGGGGCGTGGAATGCATTGCCGGAGAGGGTAGTGGAGTTGGCCTCATTAGGGGCATTTAAGCAGCTATTAGATAGGCATATGGATGATAGTATAAGGTAGGGGTGGAGGTTAGATAGACCTTAGGTTTAGGGTAAAAGTTCGGCGCAACATTGTGGGCCAAAGGGCCTGTACTGTTCTGTGTTCTATGTTCTATTACTTGGGTCTCTGAATTAATAGTCCATTGATGAAACCGCAAGACCATCATGACCCTGATCTCAGATCTCCCTGATTGATTCTGGGGATGGCAGGACTGATATATGAAGAGGGACTGGTTGGGTTGGTACTAATTTCACTGGAGTTCAGAAGAATAAGGAACGGTCTCAGAGACACCTAATAAATCTAACATGACTAGAGAGGGTAAATGCACGAAGGATGTTCCTGATCACCAAGGGTGTTTAAAACCACACGTCACTGTCTACGGATAGCGGGGTAGGCCATTTAGGTCTGAGATGCGGAGACATGTGTTCACCCAGCGAGTGGTGAGCCTGTGGAATTCACTGCCACAGGGAGCAGTTGAGGCCAAAACATTGATTTGATTTGATTTATTGTCCCGTGTACCTAAGTACAGTGAAAAGCTTTGTTTGTAAGCAGTACAAGCAGATCATAGTAAGCAAGGACTTACAGAATTAGGGTGAGAAAAACTTGGACAGAGTGAGACATACAGGTTACACTGCACAGGACATGCACGACGCAAGAGCAACCTTAATAAGATCCGCAACATTTGAAGTTAGAGAGTCCATTCATCAGTCTAATAACGGCCAGGAAGACGGCCAGGAAGAACCTGTTGGTGTGTGTGTGTGTTCAAGCTTCTGTATCTTCTGCCTGATGGAAGAGTTTGTTCATGAGCACTACTATGAGCACTACTAGGGTGGGAGGGGTCTTTGATCATGTTGGCATCCTTTCTGCAGCAATGAGAAGTGTAAATGGAGTCCATGGATGGAAGGTTGGCTTCTGTAATGGTCTGGGCTGTGCAGACCACCTCCTGTAGTTTCTTACGGTCCTGGGCAGAGCAGTTGCCGTACCAGGCCGTTATGCACCCAGATAGTTTGTTTTCAATGGTGCGTCTGTAGAAGTTGGTGAGGGACCTTATGGACATGCCAAATTTCCTGAGCCGCCTGAGGAAGAAGTGGAGTTGTTTTGTGTGAAAACATCGAATGTTTTCAAGGAGTTAGGTATATTTCTTAGGGCTAAAGAGACCAAAGGGTATGGGGAGAGAGCGGGAACAGGGGACTGAGTTGGATGATCAGCCACGATCATATTGAATGGTGGAGCAGACTCACTAGGCCGAATGGCCTATTCCTGCTGTAATTTTCTATCTGAGTGAGTTGGATTTGCTGTCACTCACTTCTACCCTTTCCCACCTGACTCTGCTCAGAGCAACACCCACGGAGCTCTTCCTGCTGCTTCTGTCCTTGGCCTCCCACATTTGCCTCAACTGTGTGCTAGTTCATGAACATCAGCCGCAAGCTGGAGGTCAGCTGTATGTTAACAACAGCAGACAAAACCTGTCCATCACCCCTCGAATAAAAGACAAGTCCTGCAAATGTCCACAGTCCAGGGATATGCAGGATAATCTAGAATTAAGAGTCTGATGATGACCACAAATCCCTTGTCAGTTGTTGGAAAAAAAATCATCTGGTTCACTCATGTCCTTTAGGGAAGGAAACTACCATCCTTACCTGGTCTGGCCTACATGTGACTGCTGACCTACAGTTAACTCAACTGCCCTCTGGGCAATTAGGGATGGGCAATAAGTGCTGCCTCACCAGAGACACCCTCCTCCCATGAATGAACTTAAAAAAGGTTAGGTGAATCGGCCACGGTTAAATTGTCCCACTGTGTCCAGGGATGTACAGGTTAAGTGCTTTAGCCACAGTAAAATGTGGGGATAGGGTGCAATTTCAGAGGGTCAGCATGGACTCAATAAGCCAAATGGCCTCTTTCTGTGCTGTGGAGATTCTATGATTCCACGCTGGAGATTTGGAATAAAAACAAAGAGCTGGAAAATCTCAGCACATCTGGCAGCATTGTGGAAATACGGTCAACAGTTCAAGCCTGCTTTAAACTCTTCTGAACTGAAGAACAGTCATAGCAGACTCATCGTTGACAGCCAGGGTAGTAAGATTCAAGTCTGGTGGGTAGCAATGGTAAGGAGGCGGATTTGTCAGTATTACCATCAGCATAAACTGTTAATTGCTGAAAGAGTGAAAACTAGTTGGGAAGAATATTGAGAGAGTGTGATTTTTTGTAGCTGGTTGATGTTGAGACAGAGGGACTGCAGGTGTCAACCTTGATGAACTGACAGCAAAAGAGCAGCTTCACACTTGGGTAAAGCTGACACACAGACACAAGGAGGAATTTTGAATACAGATGGGACTCAACTGTTGTAATCGTAATTCAGGCTATTCCAGGCACGGTTTAAGGTCTGTGCTGCTCACTCAGCATTAACAACCATAGGAGAACAGAAGGGTTAGCAACGAAGAGGAATTGCATACCCCGTGTTTAACCACTAGCACCCGATGTCGGAGAGGGCCCTTCGCATGTTGTCTCCAGCTTGGCGTGTTGCACAGCTGCTGAATTCAGAAAGAATTATTTCTCCAAAGCTGGAAACAGAAGAAAAACTTGCATGTTGCCACTGAGCCAAGTTTATTTTTTACACAGATTGGAAGTTCCAAGGGATAGAAAACATATTGTGGAGCTGTGAGGAGAGAGAGTACATGTTTGAAGGAAAATTACAGAAGCCATTGATCACCCCACATAGTGCCAGACGTCACCCAGCTTTTGTGCCAGTGAACACAATTGGTGAGCTGTGGAGAGCTAACAGTAGTTACATTGTCTCACACTATCAGCTCTGCAACTCGCACATCTCATTTATCCCTCACTCCTTATGAATGTGGTTTCTTTCACAGAGACTGCTTTCTCTCATTATCCAGATCCAATTAACACTGCAGTTATTTGGCAACGTTGGATCAAATGCCAAGGAAACCATGTTCCTTAGAAACACAGAAAAATGGGTACAGGAGGCAGCCACTGGGCCCTTCAAACCTGCTTCAATATGAACATGGCTGACCATGCAATTTCAGTATCCCACTTTGCCTCCATGCACCTTTACCTCTATGAGTGCAAGAGCCATGTCCCACTCCCTCTTGAACGTATCTGACAGACATGTTGTTCTGGATTTACCCTGAGATCACCAGAAGCTAAGAGGAGATTGAATAGAGAGGTTTTAAAACACTGGGCACAGATTACAAAAAGAAGCAACATGGGTTTTTAAAAAAAGGCTTGTTACACAGTGAGTGAGTAGGATGAAGGACACAGTCTGCTGGAATGGTGGTCTGGATGAACGTAGAACGTAGAACGTAGAACGTAGAACGTAGAACGTAGAACGTAGAACGTAGAACGTAGAACGTAGAACGTAGAACGTAGAACGTAGAACGTAGAACGTAGAAC
>JAHRHZ010000046.1:4305673-4358012 GCA_024137785.1 Ginglymostoma cirratum
AGAACGTAGAACGTAGAACGTAGAACGTAGAACGTAGAACGTAGAACATGCACTGAACTGAGGAGTTTCCAAATTTCCCATTTATATTGGTCAGCCAGTGCCTCCTGATTGGCCCGGGGTAACTAACCAATCAAGGATTGCGTAGTCAATGAGGTGCACTTGTTTCCATTCACTACAGATAAATAGTTGAAAGTAAGAAGTTTCAGGGCTGTGGGAAAGGAGTAGCGCTATGGGACTGACTGGATTTGTCTATAAGAGTGTCTACATTCAACAGGCTGAATGTCGTTCTTCTATACTGTACTGTTCAGTGATCCCGTGTCTCTTTATTCTTGTCCTTCTGGGTGGAAGTGGTTGTGGGTTTGGAAGGTGCTATCTAAGGAAAGTTGGTGAATTTTTGTCGTGCATCATTGAAAATGGTACACACTGCTGTTAGTGAGCATCGGTGGTGGGGGGAGTGAATGTTTGTGGATGTGTGCCAATCAAGCGGGATGCTTTGTCCTCATTTGTGTCAAGCTTCTTGAGTGTTTTTGGAGCTGCACCCATCCAGGCAAGTGGGGAGTATTCCATCACACTCCTGCCTTGTGCCTTGTAGGTAGTGGACAGGGTTTGGGAAGTCAGGAGATGAGTTACTTACTGTAGGATTCCCCAGTAAAAAGAATAAGCAGATGTTGTTTGAGGCCATGACCAATGTATGATGCACCCTACATCACTCGATATCAAGACTCAGAAATGGAGAATAACTCTATGTGTGAGTTACACAGAGTCCCTGTGGAGCCATCACCAGGAGTCCCCCATTCAGGTTTATAAGAAATAGATGAGGCCATTCAGCCCCTCCAGACTGTTCTGTCTTTCAGCAAGATTGTGACTGATCTACCTCAGCTCCTCGTTCCCATATTGTCTCCATATGTCTTTATATCCCTTCACTTCAGATCTCTGCCAATCTCTGACTTGAATATATTCAATGACTGTATATCCACAGCTCCCTGAGATCCAGAATGTCACAGATTCGCGACTCCGAGCTACTTTCCAAATCTTAGACTTGCACGGCAGATTCTGAGATTGTGATTCTGTTTCCTAAATTCCTCAAATGGGGCACCTTCTTTCTCAGTTTCTACCCTTCCCAAATTTTATACATTTCTTTGACGTTGCCACTTATACTTGTAAACTCCATGAAATACGTCCCTAGCCAATTTGGCCGTCCTCTCACAGGAATAATCTCTCCATCCAAGGAACCAGGCTGGTGAACCTTCACTGCAGTTCCTCAAGGGCAAGAGGACCCTTCCTTCAGTAAGGTGGCCAAAAAAAAGGGGAGAATCACTTTTAAATATTTTCTACCATGGGCTGTACAATGTTTATTGCCAGTGAAGGAACAGTATGACACCAGGGTGCTGTTGCAACTGCTGCATTGCCCCTTCTGTAACCCTCAAAGCAGGGGCATGGAGACTTCAGTTTAAGTATCAGCTTTGCCTCCGAGTACAGGTCTGTGATTAGTGTTAGTTTTGGAATGTGATGTGGATGCAGACTATGTCCGGAGTGCCCAGGAGGGGAAGACAGATGCCAGATGTGGTATTTTTAGACACTGCTGTCATCTGCAGATACCAGTACAAACTGTTTTTAAAAGGAATAGAAAACATTGCTGAATGGAGAGCAGTTTCAGATTATGCGTTTCCGATTATGCTCCAATATTGAGCTGTCCACGCCAACGGAATGAGTATTTGAGACATATTTCTCCTTCCTTCCACAGATTAGTGATCATTATTGATGTGTATTTAATACATTCCAGCCAAGTAATCATAATGCTAACCACTACTCTCAAACACGTCCTGACAAATTATTTTCTAAGCTACTGGCTCTTGTGGATGTGGAACAAAAACAGAAGTTGCTGGAAAAGCTCAGCAAGTCTGGCAGCATCTGTGAAGGAAAAAATCAGAGTTAACATTTCAGGTCCGATGACCCTTCCTCAGAACTGATGGTGGCATGTGGGTGTGGGTGTTGATGGCTGGGCCAGCATTTATTGCCTGTCGCTGGTTGCCTCTTGAGAAGGTGGTGAGGAGATGCCTCCTTCACCCACTGCAGTTCATATGGTGTAAGTAGACCCATAATGTAAGTAGGGTGAGAATTCCGGTGACAGTGAAGGAATGGCCATATATTTGCATGTCAGGATGGTGAGTGGCTTGGAGGGGAACATGCAGGGGGTGGTGTTCCCATGTATCTGCTGCTCTTGTCCTTCTAGTTGGAGGTGTTTGTAGGTTTGGAAGGTGCTGTTTGAGTAAAGCTCACTCTGGGATATGTGAACATGATGTTGCCCTCATTTTACACTCAAGCAGTTTCCATTCAGTGACCAGGAGAAGCGTGGAGGCTTTGGCTGAAATCCCCTCTCACCCGAGTCCAGGGGCTTACTATAGAAACCTTAAAAATCCAGCACAGAAGGAGCCATTTGGCCCATCATGTCCACGCTGACCCAAAGACACACAGGTGCCCTTTCTAATCCCAGCTTCCTGCACACAGCCCTGCAGCTTACAGCACTTAGGGTGCAAATCCAGGTACATTTTGTAAGAGTTTAGGGTCTCTGCCTCCACCACCAACTCAGGCAGTGAGTTCCATACTCCCACCACCCTCTGTGTAAAAACGTCTTTCCTCATGCCCCCTCCAATCTTTCTGCCACTTAGTTTGAATCTATGGCCCCTGGTTTTTGAACCCTCTGCCAAGAGGAACAGGGTTGTCCTATCTACTCTATCTCTGTCCCTCACAATTTTGTATACCTCAATCCTCAGCCTCAGCCTCCTCTGTTCCAAAGAAAAGAACCCCAACCTCTCCATTCTCTCCTTGTAGCTACAATTCTCCAGCCCTGGCAACATTCCAGTGGACTGTTTCTGAACTCCTTCCAAAGCAGTTACGTCCTTCCTGTAATGCAATGACCAGAACTGCACACAATTCTCCAGTTGTGGCCATACCCAGCTGTCTTGTACAGTTTCATCACACCAGTGAAGGAGAACATTCCATAAGCCTTCTTTACAATCCTTACCTACCTGTTACCACTGTACTGACCTGACTGTGTGCTCTGACCTTTACCTCAATTACAATCAGACAGACAAGGGCTAAATTTTGACTTTGGGGACAAGAAATATGTTCTGGGGAACAAGGGTACGAATCCCGTCAGAGCAGATGATGAAATTGGAATTCAGTAAAAGGTGATCACACTGTAACCATTGTTGGTTGACATAAAAACCCATCTGGCTCACCAATGCACTTTAGGGACTTAAATCTGCCATCCATACCCAGTGTGGTGTACATGTGACTCCAGACCCACAGTGCTGTGGTTGACTCTTAATTGCCCTCTGGGCTACTAGGGATGGGCAATAATTGCTGGCCTAGCCATATCCCATTAAAATAGCAGGATCCAGGAGGTCTGGTGGTGCAGTGGGTAGTGCCCCTGTCTCTGAGCCAGGCATTCTGGGTTTGCAGCCAACTCCAGGACGTGACGCCCGGGGACATTATTAGCCATAGTGTACCCCCTTGTCCTGGGTCCTGTGCTTGGCATAGTTGATTGGGCAGTCCTTGTGGATCAGATTGGTGCCAGCAGCACAGGATTGGATCTGTGGTCCGGCTGGGGTGGATTTGGGATGTTGCCACCTTGCCCTGTCTGTGGATGTTGGACCTGCTATCGGGTGCAAAAACTGGAGAGGACAGGGCAACCCATTGACAGGCATTTTCCATTGTCACTTTATGCCACTGGTTCCTTTATTACATTAAGGTGATTCTTTAAAAGCAGATGTATGGGCTGGGTAATGGCACCCTGAGTATGAGCATTCCAATCAATCATTACATGTAGCAGCTTCGGTCTGCAGCCTCTGCAGCTGCTTTTTTGACAAACTGTGAGCAGGACTCGCAGGAAAGAAATAGCAAACTCTATCTACGTGTTCAGTGAAGAAAAAAGGGCGCCATCTTAGGTACAAGGTACAGTACAGATTCTTTAGTACATGTCCTCAGGAAAGATTATTAGAAAAATAAAGAAATAGATTATCCAACATTACAGATCATAAAATAAAAAATAGAGAAGTAACTAGTTCAAAACAACGGTGCTTTGAACCCAGGCCATGCTGGGCCTTGACTCCAGGCTATGCTGGGCCTTGACTCCTGTCCATGCTGGACCTTGACTCCTGTCCATGCTGGGCCTTGACTCCTGTCCATGCTGGGCCTTGACTCCAGGCCATGCTGGGCCTTGACTCCTGTCCATGCTAGGCCTTGACTCCAGGCCGTGCTGGGCCTTGACTCCTGTCCATGCTGGGCCTTGGCTCCAGGCCATGCTGGGCCTTGACTCCTGTCCATGCTGGGCCTTGACTCCAGGCCATGCTGGGCCTTGACTCCAGTCCAAGGTGGGCTTCAGCTTGAGGGATTTGAGGCCGGGGGGAATCGCTGTGGAAGCATCTTGAGGCCAGAAGTCCACTCTGAGGCCACGCCAGACTGCTGAGAGACTGCCACAGGCTGCCGAGAGACCTCCACGCCAGACCAAACGTCTGCCATGCTGGGGCCGTGCTGAGGCAGTGAGTCCAGGCTGTCACTGAGAAGATGGAAGAGAGGTGGGGGGAAATGCCCAAAAGAGAAAAAGAGAACTAAGAGGAAAAGGAAGGGACAGAGCGGGGAAGCTCCAGTAGTGGAAAATAATTGTACAGGTTTATGTGTGAGACGCACAAATATTTTACCATGCAATATACGTTTCATGACAGTCTTTTCAGAAAAGTTCACATTTTGAAAGGCAATACCATGACAATGATAATTTGTCACTAACTTGTGTCCACATGCCGAACTCTGCAGTCAGTGCCATGCTCTGTGGGTTCTGGTAATGCACACCTAGCTGATAGAATTCACTGTGGAACGCAGCACCTTGGCTGTAGGTTACAGGTCACTTCAGGCTACAATTCTCTCAGGAATGGCCCTGGCTCAGGATAACCCGTCTTACTAACTCTACAGTAATTTCCAGTCATAAACCTGCAGTCTCTCTCCGTACATGATCAATATTTTAAAGCAAAACTAGAGACAGATTCTGAAGGTTGATAATTGCAAACATTGTTTGTATTAATATTTCATGTTGTGTTGGTGTTAATGGGATGTCCAGAGAATTTATTTCTTCTTTTTTCCCTGATCTTTCTCTTAAATGCCCTCTTGCTGTGGAGAGAATGGGTTTGCTGCTTTTTCTTCGGATGTTAAAGAGAAAAGTGCAATTGCCGTTTTCTTTTATCCCCAGGAGGTAGAGTTGGAACGTCTCGAGAGAGAGTTTGCCATTCAGTCGCAGATCACTGAGGCAGCACGGCGGCTTGCCACTGACCCAAATGTCAGCAAAAAGTTGAAGAAGCAAAGAAAAATGTCCTACTTAAATGCACTTAAAAAACTGCAGGACATTGAGAATGCCATCAATGAATACAGGGTCAGGTCTGGAAAGAAACCCACACAAAGGGCATCTTTAATCATAGAAGGTGAGTGCTGATGTTGGTTCTGGAAGATTTAACTTCTGCATTGTTTAATGTCTTCATGCTTAATTTCCTTCAATGCAGTCATTAATCAGAACGGGAGAACAGCTGCATTAAAACAGAGCATGAAGGAATTCATAAATAGAGGCATTGAGTCCAAAAGAGGGGAAGTTATGCTGAGCTTTCAAAGAGTTCTGGTTAGGCCCTAGTCGAGAGCATTGATCCCAGTCATGGTCACCACCCTGCAAGATAGATGTGATGTATGTCCAACTGCAACAAGACCTGGACTATATCCAGGCTTGGGATAACAAACAGTAACTTCCATGGCACACAAGTGCCAGGCAATGATCATCTCAAACAAAAGACAATTTAACCACCACCCCTTGACATTCAATGATGTTACCATCACTGATTACCCCACTACAAACATCCTGTTACTGACCAGAAACTGACTGGGCTCGCCACATACTCACAGTGGCTACAAGAGAAGATCAGAGGCTACGAATACTGCGCAAGTAATTCACCTCCTCACTCTCCAAAGCCTGTCCCCCATCTACATGGCGCAGGTCGGGAGTGTGATGGAATACTGCCCTGGATAAGTACCGTCCCAACAACATTCAAGAAGCATGACCCCATCCAGGATAAAGCAGCAAGCTCGATTGGCACAACATCCACAAATGTCCACTCCCTCCACCACTGACGCTCAGTAACAGCAGTGTGTACCATCTACAAGATGCACTGCAGAAATTCACCAAAGGTCCTCTGGCAGCACCTTCCAAACCCATGATCACTTCCATCTAGAAGGACAAGGGCAGCAGAGACATGGGAACACCACCACCTGCGAGTTCCCTTCCAAGCCACTCACTATCCTGAGTTGGAAATATATCACCGTTCCTTCACTGTCGCTGGGTCAAAATCCTGGAATTCCCTCCCTAAGGTCATTGTAGGTCTACCTGCAACATCGGGATTGCAACATGGTTTAAGCTCACCACCACTTCTCAAGGGGCAACTAGGGACAGGTAATAAATGCTGGCCTAGCCGGAGACACCTACATCCCTTGAATGAATTTAAAAAGAAGGATGACCTGTACTGTTTGGAGATATGGTAAGGTGTGTTAGAGTGAAGAGGGGAATCTGATTCCTGTCTCTTGGCAGCTCACCCACACCCACCTGGCATTCCTCAGTGACAGGGATAAAACCATGATCAGAAAGACACAGGTTTGAAGTTCAGCCACAACAAGTACCGTTCAAGCACTCAGCTCCACCTTGGTTCATCCATCCTATACATTGTGCTACAATATAAAACCTTTACTTTGTGCTTTCCCCATAGAAGCAAACATTGGTTCTGAAGACAGCTCGTTGTCAGATGCCCTGGTTCTCGAGGACGGTAAGTAATCCCTTCAGTCAGCGTCTGATGTTGAGATGGTGGGGCGGGTGTGCGCAGTCTTGCCAGGTCATTTCACTATCTTACGAGAAATTATTTAACAGGGAACAGCTTATAGAACCACCGTTTACTCTTCTTACCCTCGTTGTTCCAACATTGTGTGACATTCACAGGCCCCAAAGCAAACTCCAGGGATGAAGAGGTTCTGTCTTTGTCAATATGTGACCTGTTACATTAAACATACCAGTGAATTTTGAAAGCCCAGAAGCTTGATGCTGTGATTTACTGAGCAGTCGAGTAAACTCAAGATTTATGGCTTACCCTCTCACTCTAATCTTAGGTCTTGTGTTTTATCATGTTTTGCAGAAGACTGTCATGTTACGAGTGTTTCGTCCCCAGTGCAGTCACCACATAAAGGCCTCCCTCCACGTCCACCATCACATCAGAGACCTCCTCCCCCCCAGTCTCTGGATGGATTGAGGCAGTTGCACTACCCTCGCAGCGACTACGACAAATCGCCCATCAAACCAAAAATGTGGAAAGAGTCATCTTTAGATGAACCCTACGAGAAGGTGAAGAAGCGTGGATCTCACAGTCACTCCAGGTGAGTCGATGGTTTCAGGGAGGTACAGTTCACTGCGGTTGGTAATGGCAGTAAAACAAAATAATGTCATTGGACATTATCGCGTGGAATGCAGCTCCAACATGGATCTTAATCCAGCAAGAATTGACTCTACTGCTTCTGAGAGAAAGCTATCATCTGTTCTTGTGTAGGTGATACCGAGTTTTCTTCAAGTTTCATTGGCTACTTCAACAGAAGGCCGTTATGGTGCAGTGGTAATGTCCCTACCTCCGAGCCAGGAGGCCTGGCTTCAAGTCCCGCCTGCTCCACAGGCTGTGTAATGCCGTCTCTCAACAAATGGGTCAGAAAATACAGCAAACTTTTTATTAACTGGCATCTATAGGACCAGGAGTATATTGATTGATCAAATATTCTGGTTCAGCAAGAGGTGAAACACACACTAAGTGATAGAAACATACTGCAGGGGGGTTTACACATCATTGTTATACATTATTTACAGCATAAATCACTTAAATAATAACGCAATTTTGCCTTAAATCAAACTTACCAGCAGACAGCCTTCTCACTCACCCCCCTGACTAACTGGTTGGACATTGTGGAGTATTAGAGGTGTTAATTTTTGCCAGTTTATAGAGAGTGCTGTTTCATAAAGAGCCGATTAAAACAAAGTGCACCTTAGACTCTCCAGTACTGTGTGAGGAGGTCCAGCTGGTCTCCCAGCCATAACATGGCACTAAAACCTGGTCATTTTAATTTGTGGCTGATTTCATCAGTTACAGTAACTTTGTGCATGAAGCACTGTTTTGCAATTTGATCTAAAATTGAAGTTTCCTTGCCCTCTCCGATAGGGTGAGGAATTAGTAAACATTTCTATCTTGATTGTTGGAAAGGATGTTTTATGTTATTAGGATTGGGGAGGTTTAGGGTTATAGTACAGACATTAAATAGGAACTAAATACAAATAAAATTGCAGCTAAAGGAGATCAGTGAAAGTACAGTCACATTTGTCAGGGGAATAATGTGTGAACATTGGGAGTGAATACGCAGGTAGTTCCCAGTGCTGAGAGGGGTTCTGTTCCTTACAGTGTTCCACTGGAAGGTAATAGCAGAGACGCATTGACTTATCAGTGACGGACTATCAATGTAAAGCAGTGTCTCAGTCCTGGGAGCACAGTCTGTTTTTCCAACCTGGGTTTTAGCAATGGTTCCATTTGGTACTCTATTTTCATCTATCATTTTGTTCCCTGTTGCTAGATATTATAAAATCTTCAAGTTACATATTTTAAAATCAAACACCCTGATGTATGAATCCCTAGAAAAGAATGGGGGATGTTCTATTTTTCCAGCCATCATTTATCCCTCAGCAGCCAACTTCATGATATCAAAAGAAAAGTAGGTTTGTTATTTCATTGTGACAGCTTTTGGGATCTTGCTGTGCGAAAACTGGCTGCTGAATTTCCTTACACCCCAGCAGTGACTGTGGTTCAAAGGTGTTCAGCTGTGAAACAGACTGAAAGCTCGGAGGTCATGACAGGTGCTTTAAAAATGCAAGTTTGTTTTTGTAAGTGTTAAGTTTTTGGTTGGAGCTGACGTTCCCATAGTTATAAATTTCCATCCACTCTGCAAACTTTCTCCAGTCCATCAAAAAGGTCTGTAATTTGTCTTAAGTCAGGATCTGTTTTGTTTCTTGAGTACCATACCTTCCAAGACCCACCAGGGTTACCGGCTGATGGGCCAGGCGATGGATATGAGGTCGAACCTGCAAATATTAAAATTCACTAAAGCGACTGTCCAGGCACTAACCGCAATTTCCTGATCAGAACCAGAGTTGCCAGCATTTGTAATTCAAAGAGAACGTTATTTTTTAATGCTGGGCAATGACCACGTCCAACTACAGAGGATCTAACGATAGCCCCTTGACATTCGATGGTGTTGCCATCGATCAGTCACCCACCATCAACATCCAGGGTTTGTCATCGAGCAGAACAGGGTGTTGAAGGGCTACATTGACCCCAACTGGTTGAAAAACCTGCATTTTGGCCCTAGCATTGTCCAAATATTAAAATATTTGAATTGTATGTAACATATTCTCCAGACCTCACCTCACACACTTCCCATGCCTCAAACAAGCTACTTAATGTTCTCTATCCGTTCCCATGACATCTCTTTCCCCTGTACCACCGTACACCCCTCTACCTATCCATTTAGTCCCATATACCACGTTTTGTCCCTCTATCCATCCCCTATGGGCCTCCACATATCCCTAATTGCCCCCTTATACCACCATGCAAACTTAGTCCAAACTCATGCCAATCCATAAATTCATCACTTTTCCCTTTACTACGATGCCTATTCACTGAGCAAATACTGATGCTCATGTGAAAAAAAACTTAAAAGTTCTACATTGCATTCTACATCTGCACACCATTGAGAAAAGCAATCTTATTCATGAGAAAACACATTTTGGCAGCTGTTGACAGGTTTGATGCTCTTGAGGCATTGTGACAGTTCTCAACACCCTTCACAGTTCCAAGGGGTTTTGGTACCTCGTGGGTACATTTTTCTTCACTGTTAACAATCCCAAAAAATTACCTGACACACCCCACCCCAAGCAATCTAAGGGTTCCTGACCCGTTTTAAAGGGGTGCTTTACCCTGGCTATCAAAGCAGATCTGCAAACTGCAGCCTGTCCTCAGCAGTTTAATATGCAGACTCCAGATTCCTCACAGCGCGGGATATCCAAATCTCACTTCAAAGGGGGCACCTGTGGTCAGTCTCCCTCCGGGAAATCCTGCCTGACTGGACTACCACCTCCGCAAAAATGGAACATGCCAATATCAGGAATTGGAATTGCAATTCTAGACCAAATCTGCCATATCAGAGGGTCTCTGTCATGGTAAAAATTTGGTCCTTATTATCACATGCTGTAACAGAACAAGCCTCCAAGCTTGTGCAAACAGCCGTCCATCACTCAAGAGAGTAAGGGACAGTAGATGTGGCACATCAGCATTTACCCCGTGCCAAAAACAAATTCAGAAAAGATGAGAACAGCTCAGGCGCCACAGTGCTAGCAATAATGATAATACAAACTGCAGTGTGGAAATTCTACAACAAAAAGATACGAAAGTGTAAACATTACAATTTATCAAATATCTAGGTCATTTGGTCGATCAAACAAAACTCTAGTAACTGGGCTGCTGGACAAAGCATCAGAGTGTGTCTCTCTCACAGTTTGTATCAACATGGTTTATCCCATTGATGATTCTAGCCTCCATTTGCCAGACATAACTCTGTGTGTTTGCGAGTTAAATCTACAATATTGTGCTGAGTTACAACTTTTGCAGTGACGTTACATGTTTGTATTACTCCTTAGAGGACACACGCGGTTTCCCAGTGTAGGGAGCTGTGCAGAGGCAGGAGCTGGTGGATCCCTGCAGAGCAGTCCTGTAAGAAGTGCTTCTCACTGGAACTCCTCCCAGTCCAGCATGCCATCCACACCAGATCTCCAGATACAAAGTCCCCCATATGTCCATTCCACACGGTGAGTGACCTGAGAAACTGCTGACATTGGAGTTCCGAGGAAGGAAAATGCAGAGGTTGTGATTCTGAAACCTAAGCAGGGAACCTTGGAAGTACACACAATGTCCTTCAGATCTGAAAGAGAAGCTTAGATCATTCTTTGGAATTTTAACAGTAAACTGATGCCTGTTATTTAATTCTCCCCCTTTCTCTCACTGTGACCTGTCTGTATTTGGCTTCCTATCATATTCTGATGAAGGTCAATGTAATTTCGAGGAATAGAAACTTTTCGATTAAGCACTTTACAGCTTTCCAGAATCAATGGTGAGTTCAACTATTTTAGAAGACAAGATTTCTTTCTGTTTTTTTCAGACAGCGTTGGCAATGTTTCTGCCAGTTCCTTGAGACCGGTTTGTTACTCCCTTTCTCCATTTACCATCTCCTTACTGCCTTGCACTGTCAGCCCTTCATGACATTTAGTTTCTCCAGCCACCTCTTTATCACTGACCTACGTTTCTGTTCTCCCTCCTCTGCCACCCCTCCCTCTCTCTTCTCTCTCCTCCTGCTGCCCAAGTGACTAAATTATAACACAATGATTTTGACATCCAAGAAAAGGCAACAGAAACAGGGGACGCTTTTACTGGAAAAGAAGTTTGTTGAGGTCAAGATTCTTGTAGCCAGGAGTGGCTTGTACTTTAATCATCACAAGGCATCTTACATTTAAGCTTAGAAGAGGAAGGCACAGCGAAGGGCTGTTTATGCAGACGCAGTGGTGTAATGGTAAAGTCACTAGATTAGTAACTAGGAGCTTCAGGCTAATGTCTGGGGTTGTGGTTCAAATCCCCCAGGGAAGGTGTTTGGATACAAATTCAATAAAATATGAAATTAAAAGCCTCTGTGATGACAGCTGTTGTCCATTATTTGTTAAAAACCATGTCTTTTAGGGAAGGAAATCTCCATCCATTCCGGGTCTGGCTGATATGTGACTCCGGACCCACAGCAATGTGGTTGACTTTCTCAGCCCTCTGGACAATTAGGGGATGGGTAATAAATGCTGAGCCAGTCAGTAATGGATACATCCCTTGGACAAATAATAAAAAGTTGCTGGTATTGCCCGCAAGATTGTAGATCTGAGATTGTTAGTAAGTCCAGGGAGCTAGATAGTATTTGACAGAATGTACAAAGTGTGTGAGTGCTCCGCAGTGTGTTTTAGACTGTAGGACCTTGTAACCATGCCTTCAGCAATCTCTTCGGTTGTGTACATCCCTAAGGGGCTGACTCCAAAACTAACAATCTGCTGTTGACTTTTCCAGGTTGGTAGATATCAGCCCGACTCGTCTGCACAGTTTAGCACAGCACTTTAGACACAGGAGCGCCAGTCTGGAATCCCAGGGCAAGCTGGTTGTGTCAGAGAACGAAACGGGGAGTCCGGATTTCTATACCCCAAGGACTCGTAGCAGTAATGGCTCTGACCCTTTAGATGACTGCTCTTCGTGCACCAGCCACTCCAGCTCGGAACACTACTACCCAGCTCACATGCATGCCAACTACTCCACTCTGGCTGAGGACTCGCCCTCCAAGGCCAGAGAACGGCAGAGGCACCGATCTGCTGGGAATCTCGGTTCCTCCAATTCAGGGAGCATGCCCAACCTGGCTGCTAAGAACGGCAGTGGAAACAGCAGTGGGTTTTACCTGCACAGCCAGAGCCAGCCTTCCTCGCAGTATCGGATTAAAGAATACCCCCTGTATATTGAGGGCAGTCCCACACCTGTGGTGGTGCGCAGTTTGGAAAACGACCAAGAAGGACACTACAGTGTGAAAGCACAATTTAAAACATCAAACTCCTACACAGCGGGTGGGATCTATAAGGATTCTTGGCATGGCGATGATATTGATTCAGTAAAGCTGACGCCATCACGCTCACAAGTTGTTAGGACTCCATCGCTTGTTAAAGATAACCCCGAGAGAAGCACAAACAGAACTGCGTTGTCTGATGAACTACGCTCGTGGTATGAAAGGTCTTCAGCCACATTGAAGGAACACAACAGACTCTCTCATACAAGCTCTGACTCATCAGACAGGAGTTCGCCATATAGCACAAGCCAGAGCACCTTCATGGCCCATAGCAGGATAACCCGAATGCCTCAGCCGTCCAAAGCAACATCAGCTGTTTCAGGTAAAGCACCTGCGATCCGTCCATAGTTTAAACAGATGCACAGAATATTATGGCACAGAAGAGGCTATTTGGCCCATCATTTCTGCAGTAGCTCTGCAGCGAGTGTTATGGCTTGGTGTCATTTTGCTGCCTTTGCCCCATACCCTTGTACATTGCTTTTATTCAGGTAATCATCCAATGGCTTCTTCAGTGCCCCAATTGATCCCACCCTACTACATTTCCAGGAAGTTCAATCCATACCCAAACCACTCAGTGTGTGCAAACGTTGTTCTCCCATCACACTCACAACATTGGTTAAATCTGTGCCCTCTCGTTCTCAATCATAAAAGGGATTGAGAACGATTTCTCCCTACTACTCTATCTAGATTTCTCATGATTTTGAAAACCTCTATCAGATCTTCTTTTAGCCTTCTTCTCTCCAGGGAGAACCAGTTCCAGTCTCTTCAACCTATCCTCATAATCCCATCTCTGGAACCAAGTTTGTAAATCTCTCCTTCACCCTTTCCATTGTATTTACAGCAAAGAAACAGGCCATTTTGTCCATCTGCTGCATGCTGGTGTTTCTCTTCCACAAGAGCTTCCCCACCCCCTCATCAATTTGCCCTTTCACCATATCCTTGTGTTCGATTCTCCCTCCTGTCTTGAATTAGCTGCCCCTTGAATGCATCCATGCCATCAGTCTCAGTTACTCTGTGTGATAAGTTCCATATCAAGCCACTTTCATTTTTTATCATTTGAACTACTACCTTCAAATGCTTCTGTGCACAAATGACAGAATATGGAAATGTGAAGACAGAGCGTGAAATATTGGTATTCTGCAGTTTATTGCTTTTTTTTAGCAGATAGGTTATATGTGTGAAATTTAGCTGGTAAATGTTGTCATATGAACACAGCCTGGAGGAGTGTTAGGTATGGTTCAGTTTGCAGCAGTCTGCTGTGTGCTTCATAGTGTTCGAGTCTCAATCCAGGGCCGCTGAGGGAATGCTGCACTGTTGGCAATTACATCTTCCTTTTGAGGTGTCAAACAGAGTTCCCGTACATGCTCTGAGATAGCTAGAAACACCACCACCTGCAGGCTCCCCTCCAAGCCACATTATTCTGACTTGGAAATATATCCTTCACTATTCCTTCAGTGTCAGAATCCTGAAACTCTCTCCCTAACTGCACTGCTGGTGATTCTACAGCCCATGGGCTGCAGCGGTTCAAGAAGGCAGCTCAGTACTACTTTCTCAAGGACAACTAAGGATTAGGGATAAATATTGGCCGAAAGCCAGTGGATGCTCATATTCTGTGAATGAATAATATTAAAAGATTGCAGGTACTGTTTCGAAAGTGAGTAGGGGAGTCCTCCCTGGTGTCATGGACAATATTTATCCTTCGATCAACATCATACAATACAGGTTATCTGGTCTTTATCACATTGTTCACTATGAGAGCTGACTGCACCTCCTGTGATAAAGCTGTAACTAAACTTAAAAAGTCCTTCTTTTATCTCTTAAAAAGTCCTTCATCGGCTGTAAAGACTTTGGGACATTCGCAGGTCATGAAAGACTCTCTGTGAATGTAAGTCTTTCTTTCTGTCCAATGTGTTAATACCCCAGCAGAATAATGACAAAAAAAAATTGGATACAAATGAGCAAAGAGTTAATATGAAACTAACATAAAAGTAAAGTCACCGTAGTCCTACCAGAACCATGAGGCTGCTCTGTCATTAGAGAGAGAGAGAGAGACGACTGGTGATAGTTTAACTTGAGGGTCAGTGTGCCTCAGGTAAGGGAGAGGGTGAGAATGAGAGTGTGATGGGAATTGAACTTGATGTCACTCTGCATCGCAGACCAAATACTTTTTGTTGTAACTTCCAGTCTGTTGTGTCCAAAGTGAAGGAACACAACAGACTCTCTCATACAAGCTCTGACTCATCAGACAGGAGTTCGCCATATAGCACAAGCCAGAGCACCTTCATGGCCCATAGCAGGATAACCCAAATGCCTCAGCCGTCCAAAGCAACATCAGCTGTTTCAGGTAAAGCACCTGAAACCTTGCTGCAGTATCCCTCGTGTGATCATTTTCTGGCGGTTTATCATGTATTATTGGCACTAGTGGCCAGACAATCGTCACAAATGCAAGAAGCATAACTGAGCATTAACTGCAAGGTGCAGTGTGCAGGAGTGAAACGTAGAACCAGGAGGATTTGACGGTTCAGGAGAAGAAATCCCTCAGTCCTGCCTCATTCGGGTTAGCTGCTCTTTTTGAGATCACCCTGTACAGAGAGGGAAGTTATCCTTTTTACTGAGCATTTAATTATGTTAATCAGCCAGGACAAAGCAGCCACTTGATTGAAGCCACATCCACAAATATTCAGTCCTTCCATAATCGTCACTCAGTAGCAGCAGTGTGTACTACCTACATGATGCACTGCAGAAATTCACCAAAGATTCTCAGACATCACCTTCCAAACCCACAACCACTTCCACCTCGCAGGACAAGGGCAGCAGGTACATGGGAACACCACCCCCTGCAAGTTCCCCTCCAAACCACTCACCATCCTGACTTGGAAATATATCACCGTTCCTTCACTGTCACTGGGTCAAAATCCTGGAACTCCCACCCTAAGGACATTGTGGGTCACATGGATTGCAATGGTTCAAGAAGGCAGCTCACCACCACTTTCTCAAGAGCAACTAGGGATGGGCAATAAATGCTGGGCCAAGCCAGAGACACCCATATTCCATGAATGAGTTAGAAAAAACTCACCTCTATGAATTGATCAGTCAGCGTCACTAACCGTTGCTCTCCTAAAACCAGAAGTGGTCAGTTGGTGAAGAATTTTGAGGATCAGGATTTGGAATTTTAACCTTTCGGGGTTAAAATTGGCCCCCTTAATTAGCCTTGAAAGAAGCACCGATTTCACCAGTAAACCAGGAATGGTGACCGTACACCACAAGAAGTTCTATCTAAAAACCACACAAAAAAAATGCATGCCACCAGGAAAGCCACTAACATATTATGAGGAATTCAGTTCTTGGACCATCAGGAGTTCGAGCTGAATGACTCCAGATTCAGGGACCTAGCCACCTGTATAAGAAACCTGGCCACAATACAGCTCTGTTTATTCCTTCACCAAAACGGAACTGCTTTAATTGCAAGATAAGGGACCGAGAGTTGGTTTCAAGTACTTGAGATGCTGATATCACACAGGAACCTGAATTCTGGATTTAAATAAACAGGAAGCAGTTTGCTTCTATGATACTCTGCCTGTAAATAAGAACATACAGGCAGCTGGATTGCTCTCTCTTTTGTCAAGCTTCATAAAATCCTATAATACATTTCAATAAACTCCCAGTCCGATTGTTACATTGGAATTCTGTCTTCATCTTGATTTCCATATCCCATTTTTCAAATCCGCCCAGTTGCTGTATCTATCTTCTAACCCAATGCCTGGAGCATTTCTTGCATCAAAAGCCTTTCCACAATGGTTAGGTTTGCCTAAAGCCACAATCTCACCACAGGGTTCCCTCTAATTTACTACCATCACTACCATCCTCAAGGGAACATTACTCACGCATTAATTTTGTTGTTTGGTGCAAGAGCAAAAGAAAGTTTGCATTCTTCTAGCGCCTTTCACAACCATGGGCCATCCCAAAGCTCTTTACAGCCGATGACATGTTGGACAAGTGCAGTCATTGTTGTAATGCAGAGAAAACGACACCAATTTGCCCACAGCAAGCTCCCATAGTCAGTAGCATGATAATGACCAGATCAGCATTTTTTATTCATTCACAGGATATGTGGGTCATTGACCAGCCCAGCATTTATTGCCCATCCCTAGTTGCCCCTTGAGAAGGTGGTGGTGAGCTGCCTCGTTGAACCGGAGAGATAATTCCAGCATTTTGACCCAGTGACAATGAAGGAACGACAATATGTTCCCAAGTCATGATGGTGAGTGGTTTGGAGGGGAACTTGCAGGGGGTGCTGTTCCCATGTATCTGCTTCCCTTGTCCTTCTAGATGGAAGTGGTTGTGGGTTTAGAAGGTGCAGTTAAGGAGCCTTGGTGAGTTACTGCAATGCAGCTCGTAGATAGTACACACAGCTGCCTCTGTGCAAAATATGGGATATTGCTTAAAATGTTACAGAACTGTACAGAAAGTAAGCACAGCATTGACAAGAAGTGAACACTGCAGACAAGACTGAGTGACGTCAATGATTTGGAAACAGTTCAGAGAAGGTTCACCAGACCATTACCTGAAATGAGCAGATGGCCTTATGAGGACAGGCTGGGCCTGCATCCACTGGAGTGTGGAAGAGTCCGAGGGGATATAAGATCCTGAGGAGATTTGACCAGGTGGATGTTGAAAGGATGTTTCCTCTTGTGGGAGAAGCTAGCACTAGAGATCATGGTTTAAAAACAAGGGAATGTCCATTTAAAACAGAGATGAGGAAACATTTTCTCTCTCACAGGGAATTCCGTACCTCAAAAGGCAGTGGATGCAGAATCTTTAAATATTTTGAAGGTAGAGGTAGAGAGATTCTTGATGACCAAGGGGTTGGAAGATTATCAGGGATGTGCAGGAATGTAAAGTTAAGGTTATAAATTGGATTGCACATGATCTTATTGAATGGGGAGCAGGATTGAAGGACCATATGGCCTACTCCTGTTCATTGTTTGTCTGTTAACTTATAGTGTGGCTGCAAGGCAATGCTTTCACCACACTGAGTGGCATCTTGCAGCAGGGACAATGGGAACTAGCATGATCTTTTGAAATGAAAACAGGTCATTTGCAGTCCCTCTACCAAGGTACCTTATACTGCACCTTCCAAACGCACCACTACGCAACCATCCAGAGGATCACGGCAGCAGATGCAAGGAAGGATTGTCATCTACATGTTCCCCACCAAGCTACTCGTCACCCTAACATGGAAATATATCACCATTCCTTCAGCATCACTGGGTCAGAATCCTAGAACTCCCTCCCTAATGGCATTGTGGGTCAACCTACAGCAAGGATCTGAGCAGTTCAAGGCAGCTCATGCCCACTTTCACCAGGGGAATTATGGATGGGCAATAAATGCTGGGCCACTGACCCCCACATCCCGTGAATAAACAGAACAAAATGACCCTATCTCACCCTAAACGTTTGTCACTGAGAGAGGCATTTTGAGAGCCCCTGGTTTAGCAGCTCACCTTCTCAATGGGAAGCAGTGGAAGCCAGAGGAGATAATGTAAAAGCAGACTGATTCTGCACACTGCAGAGTTTCCCCAGGAGATGAGGGAGGTTCAGAAGGAAAGGAATAAATACATACATCGAGCTATTTGAAGGAGAGGAAATAAAACATAAAAAACAGTCAGTCGACAACCTGCCTGTTCCTCAAGTACTTACAATAACCCTGAAAGACTAATGGTGATGATGCTCAGCATGAAGCAGAAATGAAAGCTCCATTTGAAGGCAAACGTCTCTCAATTTCGTTTTTAAGAAAATATCATTTGATCCACTGCATTCATTTCCTCGCCAGCCATATCCTGCAGTCTCTCGTAGACTCTTTTCAACAGATTTAATTTCCTGAGGGAAGTGACATTCAATAGGCAACACTTCCTTAGAAGATAAAATTAGTTCAGTGACATTCCTTTCTAAATCCCCAAAGATAACACAACCAGGAGCAGAATCTCTGGTCGACAATGTAAATTAGATTGCTCGGACCAGCCTTATTATACAAATGGCACTTTTAATTTAAGAATCTGTGAATTATTTGTTGTTAATGTACTTTCTTCCAAATATTCTCTGTGGTAAACTGCAGTGTGGCTTATAACATCGGCAGTTTATATCTACAGAGCACCTTCATGAACTAACCCGTCCAGGGCACTTCATAGGAACATTATAAAATAAAATTTGATAAAGAGACAAATGAGGAGATATTGGGGAAGATGAGCAAAAGGTTTGAACTAACTGAATTAGCTTCATTGTCACATGTACTCAAATGAGTACAGTGAAAAGTTTACAGTCCCTGCATTACTGTGCCATCTCAGGTACAAAGGTACCTAGGTACAGATACTTAAGTTTAAATACATAGGACGCAAAAAAATAGAAAAGGAAAGAAATGAATAGTCTGCCACTACAGGTCATGGGAATAAAAAAAATAAGAAGTTCAGAATATCAGTAAAATATTTTTGGGAGTGTTCTGGGGAATACACAGAAAGGTGTAGAGAGAGACTTTCATGAGATGTAGACAGTAAGATATAGGAGCGTATTTAGGCCATTCAGCCCATCGAATCTGCTCCACTTCCATAACTTAGGCACAACTATTCCACTGGGGGAGCAGCTGGCATTGCAGCGCTCTCAAAAGGCTGGAAGTAGATGACACAGATATCTCAGAGGGTGATAGACCTGGGGAAGATTACAGAGATAGACAGGGCAAGGCCACGGAAGAATTTGAAAACGTGGATGAGGAGTTTAGAATCAAGTCATCGATTGACTAGGAGACGGTGTAGGTCGGCAAACACAAGGGTGATGGCAAACTGGACGTCCTACAGGTTAGAGCAGGCACCAGAGTTTCGTATGACCTCAGAGCGCAGGAGATTATTCAGACAGAGTCATACAGCACTGAAAACAAACCCTTCAGTCCAACTCATCTGCACCAAACAAACTTTCCAAACTAAATTAGTCACACTTGCCTGCATTTGACCCATATCTCTCTAATCTTTTCCTATTCATGTACATGTCCAAAAGTCTTTTAAAATTTGGAACTGTACCTTCATCTACGACTTCCTCTGCAATTTCCTTCCATACACAACCACCTGCTGTGTGAAAAAGTTGCCCCTCAAATCTCTTTTATATCTTTCTCCTCTCACCTTAAAAGGATGTGCATTAGATTCACCAACTTTAGTGGTAACTAAAAGGCAGGAAGTGAAGTTTCAGCCACAAGTGTAGGAGAGTGATCTCTGCATTTCTGTATCTACTATATTGAACATTTCCCAACTAGTAGCTCTGCAGGGATCAGAGTTGATCTAAATGATAACAAATCTCTTGCTTTTCCAAACCTAAAATAAAATATGATTTCTAACCAAGCTGTCAATCAATCAAGCGACCTCTTCTAAGCTGAAATCAAATGCTCCCTGGTTACTGTCATAACTTTATATTTCCTTTTTGGCTGTCGGGTATATTGGTCTGATAATTACACAGGGAATTCTCTCTAAATTCCACTGTAACCCTGAAGTAAATGGTCATGGAGCGAAAGGAAACAGTTTATGACTTACTACTTCCACTGATCACATATTGCCCTTGGCAACGACACAAGCTGCCAGGTAATGACCATCACCAACAAAAGATAATCTAAATCTGGGAAATGCCTTGTCAGATGAGGAGAGGTTGAGGACTCTGGGTCTGAACTCAAAGGATGAGGGGAATCTGATTGAAACTTAGACAGAATACCGAGAGGCATCGAAAGAATGGATATGGAGAAGATGTTTCCTCTAGTAAGAGAGGTTAGGACCCAAGGGCACCGCCTCAGAGTGAAGGGACAACCCTTTAAAACTGAGATGAGAATTTCTTCAGCCAGGGAGTGGTGAATCTTTGGAACTGATTGCCGTGGAGGACTGTGAGGCTAAGTCATTGAGTGTCTTGAAGACAGAAATAGACAGGTTCTTGATAACTAAGGGGATCAAGGGTAACAGAGAGAAGACAGAAGAATGTGTTGAGAAACATATCAGCCATAATTGAATGATGGAGCAGACTCAATGGGCTGAATGGCCTAATTCTGGTCTAATGGAACACCATCACAAGTAAGTTTTCCTCCAAGCCACTGACCATCCTGACCTGGGACTATATTGGCTGTTTATTCACTATCATGGGGTCCCAAACCTGGAGCACCCTTCCTGACTGTACTGTGGGTGTCCTTACATCATATGGACTATAGCGATTCTGGAAGGTAGCTCATTATAAGCTTCTGCAGAGCAATTAGAGATGGGCAATAAACACTGGATTATCCAGAGTTACTCACATCCCATCAACAGACAAAATAAAACTCCATTTGACATTTAACGATGTTATCATCACTGAATCCTCCAGTATCAATATCCTGTGGGTTACCATTGACCAGAAACTGAAGTGGACTAACCATTTAAAGTGTGGCTGCAAGAGCAGGTCAGAGACTAGGACCATTGCAGCAAGTATCTCACCTCCTGACTCACAAAAGCCTGTCTACCAGCTATGAGGCACAAGTCAGGAGGGTGATAGAATACTCCTCACTTGCCTGGATGAGTGCAGCTCCGACAACGCTTAAGAAGCTTGACATTATCCAGGACAAAGCAGCCCACTTGATTGGCATCACATCTATAAGCATTCATTCTCTCCACCACTGACGCTCAGTAGCAGTAGTGTGTACTATCTAGAAGATACACTGCAGAAACTCACCCAGGCTCCTTAGACGGCACCTTCCAAACCCACAACCACTTCCATCTAGAAGGACAAGAGCAGCAGGTACATGGGAACACCATCACCTGCATGTTCCCCTCCGAGCCACTCACCATCCAGACTTGGAAATATATCACTGATCCTTTGTGTTACTGAGTCAAACTCCTGGAACTCCCTCCCTAAGGGGCATTGTGGGTCACCCTACAGCACATGGACTGCAGAGGTTCAAAAAGGCAGCTCCCCATCATCTTCTGAAGGGGCAACTCAGACTGGGCAATAAATGCTGGCATTGTCAGTTATCTCATTAAAAAAATTATTTCCGGTCCTAAGCTTCAACCTGTCCTGGTTTATCCGCCACTGACCATGACATCCATGCCCTTATTACCCCGATCTCAACCATTCCATTTCTCTCCTTGCTATCCTTCCACACTCTGTAAACCTGTATTCATCCAAAACTCTGTTGATTATAATCTAACTCGCACTAAGGCCTGCTCTGTCACTGCTCTGCTCACTGTCCTGTGGTGGTTCCTTGTGACATCCCATCATTTTCGAAATCCTTAGCCCTGTTTCCAAATCCTTGCCTGGTGTTACCCCTGTCTGTGCATTTCATCCAGACTCACATCTCTGGCCCCATCTACCTCCTCAGTATCCAGCAGTAGCCGTGCCTTCAGCTGCCCGGGCCCTATGCCCTGGAAATCCCTCCCTAAACCTTTCTATCTCCTCACCTCCCAATCTCCGCTTTCCTCCATTGAGATGCCCCTAAAAGCCCATCTCTTCAAACTGCATTGCTGTCTCCTGATGTGAGTTGCCGTCAAAAATGTTTATTTTTAAAACAGTTCTTTGAGGTCCTTTGGATATCGTATTGTGTAAAAGGTACCCGTGTATGGAAGTTGTCGGCGACATGCATTCAATCTTTATTTAATCAAAGCATCTGGATCAGAGCTACATAAACTGTAAACTGTCGCAGCTGGTCATCATACACTTTGTTTATAAAAAGGAACCCTCGTACTTCTCCAAAAATGAGCAAGAGTTTGTTAAAGATATCTGAATTTCAGTGCCAATGTTACACGAGGTTTGTAATCCAACCAGGCCACACTTGCTAAGTTCTAAACATGTCCAACGTTAGATGTGATTCTCTGATTGGACGACATCTGCCGCATCTGCTTCCAGGATGAGGCATTCCACTCCCGTACATCTCAGATGTCCTCGTTTTTCAAGGACTGCAACTTCTCCCCCACAGTGGTCGAGAACACCCTTGACAGTGTCTCCCACATTTCCCGCAACTCATCCCTCACACCCCGTGCCCGCAATAACAACCAAAACAGAATCCCCCTCATCCTCATGTACCATCCCACCAACCTCCGGATCCAACGCATCATCCTCCGACACTTCCGCCATCTGCAATCCGACCCCACCACCAAAGACATTTTTCCCTCCCCACCCTTATCTGTTTTCCGGAGGGACCACTCTCTCCGCGACTCCCTTGTCCACTCCACACTGCCCTCCAGCCCCACCACACCCAGCACTTTTCCCTGCAACCACAGGAAGTGCTACACCTGCCCCTACACCCCACCCCCATCCCAGGCTCCAAGAAGACTTTCCACATCAAGCAGATGTTCACCTGCACGTCTGCTAATGTGGTATACTGCATCCGCAGTTCCCGTTGTGGCCTCCTCTACACCGGGGAAACCAAGCGGAGGCTTGGGGACCGCTTTGCAGAACGCCTACGCTTGGTTCGCACTAAACAACTGCACCTCCCAGTCGCAAACCATTTCAACTCCCCCTCCCATTCCTCAGACGACATGTCCATCCTGGGCCTCCTGCAGTGCCACAACGATGCTACTCGAAGGTTGCAGGAACAGCAACTCATATTCCGCTTGGGAACCCTGCAGCCCAATGGTATCAATGTGAACTTCACAAGCCTCAAAATCTCCCCTCCCCCTACCGCATCCCAAAACCAGCCCAGCTCGTCCCCGCCTCCCTAATCTGTCCTTCCTCTCACCTATCCCCTCCTCCCACCTCAAGCCCCACCCCCATCTCCTACCTACTAACCTCATCCCGCCCCCTTGATCTGTCCGTCCTCCCTGGACTGACCTATCTCCTCCCTAACTCCCCACCTGCACTCACCTTTACTGGCTCCATCACCACCTCTTTGACCTGTCTGTCTCCTCTATCCATCTTGTATCTGCCTCCCCCTCTCTCCCTATTTGTGTCAAAACCCCCTTCCCCTCCACCATTTCTGAAGAAGGGTCTAGGCCCGAAACGTCAGCCTTCCTGCTCCTCTGATGCTGCTTGGCCTGCTGTGTTCATCCAGCTCCACACCGTGTTATCCCAGGAGATTGCCTGGATTGCAGTGTATTAGTGAAAAGGAGGAGGTTGGACAAACTTGGATTGTTTTTGCTCAAGTGTTGGCGGCTGAGGGGTGACCTGATGGAAGTTTATAAAATTATGACAGGCATGGATAGGGTAGATAGTTAGAGTCTTTTTCCCCAGGTGGAAATATCAAATTCTAGGAGGCATAGGTTTAAGAAGTAAGATGGGGAAAGTTTATGGGAGATGTGTGAGGCATGTGTTTTACACACAGGGTGGTACTTTCCTGGAGTACACTGCTAGAGGAGATGGTAGAGCAGGGACGGTAGCAACATTTAAGAGGTATTTAGATGGATACATGAACAGGCAGGGAATAGAGGGACATGGAGCATGCGTAGGCAAATGGGACTATTTTAAAATGACATCAAGGTTGGCAAAGACATGGTGGGCTGAAGGACCTGTTCCTGTGTTGTGCTGTTCTGTGTTCTAAGTTCTATAGACCACAGTGATGTGTGAAAGATTACTTGTGAAGCTTTTCATTGTAGAAAATGCACAAAGAATAAAAGTCAGCGGTCAGTGTGCTGCCTTGTCACATCACTTACCTTCTTCCTCTGGTCTGTACTTCTGCAACTTGACAGAATATATGAGTCTCTCTCGTACACATGCGCATGCACACACGCGCACACACACACACAGTCACACACACGCGCACACACACACAGGCGCACACACACACAGTCACACACACACACGCACACACATGAGCGCACACACGCACACACTCACTCAAATGCGCACACACACACACACTCATACACAGACTCTCCATCCACACTCACTCTCACACACACACATACACTCACACACACACATTCACCCTCACACACGCACACACTCACTCAAATGCACACACACACTCATACACAGACTCTCCATCCACACACACACACACACACACACTCATACACAGACTCTCCATCCACACACACACTTTTTTTAATATGACATTTCATCCAGGGATATCTCAGTTTGCTTCATTTAAATTTTGTGCAGTTCTGTGCTGCCCCTTTCAGTTGAATAGTAATCTAGACGCAAAACATTAGCTTGCTATCTCTCCATGGATGCTGCTTGGCCCTCTGTGATCTCCTACATTTTTTTGTTTTCAGTACAGATTCCAGTATCTGCAATAATTTGCTCCTCCGTTCTTTAGTTGTTCCTTACTGGAAAATCTGCTTCTAAGTGTCGTCAATTCATACATGAGCATCATGTTGAATAGTTACCCCAGACTGGCAAAGTATTCACCAAACCTTGATCCCTCAGCTCCTGCTGGAGTCTTCAGCCACTCTAGGCATGCTGGTCTAGTGGGTGTCCTTCTAATTCCCATTCCAACACAGAGGAAAGACTATGACAGAGGGAACATCTAACCTGTGAGTCTTTGGAACTTGTTGCCACAGAGAGCTGTAGGGACTGAGTCCTTGTGTACATTTAAGGCTGAGGTAGATAGATGCTTGATCAGTCGGGGAATCAAAGGTTACAGGGAAAGGGCAGGAAAGTGGATGTGAAGAGCATCGGATCAGCCATGATCCTATTGAATGGCAGAGCAGGCTGAAAGAGGCCGAATAGCCTGCTGCTCTTCCTGCAATGTACCAAGTTTATTCTGGTTTGAGCTTGAATACAGGTAGTAGTAAGGCAGTTGGCTAGTAATCAGGAAACTTGGTTTAATGTTCTGCAGGACATGGGTTCAAGTCCTGGCGTGGCAGATGGTGAAATTTGAATTTGATTAAAAAATCTGGAATTAAAAAGCCTAATTGTAATTACTGTCAATTGTGGTAACTTACCATCTGGTTTACTGATGCATTTAGAGAATGAAATCTGCTGTCTGTGCCTGATCTACATGTGACTGCAGACCCACAGCACCGAGGTGGACTCTTGACTGCCCTCTGAGCAATTAGGGATGGGTAATAAGTGCTGCCTAGCCAGCGACACCCTCATCCTGTGAACAGATATGAAAAAAACACATACCTAGAGGAGGTGCAGAGATAGTGGTAGAGTTGGTTGAAAGAATGACATGATGCTATGGTGCCATGAGTTCAATTTCACGATGGTAACCAGTGAATTTTAAATTCAATTAATAATTTGAGATTTGCAAACTAGCCACAGTGATGGTGACTGTGAAATGATTATCACAACCTATCTGGTTCACTTTAGGGAGGGAAATTTGCCCTCCTTGTCCAGGCTGGCTCCATACGTGTAACTGCAGGTCCTCAGCAACTTGGTTGACCCCTAACCACCCTCTGGAATGGCCTAGGAAAGTTCAAGGCAACAGATTCTGGCCTTGCCTGCAAAGCCAGGACAACTGGGCCATGTCCCCCAAGTGAATTGAAAAAAAATGTCTGTGATACACTTAAAATAAATTGTCTGAAGAGGAATAATTGTCAGAGTAATGGAGAAGAGGTAGGAGAGTGGGGTGCACTGAGCTGCATTATGGACAGAATGGCTTCCTTTTGTATTTGATGGAAGGCCATACGTTCCAGAGCCCTGATGAAGTTAAAATGGTGCTTCATGCATAAAGTATGAAGAACAAATCTCAAACTGCCTGAGGTTCAGAGGAGAGCTGATGGCCTAGTGGTATTATCACTGGACTGCTGATCCAGATAATGCTCTGGGGACCTGGGTTCGAATCCTGCCATGGTGGATAGTGAAATTTGAATTCAATAAATATCTGGAATTAACAATCTAATGATGACTATGAATCCATTGTCAATTGTTGGAAGGAGCCCACCTGCTTCACTAATGTCCTTTTGGGAAGGAAACTGCCATCTTGGTCTGGCCTATATGTAATTCCAGACCCACAGCAATGTGGATGACTCGGAACTGCCCTCTAGACAATTAGGGATGGGCAATAAATGCTGCCTAGCCAGCGACAGCCTCATCCCATGAATGAATAAAGAAAAAGGCTGTGAACGTTCTTTACAGAGTGTGTCACACAGTTAATCCCAAAAATATCCAGCCAGTGGAATTAAACTGAGCACCTGTACTGTCAGTGTCTCTGTGCATGGCACTGTTAGCATGACGGGTTCTAGACTTTATATTGAGCAATATTTTCTTCCCTGTTGAATACTTTTGCCAAAAATACCTTTCTGAGCATAAAACTGGGAAACCAATGTTTTTAATCAAACATTAACTCACAGATGCCCCGTTGTGTTTGTCACTAGTAGACGCACTCTGCTTGAAATAATATTGTTTTACTAATAGATCTTGCTAGTTGACAGTTTATCAAAGTTGACCGGCAACAGTGTTTGGCAGAAAAGGCAGTTAAATTTGTCGAGTCAAACTGGTGAATGCAATGCCATCACATTTTGTTTAAAAATGTAGCCTTTTCTTAAATTCTCTCGTTGGCTGTAACTCTGGAAGTCAAGGAGGTTAATTGATCCTTCAAACCAGATTCACTATTCAGTGGGATCATGGCTGATGTGGAATAAAAAGCTTAGAAATAAATTTCATTAATAATTATAGTGGAAAATTCTCAGAAGAAATCTGCTGTCCTTACCTGGTCTGGCCTACACGTGACTCCAGACCCACAGCAATGTAGTTGTCCCTTAACAGCCCTCTGAAATGGCCTCACAAGCTGCTCAGTTGTACCAAGCCGCTGCAGAAAAAAAACATTGTGGTTCTATCAACACCCCCAGGTACTGCAGCAGTTAGAGAAGGCAGCTCACCACCACCTTCTCAAGGGCAACTAGGGATGGGCAATAAATGCTGGGCCCAGTCAACAGTGCCTACAACCTGTGAATCTACCTCCATGTATCAAACTTCATGCTTATTCCTTGACATTCCTAAACTCATCTGATTTACTAGTGCCATTTACAGAAGCAAACTGCCGTCCTTACCTGGTCTGGACTACATGTGACTCCAGACCCACAGCAATGTGGTTGACTCTTAACTACCTTCTGGGATGGGAAAGAACTGCTGCCCTCATCCAGTGAATGAATTAGAAAAGAACACATCAGCTTAACACAAATCTATTAATCTCAGATTTAAATTTGACACTTTGTGTATGTTTTTTAAAACAGGTTTAATAAGCCTTTCTTCACCATCTAAATTGTGACATTGGACAACTGTAAGAGCATAAGAAATAGGTGCAGGAGTGGGAATTCAATTAATCCGAATTCATGCAAAACCTGCTGTTACTTGGGTAAATTTACAAAGTATGACAGATGTGTAACAATTAGCAAAATATGAAGAATAATAAATGTCTCGTGGAGAATTGCTCTCTTGGAGCTGAAAGAGGACATTTGCTGACATTTTCCCACAGCAAGAAGTTAGGGTAAGGAATGTACTGCCTGGAAATGTGGCGGGGGGCAGGTTCAATTGAGGCATTCAGGAAGGGCATTGGATGGTTATTTAAAGAGAAACACTGGTTTGGAGAGAAAGTGGAAAATTGCTCGTTTGGAGAGTTGTTGCAGTCAGGATGAGCTAAATAAACACCCTCCTTCAATGCCATAACACTTCTGCGATTATATATCGCCAAGAGCGACATGGTGGGTTGAGTTGCTGTCCCATGTTGCTAGCTAGCTGCAATTTGTGTAGGAGGTGATGCCCAGTCAGTGACTGAGGGGTTTGGGTTTATTCAGTGATGCACTGTGGCACAAGGTGTTGGGAGTTCCAAGTGGCTACAAGGTGCAGCTGTAGGTTGTCCTACTCGTCTCAACTATTCTGTTGTTCAGAGCCGCGAGCAAGGCACTAATCACCTCCTCCTCATAGAATGGAGACGTTCTCCTGGAGCTGGCTTGCAGCCAGACACATCGGCACATTACTGGTTGCAGAAGGCTGCTAGGTAACAGCAGTCTGTCACTACCCCAGAGAGAACCCTTCAAAAAGTCCATCCGTGGCTGTGAAGCATCCTGTCCCCACTGGAGGTGTGAAAGGTGCAATAAGAAAGCAGGTCTTCATTTGAAATATGCAAATAATGTGACAATAAGAGGCACATAAATTCGTGGTTTGTGTGATTTTTAATTACCAATTTTGTTAACAAGAATCAAATTATAGAACGTGGGATATGGACATCACTGGCTGATACAGCATTTGTAGCACATCCCTCCTTACCCTTGGGAAGGTGGTGCTGAGCTGCTGCCTTGATCTGCTGCAGTTCATTTGGTGTAAGTGTAATCTATAGTCAAAGAGCACGGAAACAGACCCTTCAGTCCAACTAGTCCATGCCAACCATATTCCCAAGCTAAACTAGTCCCACTTGCCAGGGTTTGGCTCATATCCCTCCGAACATTTCTTACTCATGTACGTAACCAGGTGTCTTTTGAATGTTGTAACTGTACCCACATCCACCCCTTCCTCAGGAAGTTCATTCCATAGACGAGCAACCCTCTGCGTGAAAAAGACACCCCTCCTGTCTTTTCCAAATCCTTTTCCTCTCACCTTAGGAATATGCCCCCTGGCTTTGAACTCTCCCACCTTACGGAAAAGACCTTTGCTATTTACCTATATGGTTCTATAATAGCACTGTCAGGGAGGGAGCCCGCCATTTTGACCCAGTGACACTGAAGAAATGGTGATAAATTTCCATGCACTTTTGAAAGACTGTGATGTTTGGCTTTTATTTTTTGTTCTACTTAATACTGAGAATTACTGCAATGTTTAACTTTTAACTTTGTTCTTTCTTTCTACGTTTTTCTTATGATTCTGTACCTAGGTACTTTGTACCTAAGATGGCGCCTTGTGAGGTGACATTATACACATTTTGCTGTATCCTGTACTTTTGTAACTTTAGTACGTGTGACAATAGAATCTCAATCTCAACTCAGGATGGTGAGGGGCTCGGAGAGGAACTTGCAGGGGGTGGTGTTCCCATGTACCTGCTGCCCTTGTCCTTCTAGATGGTAGTTGTGAAAAGTGCTGATAGGACCTTTGGTAAATTACTGCAGTGCATTGGGTAGAATGCTTATATAAAGCCTGAATTAAAAAATGTGCAGCATTAGCGGCAAATCTAAACAGAAAGTCTAGGCAGAAATTATATTTATAAGAAATAAAGGCCAATTCCCATGAGATGAGTGTAGTACACTGCATTTGACCCCAGTCTAACACTCAATGAATCTCATCTCAGTTGAAACAATTGTATTGTGTTTGGAAAAGTATTACAGCATGGTCACACTGTCTCCTTTGATGAGGCGAACGCTGAATCTAATACCTTAATCCTAAAAATATTCCATTAGTAAAAATTTATCTACTGTCTCCAGTGAGGTTATTCTTCACATTGATACATTTGTTTGATCCCTGTCTGACCTTCATTGTTTTCTTTCCTTTCAAGTGGCTTCCCCTCGCAGTCAGAGGAGCACACCACAGTCTGCCGACTCAGTCGTTTCTTCTCCTTCCAGCAGTCCGCACCACATTGTATCCTGGCAGAGTGGGTGAGTCACAAAGTCTGAGGGGGACAAAGCCTATTGTCTTTTCTCATCATCAAAGCTCCCAACTCACAGAGCACACAGCCGTCCACACCCAGATTCCTCAAACACAGTTTCAAAGAGTGAATTGATCACACATTAGAAAAATCTGCCTTCTGTAATTATCACACCAAAAATGCAGAACGTGGGCAGACTGTACTTTCATAGGTCGACAGTAGAGTTGACAGGTGAGCAGACAAAGGTGTAATAACAGTTATCCCACAGAATTCATCAGCCATGATGGCTGTTGTCAGGGTTAACATTACACAATGCTTAATATTTACATTGCTGTGTTGAAATTGAATGGTGAGCAAATAAGAATTGAATGCCAGATTGTCAAAACAGAACATGTTGGAAATGCACAGCGCACCTAGCAGTGTCTAAAAGAAAATGCCCTGTGATATTAATATGCTGAATTTGATGCAGTCACAATGCAAGTCAGTCCCCTCCCTCCCACAAGATGTTTAAAAAGCTCAAACCAACTCAAAGGGAATAAATATTCTGGGACTTTCCTCCATGAGCATTAAAGCCATGATGTGGAGATGCCAGTGTTGGACTGGGGTGGACAAGGTCAGAAGCGATAGGGTGACAAAGGAGCAGCACGCCAAAAGCTTGTAATTTCACATAGACCTGTTGAATTATAACCTGGTATCATGTGACTTCTGACCATGAGTGTTAAAGGCAGTCAATTTCCAGAGATTTCTGGGACCAGGAAATACAGATCCTTAGGTCTCACTACCTTTTGACAGGTCAAAAAGCAAGACAGGAAGATTTAGGAGTCTGGCCTTGCTTCCTCTTTCATAGACTGAAAGTTAAATCTGTATATTTCTGGTATTTTCTGGTTTCACACTGTCTCTGTGTTAATCTCATCTTGAGAATTTAAACACTACGGTTCCTCTCATTTCTTCTGGTCTCCTGCTGTTCCCAAAAAGCTTTTAAATAATTAGCACTTTCAAAAAATCTTTCCTGTGTCTGGAAAGAGTAAGGTAACACTTGTAAAGAGAACACTCGATATCATGGAACATGCGAATTTTATTTCAGGGAGAGTTTAAACTTAAACCTAAATTTAAAGTTACAAAATTTGAACTTTTAACTTTCTTAAAGTTCCAGTGTAACCACAACTTGTAAATGAAATATTTGAAACTGAGTGTTTCAGCTCTTACCGCAGATCTTCAGTGGGATTGGATGAACGGTGGTGATTTTTTACAAATTGGAAAATTTAACTGAATAATCCCACAGTCTGTTATGATTATGGAGGGACCATCTCTGTTTGATTCCCCAGTTCGCTCTGTTTGTTATAAACACCATCCCTGGCTAAGTAATTGCTCAGGCAAAGGTCCTGTCTTTGTTAAAATAAAACAAAGACCTACAGTTGCTGGAAATCCGAAACAAAAACAGAAATTGCTGGAGAAACTGATCAGGTTTGGCAGCGTCTGTGGAGAGAGTTAAAGTTTGGAGTCCAGTTCTGAAGAAGGATCACTGAGCTTGAAATGTTAACTCTGTTTTTGTCTTAACAGACGCTGCCAGACCTGCTGAATTTTTCCAATAACTTCTGATTTTGGTTCTGTCTCTGTTATGAGTGAGTACAGGGCACACATGAGGTACCTGGAACAAAGCCTTCACTTTTCTTGTGGCTATGTATCTTGGATTCTTTTATCTTTATACAATAACATGGGATACACCATTGACCGCAGTGCACATAAAACCTGACATAAGTGTAAAATGGAGTGCCTGTTCAACATGCCAAGTTTATATGTTCACACCCACATTGGATCTACATACCAAACCCAGCTCTCACTATCTCGTACCAGGCTATCACGCTGTAGGTTCCTCATTAAGGAAGATGTTGTGTTTCAGTTATGGAACCTTCATTTAAATGGCATCAATCAATTATGTACTCCCTCTGTAGACTGTGAATACAAAACTTACTGTTTCAGTCCAAGACTTTGCACAAAACTGAGGTTTACAAAGAGTTATTTAGTAGCACAGAACCTACAGTTTGCTGAAAAAAGAGACACGTGTAATTTTGGGCACTCTGTTTTGGGTTTTGCAAGCACCAGCTCATTATGTAAAGTCAGAATCTTGCCTGTTGCAACCAGCCAAAGGAATAAACTGGTGTTCAATACAGTCTGCCCCATCCAATCACCATGATGACCCCAAGCAGCCAACATTTGCAAAAGCCAAAACACAGTGTTTGACATTAGGTGCGGTTCTATGACTGAACAGCATTCACTAAATGATCCCAAATGTGCTGCGAATTACACTAACAACCAGTTTAGGATTGTCAGTCAGAATCACATACTTGCAAGTACCAGTAGCTACATACAACAATGCGCAGGACCCCATCCCTTCTACACAGAAAGAACATGTACCTGTTTGAACTCCACAAAGCATGGGACAGACACGGTCTGCTTCACTGCTCAGGGAAATGCCTTGACAAATCAGATTCAATCAGCCTGGTTTAAAATTTAAACAAAGCTTGGCAGTTAACTGTCAGCAACATCAAATTGATACTTTCTCTGTGGCAATGTCTCCACAAATCTGCCTCCACTTGCCAGTCAGTAGTCTTACTGAACACCAATCAGCACTCTCCTGTCATGCAATATAAATGTTTGTTTCCGTTCGTTATTCTTACAGACTGCGCTGATGATTGCATGATGAAAAGCTCTGATAAAATGTGTCTTTTTTCAGCAAAACTGTTCTCCTTAGCAAAGAGACCATAAGGGCTCTCACAAGAGGTGCTCAGAATAATGAGGAGCCTGTATGGAGGAGATACACTGTGAAGCTTCTTTTGGTGGATGGGTGGGGGGTAGAGAACACCACTTTCATGTGATTGGCAAAAGAACCAAAGGAGACATGAGGAAATCTTTTAGGACCATGGAATTCAGTGCCTGAGAGTGTGTAGAAGACAGATGCAATCACAGCTTCCCAAAGGGAACTAGATAAGTATCTGAAAACAGGGAAAAGGTACAGGGTTTCAGAGAAGGGGCAGGAGGGTGTGACTAGCTAAGAGCCAACATGAACATAACAAGCTGATCCCTCCCACCCAGTTAGGAAATAAAAGCTGGAAATTTTGGTCTTTTTAACAAAATCTGGCCCTGTTTCTGTAAAATTAACCTTTGAATGGAAGTGAACCTCTTTGACAATTACCATTAAAGCTCAGAGTTAAGGGTGAAGAATGTGCACAGGAAGAGTTGCTGTACGTTACAACTTGTGTCGAGTCATCATTTTGTGGTCTGTGTATTCACTGTTCAATGTCTTCAGACTGTGTGGCGAAGTTGAAATCTGAACAGAATTACTGTAATGTAAGACTAGTTTCAATATTACATCCTAATTCTTCATTACTTTAACAATAAGAAATTAAATCACCAACAAGTTTCTTGCTAATTTCTGAACTACCAATTCTAACTAACATTTTCCCTGCTTTCTTCTTTTTACTAATATTCAGTCTTATCTGCTCCTCTTTTCACCTGCCTTTCTGTAGAGGTACAACAGAAACGAGCACACCTCACGATGAACAGACCCAATCGCCAACTCACCAAAGCCCTGTAAAATAGAGGTACAGTAATAATTGGTTATGTGATATAACACCCCTCACTGTCTGTCTTTGTGCCATTTAACTGTATGTGGGATGGTTCATTTCTTACAGTCCCTCTCCGACAGCACTGTGCATGACCCTGCTTGCCAAGGACTGCGGCTGTTTAAAGAGGCAACTCACCACCACCCCCTCCAGGGCAATTAGGGATAGGCAATAAATGCTGGCCCAACCAGCAATGCCTACATCCTGTGAACGAATGAAATAAATAAAACCAAAAAGGAAAGAGCTTTGTTGAAGTCACATCTTTGTGACAGAAATAAAATGGACTCGAGAGTTTTATTTTAGCAGTTTTATTATTGTAGGTTCCCATAGGTTCAGGAAATAAATGCAATGTGTGGCTTAGCATTAGGCCTAACTTTAGTCTTTTCTTTTTTACAATCCTGGTCAACAGAAAGTCCCAACCTCTTTTTCTGATCTGCTACACTATCTGCAGTTCTCTGCTCAGTATTTGAGCCCTTAAGGTTGTTTGGAGTTATTGTGCACCTGATCGCCTTTCACTCACTCTGTGTTTGAAAGTGTAAATGTGTAACCATCAGCCTGAAAGGTACTGCCCACTTTGATCCTGTTGAACCACTTGGGAAAGTGGCAGAGTCTGTCCCTAACCCCTGCCCACACACTGGGAGTAGAGTCCCTTAGAGCTTCCATCCAGGACAAGAGGCCTGTACCAATTGTTTAGGGTAGTCACAGCAGCCGAGGAATTAAAATTTGGTTCAATGATCTTGGAATAAACAGCTGTTAGTAAGGGTGACCATTTAATCACCGAGTTGTGGTAACATCCTGTCTGGGTCACTGATGGCCTTTCAAGAACAAAATCTGCTGTCCTTAGCTGGTCTGGCCTACATGACTCAAAAGCAATGTGGCTGACCTTTATATTCCCTTTAAAATGGCTTAGTAACGCCATCAAATTACATCAACAATTGCTGTGAAAGGCTGTAACACAATTCTATAGCCATGTCTTCATGGTGGAAGGTTGCTCATCACCACCTTCTCCAGGTCAGTTAGGAGCAGATGATAAATGCCGACATCTCAAATAAGAAGAATACATGCCTGGAGAACTGAAACAATGTTTTTCAGTTTTAAATGCCCTGAAAATAATAAAGATTTGACTCAGTTCTTCTCCATAAATAAAAATCCAAACACTTTCTATTCGATCTCAGTAGATGATGAGGGCAAAATTAATCCCATTCGAAAACCATTAGCTAGTTAGTTTTCTGTCTGTATCTTTATACTGAGCCGGTGAATTCTATAGTTTATTTTGTATCAGTCCCCTGAGGCAGTTTTGTGGATTGCTGTTGAGGTGGTCAGAATGCTCCTTCAACAGAGAATGTTCTCCTTCTGATTCAAATGAGAACATTGATCTATCTGACCCCATGTGTCACACAAAGGACCAGCAAGGTTTGACCATGAGGAGCCTGAATGGAGCAGTTGTTTGTTGGTTGTGTCTAACATTCTGAGAGAACTCTGATGGTCGATCCATTGAGACAGAGTGAAAGCTTGTCAATACCAAGCAACGAGGAGCTGGCACACTTTAAATACGTGTTTGTGCACAAAGATCCAACCTGAGAGTGTTCAGTCACGTCGTCCTTTTGTGGTCTAAGGGTAGAACAAGCCATTCATAAGAGGAATTTTGCAAATCTTGACAAACCTCTCGGTTCAGATGTATCGCTCCTCATTTACTCAAAGGAAGGGAAAGTCATGTCTTGATTTCAAACTGTAGTGAAAAGAAGCAATTCTGGGGAAGTTTCATTTTTTTTGTCAGATTTTTGAACAAGGTGGCTTTGTGTTTGGAATTACAGAATTTCAGTTGGCTCCCTGTTTTTCATCAAGCTGATAACTGATATGGGTTAGCTGCACAGCAGAAAGCCTGGCTAGATTTACAGTGTTCCAGCTGCTTTATGAGACAGAACTTATAGGATTTCAAAGTTGCCATTCAAAACAGCTCAGAGGTTAGGGCCAACTGCTTGATCCTTTGGCCTGTTGACCAGTTTCTTACATAGGGCTGAGTTATTTCACTTTATATGAATCCATACTCTGAAACTCAGCTCAGAGCTAGCTTGCCCAGGCAGCACCAACAGTGGTCTTAGAGAGATCCTTTGGTATAGGTTCACCTTCCACTCTCTGTAGGGTATGCTTTAATGCAGCAAGAATTTAGAGAAACCAATATTCTCTGAAGTAGAAGTAGCAACGTATGTCATTGCTGTGATCCTTGACCTCGTTGTGCAGGACCTTCATGCCATCTTTTAATGAATCTTTACTGAAATGAAGGATTTTCTAAGTCACAGTCTGATTCCCTGACGTTGGTCTCTTGTCTTTTTAGACCCTACCAGGATACTTGCTACATGGACTCCCCACTCTATTCCGAATTGGCAGACATTCAGTGGTATGGGAGTGACAATGCCAAGCCTGGAACTCTCGTCTGACATCTGACCTCAAATCAAAGTAGAAAACGTCGACACCCCTCAGTGATCACTTCACTGCCCCTTGTCACTGCCTTACTCTTGTACACAGTCATTAACCAGCAACTGCAGCTCCAAGCTCATTCACAGAAGGAGTCATGCAGCAAAGCCAAGACGAAGCTTAAGTACCGCAGACTGTGCTGTCCCTCAGGTAACCACTGGCCAACAGCCGCAAGGTCTTTATGAATAAAACACGACACTGTTTTTTAAACTGTGAATCATATGCACCAGACATCCCGCTCTTAATGACTGGTGTATGATTTTATTTTATTCCCTAATGCAGACAGTGTAATGATAAAGTACTTCAGAATTTAACCAAGTTTACTTGAAGATTACCAAAGACCAATGAAAAGCTAAAAGGAAAGAATTCGATGGACATTGGCCACTGGTTACCTGACAAATAAAAAGTTGTTAATCTCTTGTTTCACTAATGGCTCTGGCATATAATACGTGAAAGATATTGAACATGCATTCCGCACGGTAATACATGCCAGAGTGCAGAAAAGCTTGTTTTCCTACAATGAAGCAACAGAGTTTTGTAATATATTTGTGGATAGTATATATGAAGGCTGGATGAGCTGTTCCTGATGCTCCGAAGCGTGGTCTAGTAGCTAATACATTAATTATATCAGAACAAAAGCACAGAGTTAACAAAATCTGCATATTTCTGGACTGGACAAATATTGCATAGTGGTACAACTCCAGTCCTAGTTTAAGCGTCAAAACAGCTCATCGATCGTGAATGCTCTTCAAGGACTTCAGCTGATTTATGGGACAAGACCTTGGAGAGTTATCAACCCTTAGAAGGCCTCACAAATTTTTAAGAAGTATTTTCCCATGAAGTACTCATCAGAAATAATTTAATGGCTGGCACGGAAAGTTCACAAAGTCTGTGGAGCACAGACTGCACAGCAAGGTGACTGTTGCAACAGGACACTGATCTGGCCAAAAATATAAAAGGGAGCTTTTTTTTTAATTCTCTCCTTCTGAACATTTGATGGTTTCCTGTTCGACTGGATGGTGGTGGGGTTGGCGTGGGGCTCGTGGGTGGCGGGGAGATGGAAGGGGGTGCGGTGGGGCAGGGGGGTGGTGGGGTGGTTACAGAGGGGGAGGGGGGGAGACAGCAGCGGGAATGCCTGCCTTATGGAAAGGCTGCTTAGTGAGCTGAAGCAGAACCATTGTGTGTGGTCCCATGGACAAGAAAGGATTGCTTCAGCAAGCTGAAAAAAAAAGCCCAGACAGCACTGTTTGTCTTTGTGTGAGGACCCGGAAGGATTCACATTGAGTTAGAGGCTAACGTTCACAAACATTGCCATACATTTGTTGTGAGGCAGAATTTTTCTAAATACAGTTTCAGATACCATTGTGCAAAATGTTAAAATTCCAATATGTTTTCTAAATCAGTATTAGTTTTAGTTTGGACATAGCAAACCAGATTCAGGTGCTACCCAACAAACAGTTACCACTAGAATAGTTGTAGGGTTTTACATCTATAAATGTCAATAGTTTTCTTACAAGTTGTGTAAATTAAAGCAACGTAGTTATGACTAATTCAGTAGAATGCTCCCAAAAAATGGCTGTGGATCTTAAAAGAGCATGTAAAATGTCCTTCTTTTCTCCTGCCCCTCCTCTGGTTTCTGTTTCATTTTAATCAAAGAAGATTATGTATGGTGTAGAAAATGCAGAATTGTGACATTCTGCGATTAATTTATTCCTTTTGTATTAAGAATTTGTATAGTACCTTTACATTTTGCAGAACAGTGTTGTCAACGATTCTTAAATGAAGCATTTTCAAGATAATGAATTTGGTTGTTCTTGAAATTAACAAAATAAATTATTACTGAATGTTAGAAGAATTTGATTGTGATATTTGTCTCAGTAAACGGACTTGTCAGACACATGCACCTACCACCTGGTTAGCCACAAGCATCAGTCTGCTATGGGAGCCCGTTCATCTCTGAGACAACTCTAGGTACATGCTGCATCAAGTCAAACTCTGCCTCATTCAGGCATCCCCTCACTGATGAAAGTATAAAGCTTGCTTGATGTTTTCCAGAGAGAGAACCACTAGTACTGTTCAGAGCAATGCAGGGAAGTTCTTCCAGTATCCTGTCCGACCATGATCTCCACAAAAGAAGCACCAATCAGACAGCTTAATTACCTCATTGCTGTCTGTGGGAACTCGCTTTGGCAAAACTGGCTGTTGTATTTGACAACATGACGCTCGTTGAACGTCAAAAATAAATCATTGGCTGAGAAGCACTTTGGAACATTGTTAAGAATATGCAAGGCGCTATTTTAATGCAAGTTCCTTCTTCCCTGGTCAACCTGCCAAAGTAAAGTCATTAATTCAGCCAACTGGGAGACAGGGCTAGCTGCTGAATTAAAAGTGTTGCTGATAACATTCTTTGACCAGGACTTTGTCTCATCCGTAAACAGTAAGAGGGAGTAGCGTTGAGGGTGAAAATACTTGACAAAGAAAAAACTTGTGTTGCTGTGAGGATGATTGACTTTGAGTAGAACTTCACCATATCCTTCACACAGAGGAATAAAGTCAAACAGTGCTCTGAGAGACACAGATTGGAGGCCTCAATTGTGACTGAAGGATCTTGAATTTACAATTTGACTAATGCTGTTTCAAAACACCTAAACAATAAGTGACACCCCATCCTCTTGTGTAAGGACAGCTAAAAGCCAAACATCAGCTGCAACTTTATATTTTGGATTGACATTTGTCAAAGAATCTGTGCGATGTAATAACTATAAAATAGAGTTTGACCTATGATCCTGGTAATCTGGCACTGACAGCAGATCAGTTTCACTCTACATTCCACTGTACAAAATAATTTGAAAATTTAAAGGTTAAGTGTTGTAGCTAATTGTAGATTATCTGACATATATAATTCCATATAATTGGGGGGAGAAGCTGGTATAGTGGCTATGACACTTGATTAAGGATCCAGGATAATTCTCTGTGGACAAGGGTTCAAACCTGCCCCTCACCCCCACCTGTAGGTGGAGGAATTTACATTAACTTTTTTTTCAAAAATCTGGTATAATACATGTGAAATTTTCATTGCCGACAAGCCCCATCTGGTTCAGTGAGGTCTGGAGCTGTGAATTCTACACTCCTCTGAGCATACAGCAACAGATTATATGAAGCATAACTACATACAGAGGATAGTAAGAGCAGAAGTCGGCCATTCAGCCCATCAGGTCTGCACCGTCATTCAATGAGATCATGACATCCCCAACTCTGCTTTCCTGCCTTTTTCTTATACGTCTTGATTCCCTTACTAATTAAAAAATGTCTATCTTAGCTTTGAATAAACACATATGAATAGATTCAAGAACGACTTCTTCCCCGCTGTTACCAGACTTTTGAACAGACCTCCCAGGGTCACCAGACCTGAAACGTTAACTCTGTTTTCTCCTTCACAGATGCTGCCGGACCTGCTGAGCTTTTCCAGCAACTTTGTTTCTGTCCCAAATAGTAATTCTGATCTTTCTGTTTGCACCTTCTCACTGGCTGTAACACAGTACTCTGCACACTGTGCTGTTACCCTGATGCAGTTTGTATGGTACAATGTGCCTGTATAGCACACAAAACAACACTTTTCACTGTATCTCAGTAAATGTGACAATAAATCAATCATTCATGTAATGGCCCCGCCTCGACAGCCCTCTGCAGGAAAGAATTCCACTCATTCATTCCCCTCAGCAAGAAGACATTCCTCCTTATCTTTGTATTAAATGGGTGACCCCCTTATTCTGAGATTATGCCTCTGGTCCTAGACTGTCCCAGAGGGGAAACAATTTTTCTGTATCTACCCTGTCAAATCCCCTAAGAATCTTGTATGTTTCAATAAGGTCATCTCTCATTCTTCTAAACTCCAATGAATACAGGCCCAACCTACTCAAGCCCACCTCCCTTCCATTACCCTTCAAAGATCTGAAGAAAAATCATATTAGATGTGACATGTTAACTCTGTTTCTCACTCCACAGACACTGCCAGACCTGCTGAGTTTCGCCAGCATTTTCTGTGTAAATTTCAGATCTCCAGCATCCACAGTATTTTGTTTTCATCTTCAAACAAAAGTGTGATCCACATCATATTCTTGAAAATTACTAAAGTCTTAACTGGGATTAATATCATCCCTTCATAAAAAAAAGGAAAGTCTTGAGTCTAAGGTGACTGTCAAGCTACAATGTACTATAGAGCGTTCATCTTGCTACAGTAAAAGCTCACTGTGCGCCCCATGCCAACATTGCTGCCAACAATGGGCTGTTCTATCCGCCCACAGGTGTGTGAGCCTTCAGGAGGCCAAGTTTGGGAAGGAACCAGTATTCCCAATCAGCATTTCATTCCCCATCTGCAATGTATGGCACTTCTTGGCAAATGTACCTTTGTTGCACTAAGGTCCGTTATTTCACATGGTTTTACTTTGACTTTTCCTGGCTTAGCAGACAAAGACAAAGTGACAAGGGCTTTCCATCGTACAACCTCTTTCCACACTTATTCGCTCCCCATGGTTTTGGTAACATCCATCTGTTGTGCATGTTCTTTCCCTGTGGGCTGTGTAACATGTAGATCACATCAAAGGCCGAGAAAATATTATCAATGACAACCGAACCCCCAACTGCGATCAATAAAAACTTTATGCCCTAGAATATCTCTTCAAACTGAGGATAGAAGTGTAGTTCTAATCAAAGTAATCAGTTCTTCGTGAACAGTCGCCCATGTCAATCTGATTGATGAACAAGGAATATTTGCTATTGGTACTTCTGCTTCTTCATTTATGAAATTATTATTCAGAAGTGAATTACTGTTTCTTTTTGATGGTGAGTTTAATTTGTAGTTGGTGATTCCCACTTTTTACTGGAAAAGATACACTGTGGGTACAAACAACTGGTTAATATTCAATCATTCGTTTTAAGGTGTTACACAACTTAATCAAGAAATATTGAGCCTCAAGCCTCGCAACCCATTTGAGATTTTAGAATTCTCATCCTTCTTTTCAAATCGGTCCACAGCCACCTCTTACCCCCTCTCTGTTTTCTTTGTGGACTGTTCCTCAGGATCACGGGTGACCCGTTCACCCTGGTATTGAGGTGTTCGACGATTTCAGGTGCGGGCCCAGTGCTGATTCCACTGCATAAAGGGCCAGATGGTGCCAGTCAAGTTGGACAGAAGAATTGTTTTGGGGGTGGGTGGGGAGCGGAGGAGGGGTCAAGTGCCCCCTCACCCCTGGGTGTTCCCAACAAAGTCTCTCAACGTGTTCAGTATCTTCCCAGAATGAAAGGTCGCACAGTTATACAGCACAGAAACAGAACCTTCGGTCCAACCAGTCCATGCCGAACATGTTCCCAAACAAAATTAGTCCCACTTGCCTGCATATCCCTCTAAACCTGACCTATTCATGTACTTATCCAAATGTCTTTTAAATATTGCAACTATAAGATAAGACCATAAGACATAAGAGCAGAAATTAGGCCATTTGGCCCATCGAGTCTGCTTCACCATTCAATCACGGCTAATAAGTTCCTCAACCCCAGTCTTCTGCTTGATCCCCTTGATAATCAAGAACCTATCTACCTCAGTCTTAAATGTACTCAGTGACCTGGCCTCCACAGCCTTCTGTGGCAGTGAATTCCGTAGATTCACCGCTCTCTGGCTGAAGAATTTTCTCCTTATCTCTGTTCTAAAAGGTTTTCCCAATATTCTAAGGCTGTGCCCTCGGGTGCTAGACTGTCCTACCATTGGAAACATCTTCCCAACGTCCACACTGTCCAGGCCATTCAGTATTCTGTAAGTTCCAATTAGATCCCCCCTCATCCTTCTAAACTCCAATGAATATAGTCCCAGAGTCCTCAAACATTCCTCATATGTTAAGCATATACCGGCATCTACAACTTCCTTTGGCAGTTCATTCCACATACGAACCACTCTCTATGTAAAAAAGTTGCCCTTGTGTCCTTTTTAAATCTTTGTCATCTCACCCCTTGCTTTGAACACCCCCACCCAAGGTAGAAGACTCATGTCAACCAACCAGGGTCTCCCATGGGTCAACAGGGAGATTTGACCTCTTGAGGCATCTGCTGTCTCCCTGGAAGTCTCCAGTCACAACTGAGTTCTGTCTAGAGCCGCAGCTTTGTGGATCTGGTGTCAGACATCAACTGCACTTTGTCCAAAGCTCCAGAGTAACTGGCCTCTTGAGCAACCCTGAATTTTCATCTCTTCATCACCAACAGTCGTGGTTTCAGTTGCCAAGACCATAAGTTCTGGAAGTCCGTCACGAACCAGTACTGCTACAACTTTATCTCTCACTTTCTTCCTTTAAGATGCCCTTAAAACTTTCTCGTTACGGGTAAAAGCTTCTGTTCATGAAATCTCTTTATGTTGATCTGTGTCAAATTATTAAAATGAGAATCTTTCCTGTGAAGCACCTTGGGGGTGTTTTATGGGAAGACAGGTGCTGTATTGATGCAAGTTGTTGTTGTTACCAGGTTACACAATATAAAACTTGCCAGAGCAAGCTCTTGTGGTGTGGTGTTAGTGTCCCTACCTCTGAGCCAGGAGGTCTGGGTTTAAGTCCATAAGACAATAAAAAAATAGGAACAGGAGTAGGCCATTCAGCCGTTTGAGCCTGCTCCACCATTGATTAGGGTCATGGCTGATCCAACATTCCTCACATGCACTTTTCTAACCTTTCCCTGTAACCCTTGATTCCCCGGCTGATCAAGAATCTATCTGTCTCAGCCTTAAATATAGACAAGAACTCTGTCCCCACAGATCTCTGTAGCAACGAGTTCCAAAAACCCACAACCTCTGAGAGAAGAAATTCCTCCTCAATCTCAGTCTTAAATTGGCTCCCCTTTATTCTGAGACAATGCCCACTGATCCTAGACTCCCCCACGAGGAGAAACATTCTCTCAGTATTTACCCTGTCAAGCCTCTCAAGAATCCTCTATGTTTCAATGAGATCACCCCTCATTCTTCTAACCTTCAGTGTGTAGAATCTCAATGTGTTTAAACATTGCTCATGAGACAATCCTTCATACCAGGGATCATCCTCGGAAAGTTTCTATGAACTGCCTCCAATGAAATAATGTCTTTCCTTAAATAAGGGGACAAAAACTGCTAAGACTCTCCTACTCCTACACTCCAACTCCCTTGAAATAAGGGCCAGCATTCCATTAGCTGTTCTGATGACCTGCTGCATCTGTGTGCTAGCTTTCTGGCTTTTGTTCACAAGTCCCCCTAAGTCCCTTTGTGTTGTAGCTTTCTGCACTTTCTCTCCATTTAAATAATGCTCTGTTCTTCCTTCCAAAATGACCACCTTCATATATATTTTGCCACATTATACTCCATTTGCCAACATTTCACCCATTTACTCATTCCCATTCACTGTTTCCTGCCCATGATCCCATTCTCTATCCATACCTCCAACACCATAGGCTCTTATCTTATGAATTAACGTCTTAGTGCTATCACAGACCCCAACGTTTGGGGAAAGGCCACATTCTAGTTGTTGATTCTCAAAGCTGTGCCATATGACAACACCCTGCAAAGTTTGGGATTTCGAAGCCTTGATCATTATATATTTTTATTCTTTCACAGCTGTGGGCAACTACTGGAAATGTACCGCCCATCCCAAATGATCCTTGGCTCAAACAGCTCTCTAGGCAATAGCCCAGGGCATTGATGTCAAAACGAATGGTGTAAAAGATCAGTGCAAGAATAGTCCATGGAGATCACTAGGTCTGCTGGGCTATTCAATAAGATCATGGTTGGCATTTTACATCAATTCCACTTTCTGCGCTATCCCTTTGTTCCTAGATACCATGGTACCCAGACTCACAACCCTCTGAATCAAAAGGTTCCACCAAACCTTGACTGTGCTGGATAACTCTATGACTCTATGACCCTAAATGATCAACTACTTAGCCCGAGACTAGCAAATGGTACCTTGTTCTTGAGATGTCATGTTGCAGTTGTACAAAACATTGATGAGGCCACTTTTGGAGTACTGCACACAATTCTGGTTACCCTGCTGTGGGAAGGGTGTTATTAAATTAGAAAGGGTGTAGAAAAGATTTGAAAGGATATTGCCAGGGTTAGAGGGTTTCAGTTATAGAGAGAGGCTGGATAGGTGGGACATTTTTCCCCTGAAGTGTAGGAGGTTGAGGGTGACCTTATAGAGGTTTACAAAATCATGAAAGACATAGATAAGATGAACTGCAAAGGTCTTTTCCCAAGGATAGGGGAGTTAAAACTATAGGGCATAGGTTTAAGGTGAGAGGGCTAGGATTTAAAAGGGACTTGAGGGGCAACTTTTTCACGCAGAGATGACGTGTATATGGGATGTACTGCCAGAGGAAGTGGTAGATGCAGGTACAGTTAAACATTTGAAAGACATTTGGATGGGTTTAGAGGGATATAAGCCAAAAGCAGGCAAATGGGACTGGTTTAGTTTGGGAAATTTGGTCATCGTGGATGAGTTAGATGGAAGGGTCTGTTTCTGTGCTGTATGGTTCTATGACTCTATCTATTCCATCAATCGCTCAAATAAATCCAGATATTTCAAGAAGCTTTCTCCTCATTTTCCTAAAGATATGCACATTCTGCTCAATCTCACCTCATCAGAATCCCTTTTGTTCATGGAATCAACCTTTTTTTAAAAATTCATTCATGAGATGAGGGTGTCGCTGACTGGGCCCCCATTTATTGCCCATCCCCAATTGCCCAGAGGGCAGCTGAGATTAACCACATTTCAGTGGGTGTGGAGTCACATGTAGGCCAGACCAAGTAAGGGTGGCAGTTTCCTTCCCTGAAGAGCATAAGTGAACCAATATACATTCTTCCTGACAATCAGCAATGGTTTCATGATCATCATTAGACTCTTAATTCCAGATTCTTATTGAATTCAAACTCCATCGTCTGCCATGGCAGGGTTCGAACCCAGGTCCCCAGATCACTATCACTAATAATACCACTAGGCCATTGCCTCCCCTGTTGAGCTGCAGAGCTTTCCTTCCACAGCTCCTTCCATCTCTCTGCTGAACATTGAGACCAAACAGATGGGCCAGTAATTAGACAGACTGGCTTCCTCCTTTTTGCAAACATCATGTATCTGGACAATCCTCTGGCAGATGCCAGTGTTACAACTGTAGTGGAATAGCTCAGCTAAGGGCACAGCTAGTTCAGCAGAACTGGTCTTCTGCATGATTTAATGAAGATTGTGTGGTAAAAAAAAACATCCTTTATAGCAAAAATTACTTTTTACATTTACTAGCTGAATTTCACAAATTGAGTTTAAAAGTCTTGACTCATATTCCAATGACTTGAATCAGCAGTCTCTAAGAGGGCCAAACATTTGCATGGCTGTACCTCACAGAATTGCAAAGCTACTCCTACACCATAGTCAATCCACCCATAAAATCTCCTCAGAAACAATCGCCTTCAAGGAGATGACTGGGCTATTCATTTACCTATTCACAAAATGTCCAAACACTTCAGTATTCGGTTGTGTGGACATCAAGCATTAGTTGCCTTCAGTAATTAACTTTGGCTGAGAAAGAATTTTACCCATTCATAATCTAATCATTTAAACCAGGGATCTGGAATCCACTAGCTATGACTAGCTTTGGGTAGCTGGTTAGTTGGAGAGAGGGAATCATCCTCATCCTGCAAATTATGACTCCACAAGAACAAAGATAAATCATCTGTCAATATATTTAAAACATTTTAATGCTGAGTCAGTCAAGCTCAGCTTGAAACCATGCAAACCTTCTACAACTGTCCTATCTGAATAGCTCCCTATCTTTCTCCGCATTTAACTGCAACAAAGTTTATTTTTAAAATTATGCTCCTGTCAACTAAAAGAATGTTTAGCCATTTACATGCTGCAACTGTACAAGAACAGACAGACTTCCTCGTAGGTTTTGGAAAATGAAAGATTAGCAGTTATTGTATTTGATCTGTTCTAAACAAAAGTAATAAAATTGCTTTGACTTTCATTCATATGCACACCCCAATGCTCACACTCACTGACAAGCAATTTAAAAACAGGGCCTTAGGTTAAGCAACTTTTTAAAGTCTAACAGAAGTTAAGATTTGATGATTTGGATAGTTTCAGGCTATGTTTGGTGGTCTCTCTGAGTTTGACATTGAGACAATTTAAATATGTTGATGCATAATTTATTTCTTTCCTTATAGACTCAGCAGCCATTGAATTGAATCTTAAAATGTTTCTTGGTGTGTGAGGATGGCTGTACGACAGAGAGGGTTCCAACTTTCACGCTGGATGGAAAGGGAGGGAAGGGGTCTGAATCAGGGGCTGCCTCTTAGGCTACTCTTCTACCTGTGTTGTATATTCTGGAGAAAAGCAATTCCTGAAACACAAAATGGGTTTCGCAGGCTTATCACATAATCTTATCCAAATGACCCAGTTGCCCAAACATGATAATAGCTTATGGATTCCAGGTAAATTGTTTAAATATGTATATATGACGCTGATTCTTGATCAGTGGTGGAATCAAGGGTTATGGGGAAAATACAGGAAAGCGGACATGAGGAATGTTGGATCGGCCATGATCCCATTGAATGGCAGAGCAGACTCAAGGGGCTGAATAGCCTACTCCTGTTCCTATTTGTAATGGTCTTATGGCCTTAGATTATTGCTGGATGAATTCCTTTCTTGACCAAATTTAACAGGGCCCTAATAGTCTCCACCCAGTTGATTACCCAAGTAAAGGTCTTATTACTTTTTGAATGAGTTCGGAGACAGCTCATCACATTTCTGCTCGTTTCTTTCTAGACTTTTTGAATCCACTGTAATGGCGTTGCAATGTTGTGATGTGTCTTCATGCAAATAATCAACCATCATAGAAACTGCTGGTTTAGGTCACTGAAATGTGGTTTAAACCTTTGAAAACTGAATCAGTTAATAAATATATAAAATACTTTTGAGGTGAGATTTCAAGTTGATGAATTTTCCTCAGAATTTGAAAATATTAGGTATGCAAGACCACAACGAATAGGAACAGGAGCAGGCCGTTTGGCTCCTTGAGTGTGCTCAGTGATTCAATAGGATTATGGTTGATTCAATAGGATCATTTCTCACATCAACTTTCCTGCCCCTTCCCTGTAACCCCTGATTCTCTTATTGCTCATGTCTATCTGTCTGTATGTCTATCTATCTATCTATCTATCTGTCTCAGCCTTAAAAATACACAAGGATTCTGTCCTCACAGTTCTCTGTAGCAAGGAGTTCCAAAGACTCACAATCCAGAGAAGGAATTCCTCTTCGATCTTAAATATCCATCACTTTACTGTGACCTTAAATCAGTGTTGATTAGTAAGTGAGTAATGTGCTTCTTGGAATTTTGGTAACTGTGGTTTATGCATTCAGAACATCCCCCTATTTGTGCCAATTAAACTTCCCTCAGTTCAGTTCAATGCAAGCACAAATGAAAAATGTAATGTGCTTTTCTCAATAAATACCGTTGAAGCACAAGCTCCCTCCAGTGGTTAAATTAGATTCTGGATCTTAATGAATTAAAAATAATTCTGGGTTTCTGCTATTACACAAATGGTTTTGGGATTTCAATTCACAGCTGCCTTGTAGAAGTGGATGTAGAGTCATAGGGTCATAGAGGTGTACAACATGGAAACAGGCTCTTCAGCCCAACTTGTCTATGCAGTCCGGGGGCAGCACGGTGGTTAGCACTGCTGCCTCACAGCGCCAGGACCTGGGTTCAATTCGGGCAACTGTCTGTGTGGAGTTTGCACGTTATTCCCTTACCTGCGTGGGTTTCCTCTGGGTGCTCCAGTTTCCTCTCATAGTCCAAAGATGTGCAGGCTGGGTGGATTGGCTGTGCTAAGGTGCTCATAGTGTTCAGGGATGTGTAGATTAGGTGGGTTATAGGGGAATGGGTCTGGGTGGGATGCTCTGAGGGTTGGTGGGGACTTGTTGGGCCGAAGGGCCTGTTTCCACACTGTCAGGATTCTATGATATATCTTACATGACTGTACAGGCTGATGTGCACTTTGAGGAAAAGCAGCAGCTTTTTAATCTTTTAAGAACAATTGCTTACCATTTGAATAGAGCACCTTACTCTCAGCCTAACATTTCCATAGTAGACTTGGTACAGTGTTCCAATGAAGCTCAATGCTAGTTGGAGGAACAGCACCTCATTTTTTGCTCAGACATTTTACAGCCTCCAGGACTCAACATTGAATTCCGCAAGGTCAGAGTATGAAGTCTCTGTACTCATCTTGTAACCTCCATCCAGCCCTTGGCCATGTCTTGGTTTGCTCTCAGCGGCGTGGACCCAATTGTCTCTTTTTCATAGCTGCCATTAGCACCTATTTTACATCTCTATCACTTCTTTACCACCATTATCTTTGCTTTTTCTTTTGCTCTGGGCACACTCACCATCTGTTTCACTCTGTCTTTCTCTTCCCTCCATCAACTCCATTAAAAAAAAAATTTCCAGAAATTTCAGTTCTGAAGAAGAGTCATACCAGACTCAAAACATTAACAACAGAAACAAAGTTGCTGGAAAAGTTCAGCAGGTCCGGCAGCATCTGTGAAGGAGAAAATAGAGTTAACGTTTTGGGTCCGGTGACCTTCCTCAGAACATTAGCTCTGTTTTTCTCAGCCCAGATGCTGCCAGACCTGCTGAGTTTCTCCAACAGATTCTGTTTACGTTGGAGCAACTTTTTTGCCCCTTTGCCCACAGTATTTTTCTTTTGTTGTATCTCAGCTTGTTATCGGTCTTTCCCTGGTTGACAATATGGCAAATAACCTGCATCCAGGCTTTATCCATTGCCATTCTGCAACCAGCAAGTCTACGAGACCATGTCAGATGTTGCATGGTCTTTGATTCTCTCACATTCTTCATGAGAAAAATGCTTCAATTCTTTTTATGTGCCAACTCCTCCACCCCTCCATTCCACCATCCAACAGTATGACCAAAGTAGAAACATCTGCATGTAAGGAATCAGAGGAGTTTTTTAAACTCATTCACTGGATTTGGGTATTGCTGGCTTGGCCAGCATTTATTTCCCATCCCTAATTCCCAGAGGACAGTTATGGATTGTCTGTAGAGACAGTGGAGTAGTGGGAATGGACTAGTAATCCAGAGACTAATGCTCTGTAAACATGGGTTTGAATCCCACCACAGTAGCTGGTGAAAGTTGAATTCAATAAAAGTCTGAAACAAAATCAGAAATTGCTGGAAAAGCTCAGCAGGTCTGGCAGCATCTGTGAAAAGAAATCAGACTTAACATTTTGGGTCCAGTGACCCAGTTCTGAGGAAGGGTCACCAGACCTGAAATGTTAACTCTGATTTCTCTTCACAGCTGCTGCCAGGCCAGCCGAGCTTTTCCAGCAATTTCTGTTTTTGTTTCTGATCTACAGCGTGTGCAGTTCTTTTGGTTTCAGTAAAAATCTGGACTGGTTGACCTTATGGTGACCATGTCCCTATTGTTGGTCATTGCAGAAATCCATCTGGTTCACTAATGCCCTTTAGGGAAGGAAATCCACCATCCTTACCTGGTCTGGCCTACATGTGACTCCAGACCCACAGCCATGTGGTTGACTCTTAGCAATTAGGGATAGGCAATAAATGCTGTCCTCAAATGGCAACATCCACCTCCCGTGAACAAATAAAAGAATAAAACAAGATGTTGTGGTTCTGAAGCCACATCAGCAGATTTACTTCCTAAAAGTGATCCAGATGTGTTTGTACAACAACTGAGAGTGGTTGCTAGGCAAATTTCACCATTTGCCTTGGTGAGATTTAAACAAATAGCCCCAGAACATTAACTTAGGGCCCTGGATTACCGGTCCTGGAATATTACTACTATATGGGGTGGCTCAGTGGTTAGCACTGCTGCCTCACAGCACCAGGGACCCAGGTTCAAATCCACCCTCAGGTGACTGTGCAGAGTTTGTACATTCTCCCTGTGTCTGTGTGAGTTTCCTACAGGTGCTCCGGTTTCCTCCCACAGTGCAGGTTTAGTGGATTGGCCATGCTAAATTGCCCTTGGTGTGCAGACTAGGTGGATTAGCCAGTGGAAAAGCAGAGATGGGTAGGGTGGGATGTCCTTCAGAAGGTTGGTGTATACATGATGGGCCAAATGGCCTGCTTGCACACCGTGGGGATTCTAAAATTCTATGTCACCACCACCCAATGAGGTCAGTGATTCCATGGGTGCATATTCTGCACCAAACCACCTCAAACAGTACAATCTGTAATAATCACACACAATTTCCAATTTATTTTATGATGGTCAAATACTGAATACAAATATTCAATTTAAACCAGTTTGATTCTTTGTCAGGTCAGGTGTTTATTTGAACACCTTGAGAAGTTACCTCATTACTGAAGCAAAAGAAAACTATTGGACCTGCACAACTTCTAAAGTAGTTTTACACCATCATGGTTTAATTACCTCAACATGAGTGCAAACATATCACCAATTATCCAGCTGTGCCTGTTCAAGCAAAGATTATTTAGAAACCTGAAAAATACTTTGCTTTAATCTCAGGCAAGCAAGCCAAGGTTCACAAATACTAGATTCTCCTGGGGATAAATGTCAAACTGAACCAAGATAAATTAGCATTTGGGAACAGTTATGGAGATAAAAGTAATATACTGTTAAAAGTAATATGATAAAAAGTAATGTACTGTTTAAGGTAAAGTTAATTGCTGATATTAATTTCTTTTCATTGCAGCAAGCCAGCGAAGGTTCATTCAGAAGCAAGCCCAGTCGAAGGGCAGCAGTAAGCTGTAAATACCCTATGTATAGGACATGGTATGTTTTCAGTGAAGAATGAACAGAAGATTTCCTCCCCCCACTTATTCATTAATGGGATAAGGACATCACTGGCCAGGCAGCATTTATTGTCCATCCCTAATTGCCCAGAGGGTAGTTAAGAGTCAACCACATTGATGTGGGTCTGGAGTCACATGTAGGCCAGACTAGGTAAGGATGGCAGTTTCCTTCCCTAAAGGGCATTAGTAAACCAGACGGGATTTTTCCCTAACAATCAGCATAGTCATCATTAATTCCAGATATTTTATTGAATTCAAACTCCACCATCTGCCATAGCAGGATTTGAACCCAGGTCCCCAGAATGTCATCTGGGTCTCTGGATTAACAGTCCAGCGATAATACCACTAGACCATTGACTACCCTATATAAATCAGATGCAGTGGAAACTGGCTCGTTAATTCAATATTACCTGGTCTGTTTTAAACCAATGTCACAAAAAATATTTCAATCTTACAAAGCTGTTTGAGCAGAAAGACAAGATTATCCCATTACTGAAGCAGGATCTGCAAACTAACATAAGTTTGCCCAATAAAAACGAGTATGTTAGTCAATGCGGCAACTGTGTTTACATTGTGTTGAAAGTAAGACACATTATATAATTGCCTACACTTCATTTGTTAGTTTAGATTTTCTGCAAAACTGAGGACCTTTTGACTTCTGCAATCATGGATGTTTACATCCTAAGACCATACAAAAACATGAGGTTTATAAGATTGTCACGTTTTGAGACCGTGTATTTATTGAGGATAAAATGTTGGGAATCATAGAATTCTGCTGGGTGATGTAACAGCTAAAGATGAAGGAGACACCCAGGTTGTTTGGCTGGAAAAAGGTGTAAGCAGTTCGTACTTGGACACAATCAGTAGCATCATTTTTAATTCATTCACGGGATGAGGGTGTTGTTGGCCGACCCAGCGTTTTTTGCCCATCCCTAATTTCCCAGAGGGCAGTAAAGAGTCTACCACATTGCTGTGGGTTTGGAGTCACATGTAGGCCCGACCAGGTAAGGATGGCAGTTTCCCTCCATAAAGTGCAATACAGAACATTCTGTTGTCAGAGATAAAAGGCACTGCAGATGCTGGAGAATCCGAGATAACAAGGCGTGGGGCTGGATGAACACAGCAGGTCAAGCAGCAT